>JARHVA010003715.1:1707500-1865369 GCA_037957365.1 Torreya grandis
ATTTAATTATTCAAATAGATGCAAAAAATTAATAAATTATAATAAATTGCACTATAATAGGTGTCAAAAGTGTCACACATAAAACAACTATCTAAACAATTTTATTAAAAAAATTGTAAAAATAGTAATAGGAGGTTTTTAAAAAAACCACATAAATGTGTCCAGAAGGTGTCAAAACTTATAAGTTGGTTGGTTACATGAATATGGTCGACAAGATTTTGACTAGGTAAAATGTTATAAAGAAGGTCAATAATAGAGAAGGGTTTGCACATGAGATGTTTGCACACAAACCAAAAAATAAATTAAAAGTAAAATAAATTTTACAAAAATCAAAATTAAATCAAAAAATTGTTTTAAGTGGGGTTTAAAACATTAAAATTCCCTAATTACAAGCTTTTAACAAAATAAGAGCCATCAACCTATCTAGGAAGCTAATTAAGAAATTACATGCACAAAATTATAAATGATTTTTTTCAATAAAAATGCAAATTTTATGTATTTAGTGCATGAATTTTCAGATATTGAAAAATATTAAAGTTTTAACTTTTTGGATAAAAGAAAGTTTGGGACAGGGAAGGTGGAAGCCACAAACTATGTTGAAAATATAGAACAAATAAAAATAATACTTATTAAATAATTCAAAAAACTATTACCACACCTCCATGAAATTTTTTAGGAAGATATATGGTGCACCTATATAATCTTTTGACATCACAAAAACTTGTATAGTTCACCAAATAGTATGAAATTTCACCAATAACCTTAACTTTGCCTATCAAAGCTACACAAAGCTTCAAAATCAAATTTTAACTGTGAAATGAATTTTTAAAGATTTATAAGATGAAATATGGTTCCCAAATTATATAAAAATTATTGGCACTTGAGGAATCCTTTAGATACTCTATAGATGCTTCCAGAAAGCTTATATACAAGATCTAACCTCTTCTAGTAACAACTAAGCTCTAAAATGATTAAAGATAATTATTTTGAAATTTACTCAGTTGCTGAGGCCATACAAAAATAGTATTATCATCCAAATAGGTTTAAAAGGTAATTTCCTTACTTGAATTCACTTTTGTTTTCTTTCACAAGGATCTATAATGACATTGAATGAAGATTCAATGTAAATAAGGTTGAAGCAGGCTTTCAAGGAGTCAATGAAAAAAATAAGACCTTCATATCCCATAAAGATCCATCCTAGGATATGAGTAAACATTTAAAAATATCAAATTTAATATAAATTAAATGAAAATGGCTTTGAAACAACCCCCAATTTTAGTTTTATTGGAATTGCATATCAGAGTATGTATTTAGATGCATAATGGAACCAAACCTTAGTTGCTAAAGTAAGTGATACTCACTTAGCATATTCACATGTGCACAACCAGAAAGGTCATCCTTAAAATTTTATGTCATCATTGGTTCATGATAGTCCATAGATAGGAGGGCAAATATAACATTGTTTTAATAAATAATCAGGTAACTAACAATATGCTAGACATAAATAGCAACTAGAATCAATTTGATCACATGAAATTTATGCTAAGTTCCCTTAGGCATACAATAAGAAAATATTTTTCATAAAATAGATTAAAATCATGAAGGAAGGAAAATAAATCACCTCAGACAATTACTAGAGTGCTACCAACCAAGGCTATCCATTCCTCATGGCTTAGGATCATTGCACCATTGCTAGCATACTAGCTTGAGTTAACATGTCATTCAATAATTTAGAATGAATGATGCTACTTAAGTAAATAATCAGTTATATTATATAAATCATCTTTGTCATATAATGGATAGTGTATGGTGGAAACCATTCAATTGAATCGATATAAATGATTGCATATTGACAAATAGACAATATAGTACAATAATTAAAGGAAAATCTATACACCCAAAGTACATGGCAGTGACATATTTTCCAATAACATAGATTATTCAAACCCCCATTTTTTAGAGTAAAAGAAGCATATCTATCCAAGTCAAGTTACACATTACACAATTAATTCCATCCATGTCTATTATCAAAAATTATTATGTATGATTAAATATTAAGACATCAACCTCTCCTACAACCAAGGAGTTTATTAAAGAAGACATTCCCAACTTCATTCTACATTATTGGTAATGTAATTATCATAAAAATAAGTACAAAGTAAACATGTATGCATCATATTTTCAATTATATCCAAACATAGTAGACTAAGAGTTTCTCATATATGCCATTATAGTTTGTTCAAGCATACAACAAGTTCCATCATGAACCAACTTATAGGAGCATAAGCACTAAGGTTTCACATGAACTAAGTATACATACCAACTCACATCAACATCAATGCTTTACTCCACAATAAATTCCATCCAGAAAGAGGAAAATATAATATACATGGTCATCCCATAAGCATGGTATTCACATGTAATATTCAGCCCTATACATGTATGTAAGCATTTATCAAAAGAGAATACACCATTGAACAATATTATTCACATTACAGATAATTAAGGGATACTTGTTCTTCCTTAATCAAATAAATTATTCCAACATTTATATAAACTTATTTTCATAATAGGCAACCTTTAGTATGGAAAAAAAACTCACCTTATCTGTTTAGCAATGTAATTTAACCAATCTTAAGAATAAGAATAAACCATCAAGGAATTGATTAACAATAACATACATACCTGTGTAGTTGGTCTTATAAGTCTCAGGTATGAAAGCATAATTTTATTTAGTCTTTTCATATATGCATATCAGCTTACTTATCTAAACTTGTTCACATATACCTCATACAAGTTGAAACACCAAGAAGGCTCTATAATCCATTCACATGTTAAAACCAACTAAGAAATAGTTCTATATTCTCATGCTATACCAAGAGTAATCCAACATATATAATAGAAAAATAGAATATGCATATATGTAGATCCAAATTAAATTATTAGATAACTCTCAATGGATAACATTCAAACTAAGATTTCAGCTTACTAATAATCCAAGCCAACATACTCAAGTATGACTAAACACCAAAATAAGTGATCAATTGAAATACATCAATGATAATCATAATGCCAATTTACTTTATTAACAAAATTTGTAGGTTTTTATATCATTTAAACATATGTATATGCCTAAGTAATCTTACTCATATTATCCATCGGTAATGCCATCCACTAAACAAGATTATATGACTAAATCAAAAAACCAACATTGTAATGATAAAGTCCAAATGTTACTCTAAGTTAGTAACAACCTAAAGTCTATATTAACATAATAAGATCATATGATTACATCAAAGAGTAATTATGCATTATTTATATTAATATAATACTTTAGTAATAGGAAGGGGAAACTAATTAATCATTCAATAACTTAGCATATCAAATGAATTACCTCCAACAACATAAACCACTTCATCTTCCTACCATATAAGCCACATTAGGGTTGCATTACTTTATTTCTAAATTCCACTAACAATCAAGTTAGAATATCACATGAAATCAATATAATTACCTAATATGGAATCAATATAACATATTAACTATGCTCATAAATCAAATAACATTGAACATCATCAACTAAAAAAATAATGTATAAATAACATAAATAATTCATTACAAACTTAATTCATGCATTTATAATATCATCCAACATGGAGAATCAGATAATGGAATTATAAAAATTCTCTCAAATAGCCCTATGCGCCCAAACATCATTGGCCCTTACCACCCAATCATTACATATATTATGGTTTTGAAAAATAAGGTCAAGGAGGAGTTCTGAGCAAGTTAGATTCAAACCAATGGACATCACAACACAAACACAAATGAAAGACCAACAATCACCATTCTAATGTGAGATGAATATAACCAACCCATCATCGATATAAATTAGAAGTAGGGATAACTTATTGCAAGCTATCAAAGGATATATTAAGGTATTAAATATCTAATCCATTTCTATATCTTCTAGAATAACCAACTTGGATCCCCTCGAAGTATGCCATCAACACAAGTTGTCTTGACTACAAATTTATGACAAGCATACCAAATGATGCTTAATTATTTATGTCTAGTATAGGAATGGGGATCCAACAAGGGCACACCTCACACAATCATAAGCAAAATATAAATCATAACATATAACTTAATAGTTATACCCAACCAAGTCAGGATCAAACAAATAAAATCAACCAAGCATGATAATCAGGCAACTCATCCATATAAAATTCTCAAGGAAATAATTAATGGACCTAGTAATCAATCAAAACCATAATCAATTATAAATAATGACTAATTAAAAAATTAAAAATGGTAAAATATAACACTTGGTCCATGCATTCATCTTAAATTTCAATAATGCCAACAAGTTTCAAAATGAAAATAATTAATATAATAAGCATTCAAAATAATAAAATAATTTTAAATCCAATGACTAATATAGGAGATTTAAGGGATCATTGTGAGGTCTCATGACTTCATGTGATCCTCAAATATTGAAATTGTGTCAATATGAGTTAATGGAATAGTAGGACATTTAAATGGTTTTAATTAAAAACTAAAAACCCTCTTTATAATATGAAATTTCTAGTAGGGATGCTTTCATGTTCCATAGTTTAATCCTATATAAGCATATAGACTCTATTAAAGACATAACATAATTTAAATATTTCAAAATAACACATTGAAGGTTCCACTCAAAACCACATGTAGGTAATTTTATCCAAATCAAACCTAAGCAAGGAACTACAATAACCAAGTTGTTAAGAGGGATGGACTAGTTGATTCATAAAGGAATTCAACATAACACAATTTAAATCATTCAAAATAACACATTGAAGGTTCCACTCAAAACCACATGTAGGTAATTTTATCCAAATCAAACCTAAGCAAGGAACTACAATAACCAAGTTGTTAAGAGGGATGGACTAGTTGATTCATAAAGGAATTCAACATAAAACAAATTTACATGGTTTTATCACCAATCAAGCACATTATTATGTCCATAATCATTCCACCCAATATATTTTACATATACAATTCAAGAGTAAGGTCACAACCAAAATTCAATTCAAGGGGAACATATTAGCAATGAATAGAACCTCAGCCTTTTAATGTTAGGAGACCCAATCATTTTTAATCTAATTCTTGAAATTATAATAAAAATCCCAAAAATTGTTAATCTCATAATAAACTCAGTTATTTTACACATTCAAGGCCCAACATGATTTTAATTCAAAATAGAGAATATAATGATAATCCAAAATCTGCCTTGAGATAAATTATACCCAAGGTCAATTTTTTTCTTATTGAATGGATATATATATATATATATATATATATATATATATATATATATATATATATATATATATATATATATATATATATATCATAATATAGTACCACCCATATGGTCGATCAAAACCCAAAATCAATTATTCCAATGGAAGTTATAAATTATAAATAAGAAAAATCTACCTTGAGTATTTTTAATAAAAACTAAATTTTTTTATAAGTTTTATTTCATATATCAAACCATCAGGTGTGTATATCTAACAAGAATAGGGCACAATTACCCATTAAAATACATACAAGCAAAATAGAATGAGACAAAAATAACATACCAATGTTGAATCCTTAAGTAAGCATAATGATTAGTAATAAAAACCAGGATGCATTATTTCCACCACATCATGGCACACACAAGATTTACAAAATTTGATTCATACATATAATGACATAAAATACATGTAATATATCCAGTTTAATATGTACAACATCCTTCAAGGGTACGTTTCATTGACTCAAAACACTCAACCAAATTTAAACACAATAGATTTAATATTGTGATGTCATGGCATACACATTAAATTTGAAAACTACACATCCCACCAAATAATGAGGCATTCCCAATCTAAGAGTATAACCCACATCAATATGAATGAAAACCTAATAGCAATATTGATCCTCCATTTTCAAGCTTATATGCAAGGGAGAAATATATAAATATATAGAATTAAATTAATAATCATTTTTCATTCTAAGAAGATAACTAGTTTAAAGTCAGATAATGACTTACCTGGTGGGATGTAAAGGAAAGATAAAAGCATACAATGTCAATTGGGTTAATAATTCAGAACAATAATACCTCATTTTTAACAGTGCATCAATTCAGAACTATATATCAATGCCTAGTTTCAAATCCCCCTGAGTCAAAACCAAAAAAACTCTCTATGATTATTCTTCCTTTCTCCCTCCTCCATTCTTCTCTCTTTCCTCCCTATGCATCCCATTGACCCACCCCTCTAACTTTTCCTTACTCCCTTCCCACAACTCATCATACTCCCCAATCAAATCACCATTGAATGTGAAGAGAGAAAAATATCCCCCAATCTGTTGACCCACTCCTAGGTGACCCCCACCACCAAACTCAAAGGGCAATGGTCATTTTAATGACCTTTTGAAATTTTGATCCAATAAGATAATAAAATAATAAAGGAAAATAATAATAGTTAAAATAATAAAAATAGATATTATTTAAATGTTATTAAATGTTTAAATTCCATAATAACCAATTAACTAGGTCATTAATAATTATCAAGTCACCACGGTTAATAATCCACATGGAAGGGGGCATCATGGGGAGGTAGGTGTAGGTAAGTTTCTTGGGGAGTTTGAATCTTAGTAAGGGTGAGTCCAATAAGGTCAAGGTGGTGAGGTGTACATAGGGAAAAGAGAAAGGATAAAGTCCAAATGGATGGAAATAACACCAAGTAACATGCTAGGATCAATAATAACATGATAAGTTATAAAAAGTGAAAAGTGACAAGGCATCATAAAATATGACTAAAAAAATGATTAACACAATTATCCATAAGCATGGCACTAACAAAGAATACAAGGTTACCTATTAGAACTCATCCAACTACTTATAATCACTCCACTACCCTAAATGCTGACACCAACATCTAGCCTATCTCATAATCATCACCTAGAACCATCAAGTGTATATATTAGTAGTATTTGATCCAAAAATTGATAAAATAATAAATTAGTAATGAATTTTAATCAAATATCAAGTACATTAAGTAATCAATACATCATCAAGTTAAGAATTATAACATGATAAATACATCTCTACAATCAAATATCATTTATCATAATCTAAAAATATGATCCAAATAATTAAGGAAGTGCATCAATCAGTTATACATATGCTATATCAATGTTCAAATAATCATGTAAAAGTATGATAGAGGTGGGGTCATCATACATTTGGAAATAAAATACGCCCTGTAGGGTTTAATACCATGATAAGAAACTAATATGCAAAGTATATTTAATGTCACAGAAGATCTAGAGCTAAACTTGAATAGTAAATCATATGAATAATAACCAGATCAATTTTACAAATAATATGAAATTTAGGTGGGAAAATCTCGAAAGGAAAAAAAACCACAAATGTTGATATTCATATAATTGAGAAAATTATGAAACCCAATACATATCCTTCCTTTTCTCACTTCTTCTCAACCAGTCTTCACCAAGCCTTTAAAAATATTTATCACATGAAAATATCAAATTTATAATTCATAATATTTCACAATAAGGGTAAAACCATATTTATAGTGAAATATGAAGGGAGGTGACCGTTGCAACCAATGGGTCCAAACCATCCCAAAATTCATTTAATAATATTGCTAAGTATTAAATAAATATAATTTTATTATTTATCTACATGATATTTTTACTTTGTGTAAATAAACAATATATTATTATTATTATTATTATTATTATTATTATTATTATTATTTAATTAACTACCAAGGCAAGCTAAAGGTCAATTAAGCCCACTTAGACATTAAATATTGTATTTTTTTGTTTCATAGTCCATCTCCCTCAAGATGATTTTCCACATATCAAAATATCCTATTACACAGGTTCTAAGTAAATCGAGAACTAAATTTTTTAATGGAGGCTAGTTTATCCAAGAATTTTTAAAGTACCTAGGGGTAAAATTTAAGTCTTGCTCTCACTATGTTTACTAACACACACATTATTACTTTAATCTAAAGTTTGTCAAGGTTTCAAATACATTATCTTATATCTATAAACATGTTTTTATCAACACTATGTATCTTATCAATTTCAATGATCACATTACATCAAGTATTGAACCTAAAGCTTTGATACCATAATGTAAAAACCTTCTGATCAAGTGTTAAAAATACATACCAATTTTCTTCATGTAATTTACCACCCTAGAAGGTTTTTTTAGATAGCCTTCTTTAGAAAATAATTATGTAAATATGTTTTCCAAGTTTTGATTAAAAACTAAAATTACATCAAGATCAAGTTATAAACATGGTTATAGTAATACCATGCAAAAAATAAATAATCATTCATGAAATCAAATTCCATTCTTTCAGTTTTCATCATTGTAAAACATATTATAGTTTACATAGTAAAGTATATTGATGGGTCATTCTACACATGACCTATAGGCATGGATAGTCTCCCATATAGCCTCTCCTAAAATGAGGCATGTAGGGTCTCCCCAAAGTTTATTATTTCCAGGTCATGGCATACCAGGTGATTTGATTGGTCTATGTGGAATTGTTGCAATTTAAGGGGCTTGCTAGTTTGGACTATTTAAACATAGTTTAATTTTATTATATCCTTTAAATGGATTTAGAGGGAATGTAGGTTTATTTTTCTTATTCATGCAAGTTTTTAATGGTTTTCAATAAATAAAACAAGCTTGAATTTTTAGATTTGCCCAAATGATTAAAATCAACATTTATGAGTTTTAATTATATGAGAGTACAACTGATTTAAATGATTTTATTATATACATAAAAAATGTATAAAATAAAATAAATGATTATTGTAATCAATATAAGCATGAAAATAGATTGCATTGAGAGCCTAATCTAACCCTAGCTAATAGATTTAATTAAAAAAGAGCAAAAAAGAAAGATAAAAGGAGAGTAAAATCTTGTTATCATGTAACCAAATAATTCATCCCTATTACAAGCATCGATGAAATAGATATCTCATCAGGTCAACATGTGCACAACCACCATTAGATATTATGTAAGAGTCTTAGGATTGAGAAAGTGAGAATTAAAAAAACACTACCACCATTTACATGTGCATGTAATGATATCAAATCTTCACAACTTTGATTAGTATAAATGTCTTTATATGGTACAAAGTTTGAATATTTTACCATTGTTCAGGAATGAATTTTGCTAGCATAATGATATGGGAACAAATAATGAAGCATAAATTACACTAAAAATTCATAAATAAAAGTGATTGAGACAATGTATTTCCAAGGAGCAATAAAGAGCCAGCCTTTGGGTATTCAAAATGCCCCCTTATATAGAAAATTCAACCTCTAAATGTGGACATTTTACCTCCAAAATGAATTTGGGTGCTATTATTGCCTCTAACTACCATCTCTTTCCCTCCATTTTCCCTCTTACTATGCATCTTTTCTCCTTTTGGCACTTTTTAAACCTGAAAAAAGACAAAAAACCATTAAAAGTTGGCAATTACAAGCTCACTAACAAATCATGATACTCAAAATTGAACATGTTATTTTGATGGTACCATTGAGATTGGGCTAGAGTCACCTTCCTTGTGTTATAAATAGAACTCAAATATGATAATTAGGGTGAAAGTTATGCATAAAAAACCAAAAAGGGTCCAAAAAAGTGCGTCCTAGACTTAATTATGTCTGGGAGGGAAACATGCATTTTAAATTTTCACTTTTTTAATTGTACAATCCTCCAGTGTTAATCAGTATTTAAACCCTTGATTACCACTGGGGAGTAACTTGATAGGCCTAAATACCTAGTCTAATCTTTGATACCATGATAGAATTAGTATTTTATTTTTGAAATTGGTTCCCAAGACTTAATCAAGCTTGGGCCCCCCAAATAGGTCTATGAGATTTTAGTTTGGCTGTCTCCCATGTTAATTAGGATCTACATCTACATAGAATGATGGAAATTTGAATTGAGTGGCTTGAAACCCAATTGAAGTCTCAACATTGAGTAGCATAATGTGACCAAGGGCTAAAAGACAAAAGACTTAGTTGGGGGTATTCCCTTGGCTAGGTCTGTGGGGAACACTGAGACCTAGTCAGGGAATTTTTTTTATTAGAATTAAAGAAATACTAGGGAGGTTTGAATAACCTTTTAAGCTTTAGATCCCTCTAAAACATTTATTTTACATCATTATCATGTGCTATTTGTTTCATGACTAGTAGAAAAAATACTCTATTTATAAGATGAGTGTTATGTAGGACATACAAATTTCTCATGGACTAAGATGCTGGAATTGACCCTATCTAGTATCCATACAAAACTAAAGGAATAATAAACATGTTTTATAGTATCTAATGGTTTTACCATTAGATAACTCTTATATCATTGACTTATATACTCTTTCTGAATGTCTTTTTAATAATTATATCTTACATTATTGACATAGATATGGTATTTGATGGGATATTATTTAACCTTAAAATTAAATAGTTATGGTATGTATTTCACTTTAGTCTTGGGGTTAAGAATATATAAATTAAGTGGCACTAGGGTTATAATCATATCTATAGCAGACTAAATTAATTTTTAAACTCAGATACAAGTATACACTAATTTATTATTATGAGATTGTCTAAATATGGAAATTACAATTATGCTAGATATAAAAATGAAGAATAAGACAATACTTAGCTTATTTTGGTGTTAATGTAGTTCTAGATCTGAAACAAGATGAAAATAAATAGGAAGATAGGTATGAAACAATTGTTAGATTCTAGATCCAATGCCTCTAGTTATCTAGATAGTTCACCATCTTTGGATGGTTACATCAATGCTAGTGTTTGAGTTCAATGATAACATCATATATAGAATATCTAGTGAAATATGATGCAACCTAGATTCTTATATGTTTTTCTTTGCCTTCACTTTGGTGCATTTGGATCTGGGTCATGGACTATCACTCATGAAATGGGAAAACTCTAGTTTTTCATCTTTAATGTGACCTAAGGTAAAATGGGTTAGTGGGCATATAGTGTCAAGTTGACCCCACCATCAAAGAATGTTGCCTACATAGCCAATACTTCATTTACTCTCTATAACTAAGAGTAATAACCAATGGTCTAAGTTTTCTAAGTGTACAATACTAAGGTGCTACATAATCACAAAATATCATCTATATTTACCCCTTTTAATTTGGTAACTAAATAACTAATTTAAATGAATGAAATAAGTACCTAGGTGTATATGGACACCTTGCCTTTATTTGAGTTGATTTTGGGTGATTTGATGGTGATTAACTTGCAACTAAGATCATGTTATAGTATGAAACTAATGCATATAATCTATGTATAAAGTACTTAAAATAGATTTAAATTAAAAGAACAAGGTTTAGGAGTACACCCATGTGTCTATGTAATCACCTTGCCTATTGGAAATTTGTTTTACAAATGATTTATAATTGTAAGCATTTAAAAAAATATATTAGGATAAATATAGATAAATATATAAAGTGCATATATCCAAGGGTGTGTGTGTGTGTGTGTGTGTGTGTGTGTGTGTGTGTGTGTGTGAGAGAGAGAGAGAGAGAGAGAGAGAGAGAGAGAGAGAGAGAGAGAGAGAGAGATTCCACTTATTAGTTGAGATTAGGTTAATTATGTAACCCAATGATATGTATAACCTACTGAGGTTGTATAATCAAGTCAAACCTAGAAATTTGGCAAGATTAAGTGATTTAATTACCTCAAACATACCAAAAGGTGAACCAACTACTACAGTAGATTGACTTAATATGGTCTATAAAATTCTATTGGATATTAGTACATGAAATAATTTTGGAATCTAAAATCAATTTGGATTTTGAAATATTAGGCACATATTGCATATAATATGCACCTTAGATGTGTATCATGCTAAAACTATGTATAACAATGGTACCAATGCATATAATTCTATCACAATTATGAATTTGAATCACATAACTATGTTTTGTCCAATTCAGATAACTATGTAACTATGGAGGACATGATTCCAAAGCATGACCCCACTATATATGGAGAAATATAAAAATTGATATAAGTATCAATGTCAAGGACATGTTTCCAAAACATGCCCCCACTAAATCTATGAACTCATATAAGTACCATGTAATAAACAAGTGTGGAGAACATGTTTAAAATCATGCAACCATTAAATATAAAATACATGAAAGTGTGGAATCCATACCCATATGACATACGCCCATTGAATCTACAAACTGATATAAGTACCAAATACTGAATGAGTGTGGAAAACATGATTCCAAGACATGCCCCGACTGAATCCAATATCTATGCCAAGTGTAGAGAAAATAATTCCAAATCATTCTCCCAATAATATCCCCCATTTAGGGTGAGTTAAAGATATTAATTAGGGGTTATCTATCCTTAAAAAGGTAAAATAACTATACAATTTGTGTGTAACCATACAACATATATAAGGAACATTTATATTTAAGTGTATCATTGAAGTACATAGAACCAATGTGATCACATTTAGTCCTAATATTAATGATAAAGATAATGAAAAAATATCAATATTAATAGTACAAACTCAAAAATAAAACAAGCACACACACAAGATCACTCAAAAGCAAGTCAACAAGCAATGGTCCAAAGAGACCTCAAATAAGGGACATGTTTAAATGCCACACAATCTAAGGGATATCACTTAGTCAAATGTCCATAAAAGTAAAAAATGACATGTTTAAATTTTTATAAAACAAATAATTACATATGCAAATGTTAAAGAAAGCATACATAGGAATGGGGTACACAAGCAATATAGCATATTAGAGAGGTACATGCCCCAACTTTAGATCAAAAGTGAGATTCCACTCATTAGTTTATATTAACTCAATTATGCAACCCAATGATATTTATAACCTAGTGAGGTTGTATAATCAATTAAAACCTAAAATTTTTTCAAGATTAAGTGATTTAATTACCTCAAACATACCAAAAGGTGAACCAACTACTACAGTAGATTGCATCAATATGATTTGTAAAATTCTATGGGGTATTAGTACATGTAATAATTTTGAAATCTGAAACTGATTTGGATATTGAAATATTAGGAATATATTTCATATAATATGCACCTTAGATGTGTATCATGCTAAAACTATGTATAACAATGGTACCAAGGTATATAATTGTATCATATTTACGAATATGAATCATATAACTATGTTTTGGCCAATTTGGATAACTATGTAACTATGGAGGACATGATTACAAAGCATGACCACACAATATATAGATAAATATGAAAATTGATATAAGTATCAATGTGGAGGACATCTTTCCAAAACATGCCCCCACTAAATCTATGAACTCATATAAGTACCATATATTGAATGAGTATGGAGAACATGTTTTAAAATCATGCCAACATTAAATATAAAATACATGAAAGTTTGGAATCCATACCCATATGACATACCCCCATTGAATCTACAAACTGATATAAGTACCAAATACTGAATGAGTGTGGAAAATATGATTCCAAGACATGCCCCCACTGAATCCAATATCTATGCCAAGTGTGGAGAAAATGATTCCAAATCATTCCCCCAATAATATCCCACATTTAAGGTGAGTTAAAGATAGTAATTAGGGGTTATCTATCCTTAAAAGGGTAAAACAACTATAAAATTTGTGTGTAACCATACAATATATATAAGGAACATTTATAGGTAAGTGTATCATTAAAGTACATAGAATCAATGTGATCACATGTAGTCCTAATATTAATGATAAATATCATGAAATTTTTTAGATAGTAATAGTACAATCTAAAAAATAAAACAAGCACACACAAGATCATGTTGAGTTATGAAGCTAAAAGCTTCACTAATGAGCTAATGTGGAGGTTGTTGGGCTTACATAGTAACTGGCATCAGTCAAAACCAACTGACATCGATTAAGGGTCGACTGGCATCGGTCATCTTCAGACCGACACTGACTTCTGTAGATTTCCAGAATTGTTACTTTTAGGAGAATAGATTTGAGCATTTGATTTAAGAGGTGGATATAAGGGTGGCGAATGCATGGCTCATGAACCCTAGTGTTGTAGTATTCTATATAGTAGGGTTAGATCCTCATAGCATGTACAATTTAGTAATTGAGTTGATTGTAATTGATTGAGAGAGAGAGAGAGAAATCTTGATGGAGAATTACTGTACATCTGTGAGGTGTGAGGAGAGAGAGATTTCTTCATTGTATTTCCTTTCAGAAGAGTTTAATATAGATTGGTTGTTTCTTGTATCTCTTATTATTGGTTGTTTCTGATTTCTAGTTACTTATTACTTTTGGTTTTAATTCTGTGTTTAGTTGCTTATACAAAAGTAATCAATTGTACTCTAAGATCCTAACAATTAGTATCAGATTGTGTTAGTGTTTGTTGATTAAAAAATTCACTCACAGGGGTTTCTAATTGAGTGGGAGGAAAGCAATGATAGAAGCAAGTAAACTAAGAATGGAGAAATTCAATGGTAAGAATTATCAATTATGGAGGATGCAGATTGAAGATTATCTGTATCAGAAAGATTTGTATTTATCATTAGGTGGGGTTTCAAGGAAGCCCACATATATGGAAGATGAAGAATGGAATGTTTTTGATAGAAAGGCTCTTGGATCTATAAGGTTGATCCTGGTAGCTTCTGTGTTTTCCAACTTACCACAGGCAAAGACAATGGTAGAGTTAATGGATACTTTGGTAAATTTATATGAAAAACCCTCAGCTTCGAATAAGGTATATCTTATGAAGCAATTATTTAATTTGAAAATGTAGGAAGGTAGATCTATATCTAGTCATCTTAATGATTTCCATACAATAGTAAATTAGTTAAATTCAGTCAAAATAGTTTTTGATGATGAAATTAAGGCTCTCTTAATCTTATGCTCTTTACCTGAAAGCTGGCATAGTTTGGTAATGACAGTTAGTAATACTGCATCTACTTCAAATATCTTGAAAGTTGATGATGTTGTTAGTGTAATCTTGAATGAATAAATTCATAGGAAAAGCACAGGGGAAACATCAGGTAATGCTTTAAGTGTTGAAAGTAGGGAAAGGCAAAGAGAGAAGGGTAAGCAAGGGAAATCAAGGTCAAAGATAAGAAGTAGATCCAAATCTAGAAATGGAAGAATAACTTGCTAGAATTGTGGAAAGAAAGCGCATGCAAATAAAGATTGTTGGTTGAAGGATAACAAAGAAAATCAGTATGAAGGTAATAAAGAAGCAAAAGTTGTAGGTATTGTTGCACAGGATGCTCTTAAATTTTCTTTGGATAATAAAGTAGAATCATGGGTTTTAGATTTTGGTGCCTCTTTCCATGCAACCGCAAATAGAGAATTTTTCAATGATTATGTCCATGGAGATTTTGGAAAAGTTTATTTAGGGGATGATGAGCCTTGTAAAATTGTTGGCAAAGGAAAAGTGCAGCTTAAATTGTAGAATGGCAACACATGGGTGTTGAAGGATGTCATGCATGTACCCATCTTGAAGAGGAATCTGATTTCTATAGGAAAGTTGGGTGATTAGGGTTGCACAATAACTCTCACAGCTAAATCTTGGAAAGTTTCCAAGGGTGCACTTGTATTAGCAAAAAGTAAGAGAGTAGGTACACTTTATCTATCTACTTGTATTACTGATTATTTTCCTATTTTATCTACTTCAGATGTGGTTGCAAAGTTGTGGCACTGTAGGCTTGGTCACATGAGTGAGAAGGGAATGAATGTTCTTAAGTCAAAAGGTAAGCTTTCAAATTTGAAAAGCATAGATCTAAATTTTTGTGAGCATTGTATTTTGGGAAATAGAAGAAAGTGAGGTTTTTCAAAACTAGGTCAACAAAGAAGAAGCACAAGTTGGAGCTTGTTCACATAGACGTGTGGGGACCATCTCAAGTAGCTTCTATTAGAAGATCACAGTATTATGTTTTTTTCATTGATGATGCTACAAGAAAGGTATGGGTTTATTGCATAAAGAGAAAACCTGATGTTTTTGACACATTTAAGAAATGGAAAGCTTTGGTTGAAAATGAAATAGGTTTGATATTGAAGTGCCTTAGATCTGACAATAGTGGTGAGTACTATAGCAATAAATTCAATAGTTACTATTCTATGAGTGGAATACATAGGGAAAGGATGGTTCCAAGGACAACTCAGCAAAATGGAGTTACTAAAAGGATGAATAGAACAATAATAGAGCATGCACGGAGTGTGAGGTTGCATGCTAGTTTGCCCTTACAGTTTTGGGTAGAAGCTGTAGATACTATAATTTACCTGATTAACAGAGGACCTTCTACTACACTGGATAGTGGAATTCCAAAAGAGGCTTGGATAGGTAAAAAGGTAGATCTTTCATTTCTCAGAGTTTTTGGTTCTGAAGCTTTTGTGCACATTGATAAAAAAATAGAAAGAAGCTGGATGCTAAATCTATGTGGTGCACTTTTATTGGTTATGATTTTGGAGATTTTAGATTTTGGTTGTGGAATTTAGAAACTAACAGAATTATTAGAAGTCATGATGTAGTTTTCAATGAGAAGGTGATGTACAGTGATCAGCTCAAGAGGCTGAATAATTTTGAGTAGGGCAATCTTGATTTGGAAGAGGTTATGATCCAAAATGAGCTCACAGGTAAAAATCATCACTCAAAGAAAAACACAAAGACCAATGTCAGTCAGGTGGAAATCAACATCGATCAGGAGGAATCGACATCAGTTGGGTGCAGACTGGCATCGATTAGAGATGACTAAGATCGGTCACTGTCAAAAGAAAATTTGGGCAAATAGCAAGCTATAAATGAGTCTCAAACGCCCATAAGGAGGTCTGAAAGGGTAAGTAAACCTCCAATTCATTATTCCCCTTCTTTATACTAGTTATTGCTCACTGATGGTGGAGAAATAAAAATTTTTGATGAGGCAATACAGGTAGAATCTAGGATATAGTGGGAGCATGGCATGAATGAGGAGATTGATTCCTTGGAAGAGAACCATACGTGGGATTTGGTTGAGTTCCCAGCCAGAAAAAAAGCACTAAAAGACAAATAGGTATACAGGTTAAAGGAAGGAGAGAATGGACAAATGAGACATAAGGCTAGGTTGGTAGTAAAGGGATTTACACAGAAACTAGGTATTGATTTTGGTGAAATTTTTTCTCCTATAGTAAAGATGACTTCTATCCAAACTGTATTGTCTTTAGTTGCTATTAAGGATTTGCATCTTGAGCAGCTTGATGTTAAGACATCATTTCTTCATGGAGATTTGGATGAAGAGATATATATGGATCAACCAAAAGGTTTTGAGGTCAAAGGTAAGGAGAAACTTATGTATAGATTGAAGAAAAGCTTATATGGTCTTAAGCAAGCTCCTAGACAATAGTATTTGAGGTTTGACAGGTTTATGACAGAGCATGGCTTTATTAAATGTCAATCTAACCATTGTGTTTATTTTAATAGATTGGATAATGGTATTTATATTATCTTGTTATTGTATGTAGATGATATGCTTGTTGCAGGTTCACAAATGTAGGAAATTACTGAGCTTAAGGTAAAATTAGCTCACACATTTGCCATGAAGGATTTAGGAGCAGCAAAGAAAATCCTTGGCATGAGTATTAAGAGAGACAGAAAAAATCATAGTTTGATTTTGTCTCAAGAGGATTATGTGAATAAGGTGTTGGAGAGGGTCAATATATAGGATGCAAAACTGGTAAGCACACCTATGGCTGGACACTTCAAGTTGAGCAAAGAATAGTGTCCTAAATCACATGATGAGGTTGAGTACATGAGTAGAGTTCCATATGCTTTAGCAGTTGGGAGCTTGATGTATGCAATGGTATGTACTAGACCAGATATTGCCCAAGCAGTGGGAGTTGTTAGCAAGTTTATGGTCAATCCAGGAAAGGAACACTGGAAAGCAGTTCAGTGGATTCTCAAATATTTGAGAGCGACCAACAGTAGGAATTTATGTTATGGAGGGTCAAACACTTCTCTATATGGGTATGTAGATTCGGATATGGCAGGTGACTTGGATGGTAGGAGAAGCACCATAGGATATGTGTTCACTGTTGGTGGAATGGTGGTTAGTTGGATTTCAAAGTTGTAGAAGGTTGTTGCATTGTCTACTATAGAGGCATAATACATTGTAGTCATAAAGCCTAGCAAGGAAATGATTTGGATGACTCAGTTCATGGAAGAGTTGGGAAAGGAGCAAGAGAGTTGCAAATTATATAGTGATAGTCAAAGTGCAATTCATTTGGCAAATAATTTAGCCTTTCATTCAAGAACCAAACATATACAGCTTAGGTACCACTTCATTAGATAGGTATTGGAGGATGGACAATTGAAGTTGGAAAAGATCCATATGAATAAGAACCCTACTGATATGTTAACAAAGTCGGTAACAAAGGAGAAGTTGAATTTTCATTTAAATTTTATTGGTCTTCAAGATTGAACTTGAAGAGGGAGAAACAATCCAAAGATGTTTAGAGGATGTTGCTGTACAGGTATAGGTGCAACTGTTTATCTCTAAGTGGGAGATTATTAAGTTGTGGAGCTAAAAGCTTCACTAATGAGCTAATGTGGAGTTTATTGGACTTATACAATATCCAGCATCATTTAGTACCAACCAACATCATTTAGGGGTCAATCGACATCAGTCATCTTCAGACTAACACTGACTTCTGTGCATTTCCAGAATTGTTATTTTTAGGAGAACATATTAGAGCCTTTGATTTAAGAGGTGGATATAAGGGTGGCAAATGCATGGCTCATGAACCTTAGTGTTGTAGTATTCTATATAGTAGGGTTAGATCCTCATAGTATGTACAATTTAGTAATTAAGTTGATTGTAATTGATTGAGAGAGATAGAGAACTCTTGAGGGAGAATTATTGTACATCTGTAAGGTGTGAGGAGAGAGAGATTTATTCATTGTATTTCCTTCCAGAAGAGTTTAATACATATTGGTTGTTTCTTGTATCTCCTATTATTTGTTGTTTCTAATTTCTAGTTACTTATTACTTTTGGTTTCAATTTCGTGTTTAGTTTCTTATATAAAAGTAATCAATTGTACTTTAAGATCCTAACAGATCACTCAAAATCAAGTCAACAAGCAATGGTCCAAAGAGACCTCAAATAAGGGACATGTTCAAATGCAACACAATCTAAGGGATATAACTTACTCAAATGTCCATAAAAGTAAAAAATGACATATTTAAATTTTTATAAAACAAATAATTACATATGCAAATGTCAAAGAAATCATACATAGGAATGGGGTCCACAAGCAACATAGCATATTAGAGAGGTACAAGCCCCCAACTTTAGATCAAAAGAGAGATTCCACTTATTAGTTTAGATTAACTCAAATATGCAACCCAATGATATTTATAACCTAGTGAGGTTTTATAATCAATTAAAACCTAAAAATTTGGAAAGATTAAGTGATTTAATTACCTCAAACATACCAAAAGGTGAACCAACTACTATGGTAGATTGCCTCAATATGATCTATAAAATTCTATGGGGTATTAGTACATGAAATAATTTTGGAATCTAAAACTGATTTGGATTTTGAAATATTAGGAATATATTTCATATAATATGCACCTTAGATGTGTATCTTGCTAAAACTATGTATAACAATGGTACCAAGATATATAATTCTATCACAATTATGAATCTAAATCATATAACTATGTTTTGGCCAATTCAGATAACTATGTAAATATGGAGGACATGATTCCAAAGAATGACCCCACTATATATGGAGAAATATGAAAATTTATATAAGTATCAATGTGGAGGATATGTTTCCAAAACATGCCCCCACTATAAACTGGAGATGTTGAATATTGAATAGGTGTGGATAACATGCTTCCAAAGCATGCCCCTACTGAATATATGAACTCATATAAGTACCATATACTCAATGAGTGTGGAGAAAATGCTTTAAAATCATGCCACCACTAAATCTAAAATACATGAAAGTGTGGAATCCATACCCATATGACATACCCCCATTGAATCTACAAACTGATATAAGTACCAAATACTGAATGAGTGTGGAAAACATGATTCCAAGGCATGCCCCCACTGAATCCAATATCTATGAAATGTGTGGAGAACATGATTCCAAATCATTCCTCCACTAATATCCCCCCTTTAAGGTGAGTTAAAGATAGTAATTAGGGGTTATCTCTCCTTAAAAGGGTAAAACAACTATAAATTTATGTGTAACCATGCAACATATATAAGGAACATTTATAGGTAAGTGTATCATTGAATTACATAGAACCAATGTGATCACATGTAGACCTAATATTAATGATAAAAATCATGAAAAAATATAGATAGTAACAATATAATCTCAAAAAGAAAACAAGCACACATACAAGATCACTCAAAAGCCAGTCAACAAGCAATGGTCCAAAGAGACCTCAAATAAGGGACATATTCAAATGCCACACAATCTAAAGGATATAACTTAATCAAATGTCCATAAAATTAAAAAATTACATATTTAAATTTTTTTACAACAAATAATTACATATGCAAATTTTAGATAAAATATACATAGGAATGGGGTCCATAAGCAACATAACATATTAGAGAGAAACATGCCCCCAACTTTAAAGCAAAAGTGAGATTCCACTTATTAGATGAGATTAGGTCAATTATGCAACCCAATGATATTTATAACCTAGTGAGGTTGTATAACCAAGTAAAACCTCAAAATTTGGCAAGATTAAGTGATTTAATTACCTCAAACATACCAAAAGGTGAACCAACTACTACAGTAGATTGCCTCAATATGGTATGTAAAATTCTATGGGGTATTAGTAAATGAAATAATTTTGGAATTTTAAACTGATTTAGATTTTGAAATATTAGGCATATATTTCATATCATATGCACCTTAGATGTGTATCATGATAAAACTATGTATAACAATGGTACCAATGTATATAACTCTCCCACAATTATGAATTTGAATCATATAACTATGTTTTAGCCAATTCAGATAACTATGTAACTATGGTGGACATAATTCCAAAGCATGACCTCACTATATATGGAGAAATATGAAAATTCATATAAGTATCAATATGGAGGACATGTTTCCAAAACATGCCCTCACTATAAACTGGAGATGCTGAATATTGAATAGGTATGGATAACATGCTTCCAAAGCATGCCTCAACTGAATCTATGAACTCATATAAGTACCATATACTAAATGAGTGTGGAGAAAATGATTTCAAATCATTCCACCATTAAATCTTAAATACATGAAAGTTTGGAATCCATACCCATATGACATACCCCCATTGAATCTACAAACTAATATACGTACCAAACACTGAATAAGTGTGGAAAACATGATTCCAAGGCATGCCCCCACTGAATCCAATATCTACGCCAAGTGTGGAGAAAATGATTCAAAATCATTATCCCACTAATATTCCCCCTTTAATGTGAGTTAAATATAGTAATTAGGGGTTATCTCTCCTTAAAAGGGTAAAACAACTATAAAATTTGTATGTAACCATGCAATATATATAATGAACATTTATAGGTAAGTGTATCATTTAAGTACATAAAATCAATTTGATCACATGTATTCCTAATATTAATGATAAATATCATGAAAAAATTTAGATAGTATCAATAAAATCTCAAAAATAAAATAAGCACACACACAAGATCACTCAAAAGCAAGTCAACAAGCAATGGTCCAAAGAGACCTCAAATAAGGGACATGTTCAAATGCCACACAATCTAAGGGATATAACCTACTCAAATTTCCATAAAAGTAAAAAATGACATATTTAATTTTTTTTACAACAAATAATTACATATTCAAATGTCAAAGAAAGCATACACAAGAATGGGGTCCACAAGCAACATAGCCTATTAGAGAGGTACATGCCCCCAACTTTTGATCAAAAGTGAGATTCCACTTATTACTTAAGATTAGCTCAATTATGCAACCCAATGATATTTATAACCTATTGAGGTTGTATAATCAAGTCAAACCTAAAATTTTTCCAAGATTAAGTGATTTAATTGCCTCAAACATACCAAAAGGTGAACCAACTACTATAGTAGATTACCTCAATATGGTCTGTAAAATTCTATAGGGTATTAGTACATGCAATAATTTTGGAATCTAAAACTAATTTATATTTTTAAATATTATCCACAAAGTTCATATCATATGCACCTCAGATTTGTATCATGATAAAACTATGTATAACAATGGTACCAATGTATATAATTCTATCACAATTATGAATCTGAATCATATAACTATGTTTTGGCCAATTCAGATAATGATGTAACTATAGAGGACATGATTAAAAAGCATGACCCCACTATATATGGAGAAATATGAAAATTTATATAAGTATCAATGTGGAGGACATGTTTCCAAAACATGCCCCCACTATAAACTGGAGATGTTGTATATTGAATAGGTGGGGATAACATGCTTCCAAAGCATGCCCCCACTAAATCTATGAACTCATATAAGTACCATATAATGAATGAGTGTGGAGAACATGATTTAAAATAATTCCATAATTAAATCTTAAATACATGAAAGTTTTGAATCATACCCATATGACATACCCCCATTGAATCTAGAAACTAATATAAGTACCAAACACTGAATGAGTGTGGAAAACATGATTCCAAGGCATGCCCCCACTGAATCCAATATCTCCTAAAAGTGTGGAGAACATGATTCCAAATCATTAACCCACTAATATCCCACATTTAAGGTGAGTTAAAGATAGTAATTAATGGTTATCTCTCCTTAAAAGGGTAAAATAACTATAAAATTTATATGTAACCATGCAATATGTATAAGGAACATTTATAGGTAAGTGTATCATTGAAGTACATATAACCAATTTGATCACATGTATTCCTAATATTAATGATAAATATCATGAAAAATTTTAAATAGAAACAATACAATCTCAAAAGGAAACCAAGCACACACACAAGATCACTCAAAAGCAAGTCAACAAGCAATGGTCCAAAGAGACCTCAAATAAGGGACATGTTCAAATGCCACACAATCTAAGGGATATAACTTACTCAAATGTCCATAAAAGTAAAAAATGACATATTTAAATTTTATTACAACAAATAATTACATATTCAAATGTCAAAGAAAGCATATATAGGAATGGGGTCCACAAGCAACATAGCATATTAGAGAGGTACATGCACCCAACTTTAGATCAAAAGTGAGATTCCACTTATTAGTTAATATTATCTCAATTATGCAACTCAATGATATTTATAACCTAGTGAGGTTGTATAATCAATTCAAAACTAAAAAATTTGGCAATATTAAGTGATTTAGTTACCTCAAACATACCAAAAGGTGAACCAACTACTACAGTATATTGCCTCAATATGGTTTGTAAAATTCTATGGGGTATTAGTACATGCAATAATTTTGGAATCTGAAACTGATTTGTATTTTGAAATATTAGGCATAGATTGTATATAATATGCACCTTAGAAGTGTATCATGCTAAAACTATGTATAACAATGGTACCAATGTATATATATTTATCACAATTATGAATCTGAATCATATAACTATGTTTTGGCCAATTCAGATAACTATGTAGCTATGGAGGACAAGATTCCAAAGCATGACCCCAATAAACTGGAGATGTTGAATATTGAATATGTGTGGATAACATGCATCCAAATCATGCCCCCACTGAATCTATGAACTCATATAATTACCATATACTTAATTAGTGTGGATAACATGATTTCAAATCATGCCACCATTAAAATTTAAATACATGAAAGTGTGAAATCCATACCCAAAGACATACCCCCATTGAATCTACAAACTGATATAAGTACCAAATACTGAATGAGTGTGGAAAACATGATTCCAAGGCATGTCCCCAATGAATCCTATATCTATGCCAAGTGTGGAGAACATGATACAAAATCATTCCCACACTAATATCCCCAATTTAAGGTGTGTTAAAGATAGTAATTAGGGGTTATCTCTCCTTAAAAGGGTAAAACAACTATAAAGTTTGTGTGTAACCATGCAACATATATAAGGAAAATTTATAGGTAAGTGTATCATTGAAGTACATAGAACCAATGTGATCACATGTATTCATAATATCAATTATAAACATCATGAAAAAATCTAGATAGTAATAATACAATCTCAAAAAGAAAACAAACACACACGCGAGATCACTCAAAAGCAAGTCAACAAGCAATGGTCCAAAGAGACCTCAAATAAGGTTCAAATGCCACACAATCTAAGGGATATAACTTAGTCAAATGTCCCTAAAAGTAAAAAATGACATATTTAAATTTTTATACAACAGATAATTACATATGCAAATGTCAAAGAAAGCATACATAGGAATGGGGTCCACAAGCAAAATAGCATATTCAAAAGGTCAAACAAGTAAGACAAGACACTCAAATAAGTGCATAAAGTAAAGCATAAGAAACAAAGATAAACATGTCATAGTGGTCTATGGATCCAATATGTTAGAAAATTATGTCAATTTTATAGCATACGAAGTACCTTGTGTAAGATATGAAGTACATATGTAACTTCAAACATGATAGTGTAGAGTGAACATTGAATCATATAACCTATGTATATCAAGATCGAATAAGTATATACCTCAAATGTTCATATGACATGAGTATAAGTAAATCCCAACATCAAAAATATGAGTGTATCATGTATCTTTGTATTCATGTATCATGGCCAATGTAAAAGTGTGACATATATGTGTATGTAGGAGTAACTAAGTATGTGGTCCATTAATATGGAAGTACCACATGAATTCCAAAGAGCCCATAGAATATGTAAGTGACAAAATTATTTTTGGTTTTTTCATTTTTCATTTTTATTTTTTTGGAATTTTTAAGGAGGAAAGATCATCCTATGATTCCATCCAATGGATGGTCATAGATATCTCCTCACTATGAACCTTAAAATATTAAGTTGGATCTTTTACATTGTTTGCATCATGATTGGTTAGTTTGAAAAGGTACATAGTATGTTCCTCCTCATGTTTTACATGTTTAGTATAAGAAGCTATGTTATGATTTGAAATATGTATTAGTTTTCCTTCATGAGGAAAGGAAATACCTTGTTGTGTCGTAAATTGTAAAATTTGTTTCAAAAAATTTTGAGAAGACTCCACATTATTTACATTATGTAATTATAATTAACACTTATAAGGTTGTATTAATGATTTTAACCAAGAGGTATGTATGGACTAAAAATAATTTGCATGCTCATTGATTAGTTTTATTTTTCCCTTATCTGAATTTATCTCTATATTTTATGTAAGTGGGTTTAGTTTATATGTACCAAGACCCATAGGTTCTAATAGGTTATGTGATAGGTGTTCAAGTGGGTCAAATTTTAAATTTCACATTTTATCATCTATAATATCATAGTATTTATCATCATCACTACCATAATAATCTAAATCATGGCCGTTATGTTTCTCAATACTAACTAATAAAAGAAGTTGAAATGATTGGGGTTCTTATAGTTTATTTGGATTTTTATTTAATGGTTCTTTATCCTTATGAATATTTATGGGAACCTTATATTTTAAGAACTTATTTTTATCTAGATATGAAGGATATACGATACCTGACTCACCTATTTCATATGTATGTATATGGTTAAGATGGATGGATTGTTTGGGTGATACCACTATAAGGATGCCTTTAGTTTTAGAATGTATAATTTTAAAAAAATTAAAAGCTTCTTCATCAATTGGAATGGATAATAAGGTCCCTTCATGTATGAATTTAACACATCAATAAATTGTAGAGGGTATATATTACATTAAATGTATCCAAGGTCTACCCAAAAGTAAATTATAATGTAAAGATTGAGATATGACCTAAAAATTAGCTGAAATTATTTTTGGTACAAAGGTCACATCAAATGTAATTTATACAACTAGAGGGATATGTGAATTATTAAACCACTTACTATGCATAATATTTCTTTGGATAATATTTGTGTTGATACCCATGGTTTTTAGGAATTGAATGCTAAAAATGTTTAGGCCCAATGCATTATCAATGGACAATCTTTTGATACAATTATTTTATATCTTTACTTGTATGAATAAAGGCAAATTTTGGGCAAATACATATTTTGATGATAAATATGTTGGCTCAAAGGTGATGAGATTATCATTATTCTTAAAATATTGCATAATATCCACAAAATAAGTAGGCTCAATATTACTTGGGACTTGTGTTCCATGTAATGCCTTGTATAAGATATATTTATAAACATTAGATAGATTTATAAGCTCAAGGATAGAAATATTATCTTGTGTATTGTTCAATTGGTAAATAATGTCATATCCCTTATATTTTATTACAATTAGAGGTTTATGTGGCACTTTTTATGTATTAATAGGTGGTAGGATGGGTTGGACAACCTTACCTCTTTGATTAGTAATAATGTGGACTGTAAAATCCAATATAAGTTATGGGAAAATAATGGGTGCAAGATGGTATCTATCATTTGAATAAGATATATGTATGATAAAATGTTGAGATCGTGATTTTTAGTGTCTATATATTATCCCTATAACATTACAAAATGAGTTTTGAAAAGAGATTAATTGTTGTGTTTGATTTAAAACTTCTCTTTATTGATACATGTTTTCTTCTAAGATATGACAAGGAAAGTAATGTATCAAAATAGAATAAATATGACATATTGGAATACAAAATGTATAATGTATACATCCATTTTTCACATATTTTTATGACAACCAGGGATCAGTAACAAAAAAATTAGTAAACCCTAACTGACATAGGATTTTGTGTTCAAAGATGGGGTTCACCAAATGTTTAAGCCTAAAGTGAAATAGTTATGGTATGTATTTCACTTTAGTATTAGGGTTAATAATATATAAATGAAATATGAAAAAGGTGATAATAAAATATATAATAGGCCAAGTAAATTCTAAACTCATATATAATCATACATTTAATTTATAATGTTGAGATAGTCTAAAAATGGAAAGTATAAATATGTTTGATATAGAAATGAAAAATAAGAGTGTACTTATCTTATTCTAATGATAATGTAGTTATGGATGTAGAACAAGATGAAAGTAGGTAGGAAGATAAAGCTAGAGCAGTTGTGAGATTTAGGATCCGGTACCTCTAGTTATCTAGATAGTTGTATCAACACTAGATTATTCTATTGACACTACTATCCAAATTTGATGATAGTGTAATATATGGAATATATAGTGAAATAGGATGAAACCAATAGATTATTTTGGTTTTTGATTCATATTCACTTGAGTGTATTTATATTTAGGTCATGGACTACCACTCCTTTTGAAATGGCAAAACCCTAGTTTTTCATATTCATTGTGACCTTGGGGAAAAATGGGTTAGTGGGAATATAGTGTCAAGATAAGCCCAATGAACCTAGTATCAAAGGACAATATTTACATATCCAATAATTTAAATGGGGGCTCAAATTGATGCAATTCTCCCCTATGTGTTTTCTTGTGTGTGAATCATGCAATGTTTGTAGAATAAGTACAACAATGACATAGCTTGTAACGTGGAAAATCTAGCTCTTGGGCTGCTCTTTTAGTAATTTAGACCTATAAATATGTTGTACCTATAACTATTATGTAAATGTGAAATATTTGATCAATTTAATGCTTGATAGAGTGATTTTTGATAAGTGCCTTGGTCTATTTGGTCTTTTCTAAAGGAAGAATGAATGAAGGCTGATCTTGTATTTATATCAATCCCTTTGGAATAATAACTCACATCAGATCACTTAGGCCAAACATTAGGATAAATTTAATTTTAAAATTATATGACATTAAGGAACTAGACACTTTTTTTACTACTATCTATCTCAGAAAGGAGTAAAAAAATAAGGAAAGGATCAAAACTTGTAGAGGTGTAAGATAAGTACATATTAAGTATTCTAAGAAATATATAATGTCTATGCCATATATATAATACTTTTAAAACTAAGAGATAGGCTAAGTGGCACAAGATAGAGCATATGCAAAGCTTATGAAAATAAGTAGAGTGTAAAACTAAGAGGAATAACCAATGGTTTGAGTTCTTGAAATGTATAAGATTGAAGTGCTACAAAATCACAAAATATCATATATAAATATAATCAAAATTCTTATACATGGTGTAAAATAAATTTAAATTTTTGTACTACATACATGGTATTACTTTTAAGTAGTAAATTATACTTTGTTTTTATATTATGTGTGGCCCTTGGCCCTTGAGTGCAAATTGCTTAAATATCTCCATGAGATTTTTGTTTGGTTTGTGAAAAATTTAAACATGTCCATAGATTGAAACCTTTATACCTATGTTTTGAGTGACAATTGAACATGTCCCTTATTTGTGACATTATTAATTTCCTTTGAGTGTGTCCCATTGCCTTGTGTATGCAATCTTTGCTTATGTGACTAAACATGTGCCTTGTCTACTGCCCTTAGCTTTATTATATGAATATGTATTTGTTTATCTTTTTGAGTTTCATAAGTGCCATGATTCATATCATAAACTAGTTATTATGTATGATTCTATTATAAATACTAATTTAAGATTCACTGATATAATTACCTAGATTCAAAACTTTAGCCCTTGATTCATATGTTACATACATTATTTAAATGATACATATTTTACTATGATGGCATACATTTTCACATATGATATATTATTCAATGATTACATATTGACACACATGATACATTTAAATTTTATTTTGAGACGAGTGAATTTAAAGATACATACATCACCTAGAAATCTGGGGAGTTTTAGTGGTATTTTCATACAGAGATAAGCCTCTATGGGCAAAAATTAGTTTTTGGTACATAATATAATTTAAAATAATCATAATTGTTAAAAATATTTAATCAATCATATAGATTATGGGGGAATATGTCATGCATGTGCATTTACATTACATGGAAAATTTAAGGATTAATACATTCTAGGTAAATGATACATATTCCTTCACAATATTTAAATATAAGTTATGAAATTTGCTTTTACATATAGTTATAAATATTTACATTTATCACATGAGATCATGATACAGATTCATGCCATATTTTCAATATTGTTTTCTATTTGCAATCATGGTGGGAACATGGATGTTCCCCATTATATTTTAATCATGCATATGTGAACCAAGAAATAAAGTGACAATTTAGTCTAAAATCCATATAAAATGGTTGATTTAGTTAAAGTGCATAATCTATAACTTGGATATTCAATGCCCTCCAAATTATAGCCTATAAATCAATTATGAATGCCAACACATTTCTATCTTGGGGTTAGAAATAAAAATAACTCACATTGGGTTTTTGATTCCTTAAATGTGTCATATTTTTCATGCATGTTCAATTTAAATTGGGGCTTTATCACCCTAAATTTTCTATCAGTTCAACTAAGGAAAACAATTTCTCCAAATGTTTCATGGGAAGCACTAACTCTCCAATGATTCTAAGAAGCATCATATTCAATCAAAGTTACAAATTCAAAATTATTTTCACACATATAGGTGTATTTATAACTTGTTATATTTTCAATTTTTCAATTTTTAAAATTCAATTTTGTCCAAAATTTAAATAAACAAAATGACTAATTCATGAACTTTTAAAGGGTTTTCTAAGTTGAAGTGCCCCTACACAATTGAAGTATATGTTTAAACACATATCCTATTTTACACACTTAGGTATATATTTTACCTTTTATCTAGTACTTTAATTTATAATATGGGAGGATTTAGTAGCTCAAATTTGGTCATGAATACTTAATAATGTCATTTTGGCCCATTTTTATAGTAGTTAAATTTAACACTTAATCTAGCCCTATTTCACCACCTCACTCTATTTTAAGTAATTGTATAAACCCATCCATTTTTATATTATTTTATTACACTTAAATAAATGTTATTAATCATTAAAAAATATTAAATCATCTATATGGACATACAAGATCCTTAATTTCAAAAGTAACCTTCTAGGACATAATCGACTAAAATGGGATAAGATAAAAAATTGCTACTATCCTTATGGGTCAATCATGTTCTTCACACCCTCAATAATTATTTTTAAAATTTATATATTCCCTTATAAGTCATTCCATATTTTGAGGATAGCTAGCATGATGTTTTCCTCTTTTTTAATTCTATTAAAGTACCCCTAAGTCACCTGTTCTATTACTTGTAATTTTCACTATTGAGGCACACTTATACGATTGTACATTGAGAAAATATTACTTATTATTCATAAATATGATTCTATTCATTTTAAAAAACCTTTAGAAAATTAAATATCTTATTATATCTAATTCAAGAACATCACTATCAAGTATTAAAGTCATGTCTAAATGCATACATGTATCAAAATGAGTAAATTTGTATTAAACACTCTACTTTAGAGAACTATGTGAGATATTCCCCCCCTCTTATAAATATTGGATATGTATGTAATGATAAATCATCATGAGGGTGATTTGGGTCATCTTATCCCATTACACTCCCCATTTTAATTGTACGTTTTAAATTATTATAATCCCTATAAAGGTTTCAAATATGAATACATTATTTGTGCTAATCAAAGATAAAATTTATGCACACAATCATATTTCAAGTAGTTATAGGCAATCGTGTCATAATTTTCCCAAGTTTATGTATAATTCAAGATAATTCCATATAGGATAGTAGTGACAGTCAATCCTATCCCATTCACATTGATGTTGACCTTGTATTATGCTCCTAATTTATTCACAAAGTAATGATTTTATGGTTTATCTTAGTTAGTGCATGCCATGATTTATGTTTTATCTAAAATTAAATCACTGAAAGAATAAATCTTTAATTATTTATAATCTAGTGAAATAAAATTTAATTATTGATCAATAGAATAAGAAAAAAATATCATTTGTTAGCTATGATTTGAATTTCATGTTGAACAAATCATAATAAGTAAATGCAAAAGGATATAAAATGACTTACCTCATTTATTACACTTTCCTGATCTATAAAATTTTGTTTTCTAATATGATGATTTGTAAGGTGACTATATCTTGCTCATTTATGAAACTAACCATTATTTTTATTTTAGGACATAATTGATTAGAAAGAGACAATACCAATTATCAATCCTAATCTATGTGGGTCGATATTGACCTTATGAGTGCATATTTTGAAATTAACTCTTGTTTCTATTTATGGATAAGATTTATTGGAAGTATACATTAGCAACTATCGATACTGACCTATGTCAGTCAATATTTACCATGTGATAGTAAGATTATGATTCTTTACTTATGTTAACACTATATTTTTTTACCTTCTCTGACTTTCTAATAAATGCACATGTACCTAAAATAGTAAACCCTAGTGTCCTAAGCAAACACTTGAAATATCAAATGTGGGGGGAATAGGTCAATCAAAATGGATTGAGTTAGACTAACCTTGATCAGTTCCAATTGAAATAAAATTCACTCCACTACATTTCCAATTCTCAAAAGAGGGATCAAACTTACATTTAGTTCTCCCACTTATGCATGCATGTGAAATGATGAATGAAAGTTTAGATTCTATTTATCCTAATTCATCCTTGGCACAATCATGAAAAATATTAAATTTAACAATAATTCATATATAGCTCTAGTGAAACAGTGTAATGAATATATAACTTTTGTACAATTCTTCTAATTTAAGAATGATTGTCCTGAATGTCTCATATCAACTTTGTATATATAGGAAGCTTTTATAATTTTAAATAAATATAGAGTGACACATAAAATATACTAAAATAACATTAAAGGGAAAAATATTTATATAAAATAAAAAATGTCCAAAAGGAGAATAAAAATATCAAGGGTCAAGATTGACTACAATATGTCAAGATAGATGGTGAATATTGAACCTATTGGTCGATCCTATCTTGAGATGAGCACAACCTAAAAAAATAATAGGGTTTAGAGATATTTGTTTTAAAAACAACTAAAGTTACATGGATGGGAAAATGGGACCAAAAAGTCATATAAAATTAAAAATCAAAAGGGGAAAACATAAAATACATACACCACTAAGTATTTAATTCTTAAGTAGGATCCATATAAGCAAAGTGGATTAAAAAATGTAAAACATGACCTTGAAAAATTTAGGTTTCTACATTTCCCTAATTTAATATATAATTTTAGTGGATATAAAAATACAAGATAAATGGGGAAAATATCATGAAAACTTATATAAGTGATCACAAGGTAAACTTGTCATGTGTCATAATGATCCAAAGTGTTCCTGCAAATAAAAATTCTATATAATTAGATAGATTATTGTCCAAGTGAAAAAATATAAATAACCTTAAATGAAATGTTGAAAATATTATTTTATTAAAAACTAAACTTGAATGTGTGTCATGTGATGCTACTTGTTGAGTATGTGCTTGCCATGGATAAATAGAAGTGTTGATGGTCAAGGATTAACCCAATCACTATGGAGAAGAAGAGTGAACCTATAACATCTATTCATTTCTTGGATATGGAAATAGATAAAATTTAATGTGGTCAATGTGAAGAGTATAACCATATAGGGATGTAAAATCCTCAATTTTATACCTTTAGTAACCATGTTGTCATAGAAATGTTTTCTTTTATTCAAACACTAAATAATTAAGGGTGATAAATCCCCAATTTAAATTGAACTTATATACAAAATAGAAACCCATTAAGGGACACAAAAACTATTTTTTTTTAATTTGTAACCCCAAGATGGAAATTAGTTGGAATCCATTGTATATTAATAAGCTATAGTGTTGGAGGGTGTTTAATCTCCAAGTTATACACTATGCATTTTAACTGAATCAACCATTGCAAATGGATTTTAGATTCAATTATCACTTTATTCCTTCATTCATGTATGCATGATAAAAAGAGAATAGATAAAATCCATGCCCATACCACAACCATGGATAAGTAGTGATGAAAGTATGGAATGAAACCATATCAAGCGCTCTGGATCACTATCACTTATATGGAGTTCTATGCATCCATTTGTTAAATATTAAATATGAAATTGTATGTATATGTAGATTATAACTATGTGTAAATGTACATTATAACTTTTCATATAGACATAAAAAATTTTATTTATATTTTAATTTTTTATGTACAAGTTCCTACATATGCACTTGAATTGTATGAATCTATAATCTATTCCTATAGTATGAATGCATATGTATGGCATATTACCCCTGTACCCATAATTTTATTTTTGAACCATTCTTAATTATCTAAATTTATGATATGTATCCTCTAAAATATGTAAATTTTTAATGTAATGTTAGATAAATATGCATGGTATAATCCCCCATAGACTATATTAATATGTCAATATACATGAACTGTTGAAGATGAACTTTAACATAATGCATAATTGAATGTTTTAATTAAGTCAATTTCATATAAGTAACAATTTTGTATTTCCCCTTGTATATGTCCCCTTTCAATGTGAGGGATAAGAGTAATAAATATATCATATTGACGAATATAGTGAGTTAGATAAATTTTATTGGTTATATTATAGAGTATGAGATGTGAATGTTAACACTATTATAAATTACATAAATAAAATCATAGTATAAATGATGCAATAAGAAATAGTTGCATTCAATTGATAATATGATTGCCAAAGATAATGTAATTTGTATGATAATTTTTTTAAGTTTGAATTGGTGACTGAGTAGAGTTATGATGTAGGATAATGTGTCACATCTATCCCAATATAATTTATGGTGTGCATTTTTTATAATCAATAATAATTTAGATATCACTTGCATAATTTTGATCAATAGTTGAATGAACTATGTACTGAGCATAATAAATCCTATTGTAAAAATTGAACTCATAGAAATAGTAGGATGAAAAAGGTTTTTTTAATTTCATTTTCATTTTTACATTGTGCAATTAGATATCTAATTTGTTAGTATGCCAAGTTGATGAGTTGTATTATCATTGCAATTCGAGCACATACATATTTATTTATAGAAACAGATTACAATTAATTTTGAATATATCATAATTAATTTTTTATATTAAATTTTATAATTTGTAGTTTTTTTAATAAATTTTGATTATTGGATTTATTTTCAATTTAGATAATTTTGGAATTCTAAAATGTATAAATGATGATTATGACCACTCAAGTCATGATCATCCCATTTATGAAATTATTTTATTATATGTGAGACTACTGACTTGAGTGGGACATTCTTGTCTGATGTTTTTAGAATTTTTGGGTTGATGTCCCTTTTTTTATTGATAATGTTTTTGAATAGTTTTGTGTGTATTAGATTTTGTGTGAAAGGAAATATAGAATGCAACTAAGCTAAGAAATCAATTACAAATGAATATAATATAAATTCAAATCAAATTTAGGATAGAAAAATAAATAAAAGGAAACAAAAAGCACAAAATTACATAACCAAAGTATCATGAGCCTCCTCCATTATGATTCAAAGTGACTTTATCTTTAAATGTGGTTGTTCAATCCTTATCTAATACAAAAGGGAATTGGGCAGCATTTGGGTATGTAAATGGAATTTTGATAGCTTGTATTTGATTGGATTCACTTGAGAAATTGATATCACTTCATTAGCATAAGTGAGGATGATGAAAGTGATGGATGGATTATATATATATATATATATATATATATATATATATATATATATATATATATATATATATATATATATATATATATGGGAGGTTGATTGAAATATGGAGGATTATTAGAATATTTACAATTTTTTAAATAATCAATTGTGGAGAATTGGTCCTCATCCATGAGGATGATGAATAACTTCATAGGTTGAGAGGAAAGCGGAGTTGGTTGAGTGAGTCATAAAGAATAGGTCAAGGAGGTTGAAATTTTCTAAGGTGTCTCATAATGTGGTTGAGGAAGTTGAGGAGGGTTTTTGGATAAGTAAACACATGGTTGAGATAAATGTGGAGGATGTCTGGGTGAGGTGTAAAATCTAGATTTATTAAATAATTTTAGAAGAAAAGACATGCATAATTGATTAATTAATAATTATTCAATTATTTTATTTTTAGAGGGAAATGGTGTTGATTTGAATTCTAATTATACAAAAGGAAGGGTTAGCATGTCAAAATGAAGCTCAACACTAAATGGAAAAATTTAGGTGTCTACATTTACATCTCTTTGAAATGGTGTTGTGAAGTAATATCATTTCAAAGAATAGTAAAGTAGAGAATTGATGATTATGGAGAAAAAGTTACCCCAAATAAATTAAAATGAACATGATGATTCCCCCTCAAGTGTTTTTACAGGAAAGTGGATAAATGCTCAAAATGAAGGAGAATGAGAAAGTGGTCATGGTGAAGACTATCAATAAATAGAAGTACTAAAAATCAATATTGTACTTTCACATTTAAATCATGTGTAGAATGTTTTTACCCTGGTTAAAAACTAGAGAATAAATCAAAAAAGGAACATTTCATGTTCTTAGAATACACATATGGATGGTGATCAAGATTCAGGGGTCACATATGTGGAAGAGGGAACCATATATCTTGATGATGGTAAGTTATGAGTAATAAAATGAAACATATAATTTTTCTAATTTAGATAAATTATTATATGATTTATATTTGAAAGTAATGATAAATATTTTATCATGTTAATTAACTGTTATTTTGAATTTTGGATATTTTTTGGAAAATATTAAAACTATAGGATGGAGGAAAAAATATTTAAATAGGTGCCAAAATATAAATAGAGGGAGCAAAGGAATTTGATAAAAATTATGCAAATTGATTTTTTTTATGATTTTTGAATAGAGTTTGGTTGAGTGAATTTTCTCTAGGGATGTGGAGAAAATGGATTATATTCCTATTCACTAGCATTATAATGAGCGAGTGAGGAAATGTCAAAGGATAAAGAGGATTAGTCACATGATGAGTACAGGATTGAGTTTTGTATTGTTGTTTTTAAGTCATTTATTTCATATTAAAATTAGGTTCAAAGGTGTGTTATAAATAAAATTCTAAGCCTTCTCATTAATCATATAGAAAGTACCAAGAAAGCACCTATTTAGGCTCATTCAATCAATTACACAAATAAGTTCTAGTTATCTATTCATCCCTATTTTCATATCACTCATAAGAGTATTCAAACAAAAGGTATAAATCATCCAAACATTGACCCATGAATGATATTTTTTAAGTTACAAGTTAAATCATTTCATTCATATACATATATAATATTATACCATTATTCACACACAATCCCACACATAGGTGAGAACCACATAAATACCAAGACACTAACCCTTTTAAAACAAGCTAAAGGGTTAGTGTCACATATAAGTCTAAGGTATACATAAAATGAACTTAAATATGTTTACAAAAAGGACAAGGGCCATACTCAAAGGACATATAGATGTGACAAACAAGGGAAAAGGAGATGTCATTTCAAACAAGGCCTTGGGAAACACACAAGGGACATAAATATGTTGCTAATAAGTCCAAATGGAAACACACAATAGGAAATTATATTTCATCATGTAAGAGAGTAAAAAAATCAATAGAGTATAAAATAAGAAAACTAGACTACGCCATTCATATATATCAATTTCACATCATAGTATAATAACATATCCATGTCATGTTTAGTTCCTTCTTTAGTTTTGAATATTTTGAATATTTTCTTTAATTTTTATTTTTTTGGTAAATTTGAAATATATTTGAGATTTGTAAAAATATAATAGATGATTGCATAAATGGGAGTACAATAGCGAGTGACTATATAAAATAGTGTAAATAAATTCTATCTTCAATGAAAGGTCCCAGATGTGGGCAAGCCACAATCTAATAAAAAGTCACATGTTGTGTGGTAACTATCATGATCACTACTCATTGAATCCTATATTTTATGGGTAACTCTAAAAGGATTAATAATTTGTGGAGTATATTGTATAGTATGTGAATGTTTCAAAAAAAATATTTATTATGAAACATATTGAACTATTCATGATGTTAATTATGTGTTATAGGATATGATGGCCACTATGAGACCTACTAACTTTTTGATGTGATCAGTTATGAATAGTTATCTTTATAGTAGATCCAATTCATTTCCTCTAATATGGATGTATAAATTATCATACTTATGTGTATCTAATGGCACTATATGTTAATCTTGTAAGGGTGTATCAACCAACTAAGCGATCGTGGGGGTGGAAGAGGAGACATCAATATATATATATATATATATATATATATATATATATATATATATATATATATATATATATATATAGAGAGAGAGAGAGAGAGAGAAAGAGGGAACTCATATATTATGTCTTTAGCTTTGAATACCTATTTTTAGTGTATGTACCCTAGATATCAATGTACTATATTTGATACTACATGAATTTTTTTTACTCAAGGGCATCCTAAAAACATGTTGAAGACATTTTAACTTTGTATAACTAAGAATGGTGTGGATAATGAGTCCACTTAGAGAGGTATTATTATGTGTCCATATAATTCATTAATTTCTCTTCATGTATATTTTAAATCATGTCATTTACCTAAGGTATTTAAGTGTCATTTTTCACACTTTATCACTTAATCCATTGTCTATCATGACATTGTGTATCGGTTTATAACTGATATAGGCTCATATAAAATATGAAAAATAATATGAATCACCATATACAATATTAAAGTCATCACATGTGATCATAAATAATTATGGTGAATAATGAAAAGTGTGAAAATAATTACATCTATTGAATGATCATACTTTGAAGGTGGATGATGCATGTTGTATGCATAGTGTACTTTTGAAGTATCATTAATATTTATTATCTCATGTTTGGGAAATTGATAATTAAATATTTTAAATTTTTTATTCCCATTATTTTTTGGATATATTCTTTTTTATGGGTGTAATATATTCCTCTTTATGGGTGCACAATTTGATAATGTTGTCATCAATAAGATCTTGTATCTTATATCTCAATTTCAATCATGTGTTTATTTAATGTCCTATAATTTGATCATAGTCATAATATGTATTATTGTCATAGTTCATATATTTTTTCCTATTTGGATCAATCTATTTTGGAAGAAAAAGAGTGATAAGTTTACACTCAAGTAGTTTCTTTATCAATACATGAGCAGGTGATGGTAATCTTGGAATTTACCTCTTTGGTTGATTTGTCAATTGTAATATATTGATAGGTTATGAAAATACATTAGCTTTAATCTTTGCCTCACTTTTGTTATCATTTAGTTTGAACTTGTAACTTTAATTGATTTGAAACTTCATTATTGAATTAATTATAAGAGTAAATATATACTTGAGTCTATTCAAATCTATGAGTTTACCTTTTTTATCCCTTACTATATGTAATAGTTCATAGGAGGAGTTGAATCTCTACATACAATTGACTCATTGATTGGTGGAAGTAATATTTTCTTGAATATGTCTTGTAATTAATTATTGTCTATGAAATTAGTCATCTTAGATAACATAGACTTATACCAAAGTACATAATCACTTATTGGCTTTTTTGACCCTTGATTGAGTTTATATATTTGTGAATAACATAATGTTGATCATCCCATAATTTTGTGCATGAAGACACTCATGAGGCTAAGTGTTCCATGGAGAAAAGTGGGGGATAATACATGGGATAAATATATCCCCTCATATATTTAGAATTGATGTTCATTCAAATAAAGGACTAAGCAATTTAGACAAATGTTTACTCTGAAATCAACAACTACTACCACCATAGATTAGATTGATATGATCATTCACTATTCATTTACTTGCTTGCGAATTAGTTATCTAAATATTTTTAACTATCTAATTTAACTTGTGAATTAATAATCTCTACTTTACTAAAATCCATTTCAATATCTAAACTAAGGCATAATATCATCAAAGAAACACACAAAAAGAGAGAGAGGGTAGGGCATAAAAGAGAGGGGTTTATCTTAGATTGAGAAAATATTTGAATGTTATGAGATGGAATAGAGAATGGCCATAGTTATACCACTATGTGCCTTGTCTAAATATTGTAAAGATGATATTTTATTAATGGTAAAGCTTATAAGGAAATATTTAAATCCTTTAATCTAATAGATTCACTATAAAGAAAACATAACATCTATTCTAAATCTATTGCACACCATGATTATAAGAAGCCTAATTAAAATAAGGCAAGGATAAATCCAAAATGCTAGTTATAATAGCTAACACACATTAAAATTAAGATAATAACGTATATCCAAGTTTTGCTAACAACTCCTAACACTAATTTAACTAGCTAAATAAAATATCGTTTGAATTCAATAATAAAATACAATAAAATCTATGTACAACATCCTAAAATCATTCTATTAAAATTAATACCTCTTGGCAAACAACTAATGTTGAAGGCATGAGAAAAGGCTAGTGAAATTTAAACATATTCTAGTAGTAGTTATATTCTTAGAGTGCCAACTAACTATTGACATTTTAGCCTCATAGGCCAAATGTCAACCCTTGATATCAAAAAAATTTAGTGAACACCACCTCAATCTGCTTATGATGATTCCTAGCATAGTCATGTCATCCTTGTCCTGCTGAGAGTCTTTCAATATAGATTAACAGTGCCATGATGTACCATTATTTCATGATTTATATATTGTTTCATGAGTGTCTTGAGAATTATGGTGATGTTTTAGGTGACATAGTGTGTTGGAATGAGAAATATGACTATCAAAAGGTCCTAAATGTCAATGAGTATTTAGCCCTATTTGAGGAGTGTATGGATATTTTGAGTAAATTGACTGTGTTTTAACAATTTGGGAGGATATGAGATGAATATTATAGTGTTTTCAAGTCCCCTACCCATGATATATTCATCTAATCCCATATATCACCTTCATCGCCTCTCTTAAACCATCAAACACCACTCTAGCCACTTCATGAGCTTATTTTGACTTATAAAACTATAATAAGGGGAAATATATTGATTAATTACATTAAAATGGGTCATAATAGGGTATTATACATGACAAATTTCTACCCCTAAGCATTTCATGCAACATAAAGTCCCTTTAAGACTCATGCCACCTTCTCACTAGCCAAGTGAGTCTCACATGCCAATTTATGGATTTTACACTTCCTCCCTATGTTTAATCATGATTAATGGTGATTTTTGACTCATTATCCTTATCATTTGGTTGTAAATGGCATTGTAAAGTTTGAAACTTGAAGAAAATGCCAGAAAACACACTATTTAGGGAGTTTTCACCATTTGTACAAAACTATATGGATTATATTATATAAGAAAGGAATAAAGAATGAATAAGAGGTCATGAAATGTGATTTAACAAAGTTTCATGATGAATTTAGGTCAACAAGATTAAAACCAATCCTTTTCTTCACCTTCTCTTCTTTGTGAGCTCAGATAGCTCCTCAAAATTTTGCTTGTACTATATAGAGGAGAGATAATGGAGGTCCCAACTCTTTTCCATGGGAATTATACTCAAGATAATTATACCCATGGGAATTTTTATAGATATTGGTATCATAATATTTATTAACATTACTTAATAAGTTAAGGAATTTATATGATATTCACATCTATACATGCTAATTTCAATTGGGTGGTTTTCATGGATTTTTTACTTGTTTACTCAAGTCTCAAAGGATCCTCCCATGGTAATTTCAAAGTTTAAATTGCATTTTTTGAGCTCAATATACCATAAAACGTCAAATCTAACCTAGTATGTAATTTTCAAGAAAGTTGTGTATTGAACAAGGTTGAATGCCCTCATAAGAATTTTCTTTGGATGAGATGGAAAGTTAAGATAATGGCTCTAGTTTCAAAATAACTTTTTGCTAAAATTATATTTCTAATCTCCTCTTGTCACCTAAGAATCCACCAAGGAATAATAACTTATACATATGTGAATATCATTGAATGACAAGGGTTGTGTGTAATTCATAGGCATTTGTAAATCCTCAAGTGTAACTCAAGAGCATGGAATGAAATGTTAGATTAATGAGGGAGCATCCTCATTCCATTTTGAACAAGCCTATATACCCCCATGGTAGCCACAAAAATAATAGAACCACTCTCTTATCTCCCAAACTCACCTTATTAGTCTTAATAGGAGTTAAGGTTCTTATCAAATATTAAAGATCTTTGGAGTTTACTATGTTTCATTCTTGACTATTTTTGGTCCTTTTCTACCTCCAAAAGTACCATGATTTCAAATTTATATGTTCAAGGTCCTCAAGTTTCATGATTGGTTGTATTGGGTTATCTCTCATGTTTCATTCCATGTCTCTTACACACCTTTTTCTTTTCACACTATTTTCACTACCATCTTGTTGTGCTTCACCTCTATTTTGATGCTTTAACCTCCTTATCACCCCACTACCACCCCTTTCCATCCATATACCCTTCATCCCAAGGCCTAAATCATATAAAGGAACCTAGATTTACCTTAAATCATTTAGGGGTCACAAGCTTAAGGAGAATGGGTTCATATAGGTCTTAAACCCTATTGTAAGAGATAATACACACATACAGTCAATCATTTGACCTACTATAGTAGAGCTCCAAAGATGCATTCCAATGAGTGACTAAGGAGGCCTCTTCAAGGATAATTAAAAGTGAGAAGATAATACTTATTATTATTTATAAATAAGAACCTAATGTTATATAAAAACCATAAATTGTCTTAGAGCATTCACCTTAGGTGGCACATTTGGACTATCTCAGTACATATAGTGAGAGAGCTAAGAGACTCTTGACAATTGGATTGTTGGAAAAGAATCAAAGATTCTCCCAACAATAAAATTAATAGTGAGAGGTCTCAAGTTTATTATGATATTATTTTAATGTAACATTTACCAACATATTTCCACATACATTAAGTCACTATCTCATACCAAGCAAAATTGCATCTATAACACCTTAATTGGCCTAGGTTTGGAATATAAAGAAAGTAAAGCAGTAGTTATGCTTCATAAGACTATGAGGTTTATGATGTAAAATAGAGGGTATGAGTGATGATAAAATAATATTAGAGAATCCATGTGAGATAACTTAAATCTCTAAATAATGCCTAACACAAAGCAAACACTTACAACAATATCATTTGAGAGCCATAGTCAACCTATGAGAATAAAGCAAGGTATGATATTCCCTTTGTTAGAGTTAGAGATCACTGTATGTAAGAGTTAAAGTTAAAAATGGCCACCATAAATAATTTCAAGAAAATATAAGGTCTATTTGGACCTTTTCTAGGTCTAAAACTCACCTTCACTAGTCAATGGTAGAAACTTAGTCTAAAGGAACATCTACAATTAAGTCTCTCCTCATCATTGATTGTGTCATAAGCAAGTTAATTTAAAATGGTTATGTAGAAAGTGATGATAAAATTATTATTTTGAGATAATATCACATCCATAATACCATAGTGAGATGAAGAAATTGAGATGGTACTTGACCATTCAAAACCTTCTCTTGGACTACACCTACGGCCACTTTGTTTAAGCTTACTTGGAGCTAGTGTTGTGTGATGGAGGTCACTATTTTGAGGTAATTGGTGGAATGAGTGGATTAAAATGGAAATTCTTAGGTAGGATTTATCTTAAATACTCAATACACTCATATTGAGTAATACTTAACCCCTCACCTAGCCAAGAATGTAAGGATAACATTTACAGGCTTCTTAAAGAACCTTTCTAGTATTGAGCTTAAAAGAGAAGAAAAAGAGAATTGTGGAAGGTATCTTAGATTAAACAAATAATTTTATCCTTTTTGAGATGAGGTTAGAACTATGAGACACTAAGTAAATTGATAGTATGGTGGGGGCAAACCCAAACACAAGAGGACATTATCAACTAGGATAAGTGAAAATTCAAGTGCCTAGTTCCTTTGTAAGCCTACATCATGGTATAATATGTTGATTTAGGTATTATTATCATGTTTTCATAGGTAATTTAGGCTTAAATCAACCTTTCATGTCTACATATTATAAATAATTAAGCTATCAAGACTAGTTGTCCTAGTAGAACTATTTGGTCACCTAAGAGAACTCAAAATTAACATTCAATGGGATAATATAATGAGTTAATAAAAGATTATATGTGTGTTAATTTACAATTAAATTTAAATAAATTCATAATCTTGACTTTACTAGAGGTGTTAGGAGATAGATGGACTGTTATACATTTGTGGTGACTTGGTTACTTCTTGATCATGTTGTAACTACTAAGTAGAGGGGTTACTTGACTAAAAAAGGGAATAATATGCCTTGATTTATTTTTCAATAGGTAAACCATAACCTCCACCACCCTATTTCAATGATAAAAAATCATGTAAGGAGTCATTGAAGGCATCAATGCATGAAAGGAGATAGAGGAGATGTTTGTAACTGATGTAATAGCTGCATGCAGTGAACCTTGGTCATTTATGACCTCTTTATCTCACATCCATACCAATTTCCCCACTCTTTCTATCCTCTTCTACTATATATTGAAGGTGTTTTGGCCTTGTACTATATCCCTCAAGCTGTTATGAGGAGACTACCAAGATTTGTACTTGTGAATCTACTTAGATTGATAAATATAACACTTGTTTATTATTTTTAATTAGTAATCAATGTTTTTATACTTGTTTTGATATGCAATAGTGGTCTAATATTCCCTTTTGTAGGTCCAAGTTTCACCAAGGTACTAATAAGCTCTCCTTGTAGGTCATATAGTATGTCATGAGGTTGAAGGCTTAAGCTTGAAGTGGATGTTTGATTATAAGTTCCTTGAATAAGGCCTTTCTTTTACTACCCTCTTCCTCTAGTCACTAAAACTAACCTCTAGGTGAAACACTAGTACCTAGAACCCATTGGAGGTAGTGTGCTACTCCAATCCATTATCCATTAGTGTGAGCAAGAGTATAAGTTGAGTGGATAAGTGAGTATATTTGTTCATCACCACTTTAGAGTAGGGTTCATTTATGAAATCTTCTTCCCCTTTTCATCCTACTAGAGTTAGGAATTAGAGATAACATCAATTAAAAAATTAGGGGAGCTATCCCCATAAAATCTATAGGTTTGGTCTAATCAGTAAGTAATCCATAGCCTATAGGTCATTCCAATGTTAGACTAGATTCAAGGTTTGGACATAAACACTCTTCTCCTCAATATGGGTGTAACTTAGTCCACCAACAATTCTGGCATGCTCATTGGGACAAGATTCAAGTGCTTTTAAGCATGCTTTAGCAGCCTTGGAGAACATCAATAACAACATCTAAATTTACCTTGGGAAGATTCAATTATATTTGGAGAGATTTGTATTTAGTTTCAATCTCAAAGGCATCATAACATCATTATTGCATAGGTAATAAGGTTCTTGGTTATGTTCATTTTTTAATATATATGTCACATAAGTAATATTAGAAGTCTATGAGGTCAGCTTCTATCCTTCACCTCCATATCAACCCTAGCATAGTCTATATGAGAATTATATTGACTCCTATCAACCATATAATAGGTATCCCCAATACTACCAAGACTATCCACCCTATTATGAGCCTCCTCAACCTCCATGGTAACGTTCTCACCCTTATGATTAGTCATACTACCAAACTATTATTCCTTATAGTTAGCCTACACCAAATGTTGATCATTTTCACTTACAAATTGAAAAATTAAGGTGGGAGAGATAAAAAAATCCAACCTAAGCAACCTCAACCATCATGTTTTATCTCAAGTCAATACTCTTTTGTACCAAGTTTACTAAAACTGGAAGTCCATGTGCACCAAATTATAGATAGAAAATTAGAGGTTAGAGGGAAGCATACACCTATCAGTTATTCACCTATTATTGTTCAAGTTCTTCCTACCCCTTTTCATATTTCTAATGCTTCAACCTTTGAGCAATAATATTTTCTCATGCTCACCCCAAACTAGGAAAAAAAGGATGTCCTAGAAGCCACTTAAAAAACCTTCCTTATTTTGAGGGAGACTCCTCAAGTGCAAGATTAGGGAAATTATATCAAGTTAGAAGGTTGTTCAAACTCCTCAAGTTATTATTGTCAGAGTAAACCAAGGTATATCAGACCTAGAGAAAACTACTCAAGAGTGGAGAAGGGAGAATGAAATATGCTTAGAAAAAAATTTCCTCCTCTTCCCCAAGAGCTTCCCAATAAATCCTTTAATATCCCTAGTTGAAAGGATTCTCTTAAAAGTATCAAGAAACCTAGTGAAGGTTATTTACCACCCACCCTCTCCTCTCTAAAAGGGGAATAAAATGCATTGAATTTAGATTTTAAACATATAAGCATGGTTTACAGTCTATCAAGGTTATCTAGTTCAGTGGAAATCCTTTAAGAACTTGACAATGTTACAATTGTATCAAAGTCTCAAGATCATCTTGAAGAGGACACCTCTAGTGTCTATGAGGAATAAATTATGATTGGAACCCATATTCATCCTAATAGATCAAATTTAGAACATGAAAATAATTTGGATGATAGGTGGTAGTCACATTACCATAGTGATAGAGTGAATTGAAACATAACACAAATAAATACTTCCCTAGGAGACAATCAAGAAAATAGCCTACATGAGGGTACTATTGATATTGAGGTCATAAATTTATTAGATGATCCTTGGCATCACTCATACTTACAGTTCTTGGATGAGATGGAACAACTCAATGTGGCAAACTTGAATGATGTAATAGGACAATAGAATGATGTTCCAAGTGAAGAATGCAATGTGATTAAAGGAATACCACGGCAAGATGAATTGGAGCTTTAGTGGATTGAGGAGATACCTTTCTATCAAAAAAAAAAGATGATCAAGATACAATATACCAAGAACTTTTATTTAACCCTACCAAAGAGTTAGAGTTGAGTGATCAACAAAATGTTTTACAAGCAAAAGGTAAGAATGGAATTTAACTCTATGGTTTATCCATTGATCATGATGAGATGTCATTTTGGGAGGGCTTATAATATTTTTAATTGAGTTTAGATATCCCACCTCTACACCAATTAGATCTTGAAGAGGACCTTATCAAGGATACTTTGGTAGATGACCACTTAGAGTCTAATGGGAAGAATTAGTTACAACCCATGAATGAAGAATAAATGAGATTGATTATGCAAAGTAGAAGAATATAGGAAGAATATGATTGGGTTATTAACTCTCATAATCAAACCATGCACTTAGGGATGGATCCAAAAGGCCTAGTTACTATTATAAGAGACCATGGGAATGATAACTACAAGTGGAGGTTATCACATAGTGATCAAAATATGATTGCACCCAAATCATCACATGGAAACCACACATCATGATACCACACTGAACATAAGACATTCCCATTTGATCTTGGGGGAAGGTAGTCAAATTTAGATCAGTTATTTTAGTAGTTAGTTATCTTGTCCAAATAAATGTGTCACACAAGTTGTAGATAGTGTCTTATTTATTTGGTTCCATCCTTGTTTGTTCCTAGTTGTTAAGTGTGTTCCTTAGTTTTAGGTGTTGTTTATTTTTTGTCCTTGTGTGTCTTGTTTTTAATTAAAGTCAAAAAAGTGTCCTTGGTGCAAATCAATAAGGTAGAAACCATATGTAGTCATGTTCCATTTGCTAAAGTTATCAAAACATCTTAAAAGCATTTTTAGAGCTCAACTAAGGATATCCATGGCATATTCTAAGTTATCTTGACAATAAAGTTGGTTACCCATTAGAGTCACCAGAAATGTTGACATTTTGGCCTCACAAGTCAAATGTCAACCCTTGATATTAAAAAAAATTAGTGACCACCACCTCAGCTGAGTTTTGATGATTCCTAGCATAGACATGTCATCCTTGTCTCACTGAGAGTCTTTAAATATTGATTAGGAGTGTCATTATGTACCATTGTTTCATGATTAATAAATTATGTCATGAATTTATTGAGGCTTGTGGTGGTCTTAGGTGTCATAGTGTGTTGGAATGAGAAAGATGACTGTCAAAAGGTCTTGAAAGTCAATGAGTGTTTTAGCCCTATTTGAGGAGTGTATGAATATTTTGAGTAAAGTGAGTATGTTTTAACAATGTTGGAGGCTATGAGATGAATATTATAGGTTTTTTGATTCCCTTTACCATTATATATTCATCTAATCCCATATAACACGTTCATCACCCCTCCTAAACCATCAAATACCCCTTTAACTACTTCATGAGCGTAGTTTTCCTTATAAAACTTTAGGAAGGGTAAATTTATTGATTAATTAAATGAAATGGGGTCATAATAGGGTATTATCCATGCCACATTGCTACCCCTAAACATTTCATGAAACATAAAGTCCCTTTAAGACTCACTCCCATCTTCTCGCTAGCCAAATGGGTCCCACATGACAATTTGTGGCTTTTCCAGTTCCTCCCTACATTTAATCATTATTGAAAAGTTTTTCTGATTTTTTATACTTATTATTTGGTCCTAAATGGAATTTAAAAGTTTGAAACATGAAAAAAATGTAGGAAAACACATTATTTTGGGGGTTTTATGCATTTGTATGGAATTGTATAGATTGTACCATATAAGAAAGGAACATAGAATGAAGATGAGGTCATGTCAAGTGCTTTATCAAATTTTAATGATCAATGGAGGTCAAATATGCTCAAAACTGATCCTTCTCTTCACCTACCCTTCTTTGCAAGCTCAAATAGCTCCTCAGGTTTTTGTTACACCATAAAGAGGATAGAGAATGGAGGTCCTAGTTCTTGGCCACATGAATTACACTTAGGAAATTTTTTTCCATGGAAATTTATTTGGATATTATTCTCACAAGCTTTATGAACATTCCTTAATAATTTAAGGAATTTGTATACTATTCATATTTACATAGACCAATTTCAACTAGGTAGTTTTTATGGATTTTTTACTTATTTGCTCAATCTAATGACTGATCTTATTTTATAAAGTCTCATAAGATCCTCCCATATAAATTTCAAATTTTAACTCACATGTGTGATATCATGATACTATAAAACATAAAATCCAACCTAGTCTACAATCTATAGGAAGGTTAAGTATATTGAACATAGTAGAATGTTCTCATCGGAAGTTTCTTTGCCTAAGATGGAGAGTTGGGTGAATGGATCTAGTTTCACCTTACCATTTTACTCAATTTAGATGTCAAATCTCCCCATCACCTCAAAAATCCCCAAGGACTTATGCATATGTGAATACCACTGTATGACAAGGACATTGTGTAATTCAAAGGCATCTATAAAGCCTCAAGTGTAATTCAAGAGCATGGAATGAAGTGTTAGATTGATGATGGAGCATCCTCATACCCTTATGAATAATATTTTAAATCCCATAATATCCAAAATAATCTTAGAACCACTCTCTTCTCTCCCAAACTTACCTTATTAGTTTTAGCAAGAGTTAATGCTCTTATCAAATATAAAGGATCTTTGGATTTTAATAGGTTTCATTCTTGACTGTGTTTTCTCCTTCTTTTCCTCCAAATGTACCATGATTGTAAAGGTATATGTTCAAGGTCCTCAAGTTTCATGATTGGTTATATTGGGTTATCTATCATGTTTCATCCCATGTCTCTTCCACACCTTTATCTTTTCACACTATTTTCACTGTCATCTTACTATTCTTCATCCCTGTTTTGATGCTTCAACCTCCTTATCACCCCACTATGACCCTTCTCCATCCATCTGCCCTTAATCCTAAGGCCTAAACCATATAAAGGAACCTAGATTCACCTTGTAGTATTTAGTATTAAAAAACTTAAGGAGGATGTGTTCATATATGTCTTAGACCCTATTTTAAGAGCTAATACACATGTTCAATCAATAATTTAACCTACTATAGTAGAAATCCAAAGAAGCATTACAAAGAGTGACTAAGGAGGCCTTTTTAAGGAAAGTAAAAGTGAGAATATAATAATTAATGATGAGTTATAAAAAAGAACCTAATGATATATAAACACCATAAATTTTCTTAGAACATTCACCTCATGTGGTACATTTGAACTATCTCAGCGCATATAGTGAGAGAGATAAGAGAGTATTGACAATTGGATTGTTAGAAAATAATGAAGGCTTATCCCAAGAAAAATATGAATAGTGATAGGTCTCAAGTGAATGATGATATTTTTGGAATTGATCATTTACTAATTTACCTCCACATCCATCAAGTCACTATCTCCTACTAAGCAAAACTAGCACCTATAACCACCTTAATTAGCCTAGGCTTGGCATATGAAGAAAATTGAGTAGCATTTATGCTTCATAACATTGTGAGGTTTAGGTATGAGTGATGATCAATGAATCTCATATCATTCATGTGAGATACCTTAACTCTTTCAATAAGGACTAACATAAAATAAACACCTACAAAAGTACCATATGAGAGCTACAGTCAACCTATGAGAACAAAGAAATGTATGATATTCCCTTTGTAGGAGTTATAGATTACTGTGTGAAAGAGTGAAATGTAAAAATTTCTACCATAAATAATTTTAATCAATTATAAGGTCGAGTTGGACCTTTTCTAGGTCTGAAACTCACCTTCACTAGTCAATGGTAAAAACTTAGTCTAAAAGAACATCTACAACTAGGTCTTTCCTCATCATTGACTACGACATAAGAAAATTGATTTCAAATGGTTAGGTAAATAGTGATGATGAAAGGATTATTTTGAGATAAAATTACATCCACAATACCATAATGAGATGAAGAAACTAATATGGTACTTCACCATTCAAAACCTTCTTTTGGACTACACCTCCAACCATTCTATTTAATCTTACTTGGAGCTAGTGTTATGTGATGGAGGTCACTATTTTGAGGAAATTGGTGGAATTAGTAGATTAATAGGAACCTTATCAAGGTAGGTTTTCTCCTAAATTCTTACTACACTCATATGGAGGAAGAGATACCTACTCACCCAACCAAGAATGCAAGGAGAACACTTATAAGCTTCTTAAGAAACCTTTCTAGTCTTGAGCTTAAAAGGGAAGAAAAAGAGAATTATGGAAGGTATATTTAACCCAACCAAGTCTTTGAGACTATTTTAGATGAGGTCAGGACTATGAGATACTGAGTAAATTATTTATGTGGTGGGAGGTAAGCCCAAACACAAGAGGACACAATCAACTAGGAGAAGTGAAAATTCAAGTGCCTAGTGACTTTATAAGCCTACAACATGGTATAATATGTTGATTCAGGTATTATTCTCATGTTTTCATAGGACCTTGAGGTTTTAATCATTGTTTCATATTTTCCTAGTGCAAATAATTAGGCTATTAGGCCTAGTTGGCCTAGTTGGCCTAGTAGACCTATTTGGCCACCTAAGAGAACTCAAAATTGGCATTGAATGGGCTAGTAGAATGAGTGAATACAATATGATATGCATATTATTTGAATATTTAAGGGTAATCAATTAAAAATCTTTACTTTTTTAGAGGTTTTAAGAGTAAGATAGACTATTATACTTTTATGGTGACTTGATTACACATTTATCATGTTGTAACTATTAGGTAGAAGAGATATTTGGCTAAACAAGGGAACAACATGACTTAATATAATTTTTAATAGGTAAAACATATCCTCTATCACCTCATTTTAATGCCAATATCTCATGCAAGGAGTCATTGTAGGCATCAATACATGAAAGAAGATAGAGGGGCTACTTGTAACTAATGTAATAGCTGTATGGAGTGAACCTTGGTCATTTATGCCCTCTTTCTCTCACCTCCACACTAGTTTCCCTTCTATTTATATCTTGTATATATATATATATATATATTATGATTTTAACCTTGTATTATATTCCTTAGGCTGGTATGAGGAAACTATGCCAAACTTTTTACTTATACACCTACTTGGATTGATGAACAAAACACTTGTAATTACTTCTTAATCAATACTAGTTTTGTTTATGCTTATTTTGATATGCAAAAATGGTCTAATATTCACTTTTTCAAGTCCAAGTTTCACCTAGGTACTAATAATCTCTCCTTATAAGTCATCTAGTGTGTCATGAGGTTGATGGATTATGCTTGAAGTAGATGTTTGATTGTAAATTCCTTAAATGAGGCCTTATTCTCACTACCCTCTTGCTCAAATCATTCAAATTAACCTCTAGGTGAAACACTATTGATTATAATCCATTGAAGGTAGTGTGTTAGTCCTATCCGTTATCCATTAGTGTGATAAAGGGTTTAAGATGAGTGGATAAGTGAATATATTAATACATCATCACTTTAGAGTAGGGTTCATTTATGCAATCTTCTTTCCATTTTAATCCCAATATATTTAGGACTTAGAGATAGAATTAAGTGAAAAAACTAGGGGAGATATCCTCATAAAATCTAGAGGTTTGGCCTAATCAGTAGGTAACCCATAACCTATAGGTCATTCCAATATTAGACTAGGTTTGAGTTTTAGAGATGAACACTATTCTCCTCATCAAGGGTGTAACCTAGACCACCAACACCAACCTTTGATAGATAATCTAGGAAAAGGATAAATAAATAAAGGGCATGTGAAATCTTGGCACAATTCCTATAGAGTTTTTGTCAGGATCTTGCTCTACCAATTAGAACACATATGATTACTTCTCGTATTAGCAACTAAACACGGAATTTAACCAGAAATATAAAGTAACTAGAAATATGAAACAACACAGGAATTGAGAGACAATACACAATTGTATTAATAATCACTCAGAAGAATATACAATAAGGAAGATGCCACTTCTTCCTCCACCTCAAAGGTTCGCCACACCTCAAGACCTTCTTCCCTCTCTCTCTTGGTCACAACAATTAACTCCAATACAAAATTGATGTTCACCTCTCCAACCAGTCAATAACACGCTGCCAGTTCACCAAGTACACAACCGTACTCCAAGTAGATCTCTTGCTCTCTGCTGCTACCTGCAAATAACTAGATCATACTCACCATTGTAGATCTCCTATAGAAAGTCATGCCCACATGCTGACCAAGATCATACACACACGAAGAACCCTTCTGATTCTCCAATCCAGTACCCACCTTGGTACTGTGGCACTAGGAGGAACACACCATTACTCTCTTCTCTCTGAAGGAGCTTATTGCTCTCTTACTCACTAGCTACAAATTTACACTATAGCCTATGAGTCCATATATAGATCTCATGCATACAATAATTAGACACACAACTCAAGACCAAAAATAGCCTTTGCATGTAAACACTCAGTTCAATGAGTGAACTGTCTGTGGAACAAGCAGTTCTGGAACTACCATAGGCAACCGACGTCGGTCCCTGTCTGCTTGGAGGTGACCATCGTCGGCCGACATCCTGTCGATGTCAGTTTCCTTCTTGTCCACCCTGCCGTCGTCGGTTTCCCTGTGCACTGCACCCTACCAATGCTGGTCTCCCTGGAACTTAGCAACCTCCTCCCTGTTTGCACTAGTTGAAGCTTTTAGCTCCACACCATAACAATCTCCCACTTGGAGATAAATAGCTACAACTGTACATGTACCTATACTCTATCTAATTATACCCTGGATTGTATCCCTCTTCAAGATCAATCCTGTAGACTAACCACCACACCCTATGATGCTCTAACCTTTATGTCTTTGTCATCCAAGTAACCTGCCTAATCCACATCTACAAACCTATGTAGAAAATAACTTGACCCTGCATAGCATGTCGACCTTCCGTTGATCCCTGTAAGAATCTACTGAATTGCCCTTCAGTACCTCTTCCTCGAATTGGCTCCATACTTTCTGACAACTCCCACTGCTTGGGAAAACTCAGGTCTACACTAGACCTCATGTGATTTCGAACCCTATTCCAAGCTAAGCTTGAACTATCTAGCCCTTGGTGTGCTTTTGGATTCTGCATCCTGCATCATGAACCCTGCCAACACCATCTTCACATCAGCTCCCACTGGAGATCAAATCTCCATGTCTCTTATGCCAAAGAATTTTGCTGCTTCAAATTATTCCTGACACACCTCTGAACTAACCTTACCCTTATCTCAGCAAATCCTTGTATGTACAAAACCTGCTAGCAAATTACCCACATACAGTAACTGGATAATGTCATGACTCATCATCCACCTGGTAAGACAAAACCACAATAGTTACACTGACATTGACTGAAGCCATGCTTAGTCATCCACCTATCAAACCTGTACCACTATCCTGCAGCTTCCTCAAGACCATATGCCTTGGCCTTCTGTCTCTTGTATCCATCCACTCTCTTCTTTAAAATGGGAATCCATTATGTCTCTCAGTGCTTACTTCCAGCTGACAACTCTACCAAAAAATACCTGTTTGGTTCTTCTCCAAGGACTCACACTCCTCATCCATGCCAAGCTCCCACTGTATCTGGACTCTACCTGCATTGCCTCTTCCATCTTCCAAGTTCTTGATTATCAAAAGAGCAATATAAAGAAGGTGAACAATGAATATGAGGTTCACTTACCCTTTCTAGCCTCAACATGAGCATTTGAGACTTGCTGCCCACCCACCATCCATACCAGTGACCGATCTCAACCATCTCCCAGTCTGTTTCTGATTGATGTCAGCTCCCTGTACTGACCCTGACTACTGACATCGTTACCCTGGCTGACGCCGGTGTATCTCCTATCGATGTTAGTTTTTATGACCGATGTCAGTCTTTATTCTGTCAACGTTAGTTACTGTATGACCGATGCCGGTACCTGTGTTCATCTGTGAGTGATAACTTTTTACCCACGAGCTCTCCATGGATCAAAATCCTAATCAAATCAACCCTGTTCTACTTAGAATAATTCAATTCCCTCACCTGATCTATGTCCATCATCTCCTCCATGAACACCAAGGCTTTCCAATTCTTTAGCTTGTCAAAGACATCTAACCTCCGCTTTAAAACCTGCATTCTCCTCCTACATATGTGACTAAGCCTATGAAGCCACATCTCTGCAACAGAAGGTGAATTAGCAATATAAGTAGATAGATAAAGGATACCTACTTTCTTACCACCATCTAATTCAAGTGTATCCACTGTGAGAGTTACAGTGCATCTCTCATCACCCAAATTTCTTGAAGAAATTAGACTAATCTCCAAGACTGGTACCTGCATGACTTCCTTCAACCACTGTGTGTCATCTGTCTGCAATTTTAGCTTCACTTCCCCTTCTTCAATCATCTGACAAGGCTCTCCAACCCCTAAATAAATCTCTCCAAAGTCTCCAAAGACATACCCATGAAAAGATGCTCTATTTCGGGCTACATGGAAAGAGGCAAAATAATCTATAAACAAAGAATCCACTTTATCCAGAACATCCTGTGCAATATTACCTGCAACATATGCTTCCACAAGCTGATCTTCTACCGACCAATGATCTCTTTTTACCTACTCCTTCTTTCCATCAATCAGACCATTCATGCTATTCAGTTTCTCCATTTGTAGCTTACTTTCTTCTGCCATTGCTATACTCCCACTCAATCTGAAACCCCTGTGAGTGACCTGTAATCAACAAACACTACCAGATCTAAAACCACCTGTTAGTCAACCCAACCAAAAGCTCTGATACCACTTGTTGGTATCAACTCTTGAACCTACAACCAAGACTCTGATACCACTTGTGAGGATCTTGCTCTACCAATTAGAACACATATGATTACTTCTCGTATTAGCAACTAAACATGGAATTTAACCAAAAATATAAAGTAACTAGAAATATGAAACAACACAGTAATTGAGAGACAATACATAATTGTATTAATAATCACTCAGAAGAATATATAATAAGGAAGATGCCACTTCCTCCTCCACCTCAAAGGTTTGCCACACCTCAAGACCTTCTTCCCTCTCTCTCTTGGTCACAACAATTAACTCCAATACAGAATTGATGTTCACCTCTCCAACCAGTCAGTAACACGCTGCCAGTTCACCAAGTACACAACCGTACTCCAAGTAGATCTCCTGCTCTCTGCTGCTACCTATAAATAACTAGATCATACCCATCATTGTAGATCTCCTATATAAATTCATGCCCACATGCTGACCAAGATCATACACACACGAAGAACCCTTTTGATTCTCCAATCCAGTACCCACCTTGGTACTGTGGCACTAGGAGGAACGCACCATTACTCTCTTCTATCTGAAGGAGCTTATTGCTCTCTTACTCACTAGCTACAAATTTACACTATAGCCTATGAGTCCATATATAGATCTCATGCATATAATAATTAGACTAACCTAATTACAATAATTAGACACGCAACTCAAGACCAAAAATAGCCTTTGCATGCAAACACTCAATTTAACGAGCGAACTGTTCATGGAACAAGCAGTTCTAGAACTGCCACAGGCGACCGACGTTGATCCCTGTCTACCTGGAGGTGACCGTCATCGGCCGACATCCTATCAATGTCAGTTTCCTTCCTGTCCACCCTACCGTCATCAGTTTCCCTGTGCACTGCACCCTGCCGATGCCAGTCTCCCTGGAACTTAGCAACCTCCTCCCTGTTTTCACCAGTTGAAGCTTTTAGCTCCACACCATAACAATTTTGGTACCCAAAAGTATCACCCCTACAATGGCAATGTTACCTCTTTAAATAGATAATTCATAAATCTCATGACCTCATCTTCCAACTTAGTCCACTAATGGGGTGGATATAAATATTTATTGATGATTTGAAAATGAAATTGGGATTTTGATATATTTACTTACTATATCATGATCAAATATTAGAAACCATGTATATTTAAGGAAAATTCTTGTCTTTTATGCTCTATGTCCTTTTTGAATCATCATAATGTACATGCTTTAATGATTCATGCCATATTATATGTTTTAAATTCAAATATAATGGGGGAATTTTTGAATGAATTTAAATATTGGTGATAGTTTTTATTAGGATTTTCTTGGGACTTCCATCCTACCATGATCTACGTAGACTTGGCAAAAAATTCATTCGAGGCACTTGACAATTTTGATGGATAGATGGGATGTTAATATTAAGCTCATGTTTTGAATTTTTAGATGCATTAAAAACTTATCATTTTATTCATAGTGTTTTTACCATGCATCTGTTTTATGTTCTTATGCTACTAGGAATAAGGCTTTTATGTAGGTTGACCATTCCATAGTGAGGCAAGATATTGGTACATAATATCATCTCATTCACTTGACACTCTGCTACTCTATGAGGTTGTAGGGATTGTCTTGGGGTTGTGTATTAATGGGATGATGCCACATAATAGCATCACACTTATCCATTTTCTTAGAAATCTATTAATGTCACTTATTTGTATGAATCCTTCTAGGATAGCGGATCATTAGATGATGCCATGTGGAAACATCCTACTAAAACACTTGCTTAGAGATTTATTGATGCCATGAATAAAAAGTGCCATGTGTATATAGGTACAATATAAAATCAAATAAGGGTCTAAATTCTTTTGAATAGGTTGGAGTCATCAGAATTCATGAAAGAATGTCACGTGACACTAGGGCAAAGATATGTACCTAGAGGTGTAACATGAAATGACATAATCGATAACCTTTCAAATCAAAAGCAATGATTAAGAAAATTCAAATTTAAATGGATAAGTTTTATTGGAATAAAAATGATTAATTAAACTGAATAAGTGACCATTGAGACTTAACAATAAGAAACCATATCGAATGAAAATGAAAGCATTTTTAAATCGAATTTATACTACTTTAATGAAATTGAATCAGGAAAAAATATGAAAAAAACAAATTTAAATAAATTTATATCATATTTAAAGTATAAATGGATCAAAAGGGGGAAAATTTAGAATAATAATATATCCTAGTTTCAACAAACCTAAGCAAGAAGTAACCCATTTTATAAAAGTGACTAAGTTAACATTTAAATTGACATGAAGACTAAGCCAATTCTTTCTGAATTTAAAGTGTCAATGGGTTGGATTTTTTAAAAAAGGCTCAATATAATCCAAATAATTCCTAGAATCTATTGTCATATTTCCATCGAAAGGGGATTTTTAAAAATCTTCAATATGCGACTTCATATGGTTAAGGCCATTTATCCTAAAGCATATACATGCATCTTATCCTAAAGACTCTAGATGTAAAGCTTGGAATAAAAAATTTAATGTTAAAGAGTAAATAAAATGAGGCATAATCGGTCACTTAAAACTTATCATCTAATAACTAAGACAAGATGATTTACAAAAAAATGTAAGAAACAAATAACATATTTTACAATTTATTCATAGACATTCGCATTAGTAGGATCTAGACTCAAATGCAGGACTTTCCAAAAATATACGACATAAATATATTAACCATTAATTTAGACTAATCATATTTTGATATTAAATAATGGCCAAATAATTTTGACATTCAATATGGATATTAAACTTCCATTAATCAAATACCATGTGACACACTCTTATTGGTCTAGGGTTCAAGGATTTATTATCTAGTGATAGGTAAACACCCATCAAATTTAATATAATGGGAAATCTAAAATCATCGAGGTGTCATGTATAATCCCATCATAATGTTGGGTCTTTTTTTTAGGGCATGAAGTGACACCATATGGCATGCTTTCAAGGGTCTAGGATTTGGCTCATTATTGTAATTGGTTTTGCTTCTAATGTCTTAGGTTTTTGATAAGTCACCACAAGGTAGATTATAGGGATACACATGCCTTGGATTCTTGAGTTCATTATATTTTGTATCAATCCAACCATAGATTTAATATTTTAGGTCACTAGAGTCATGATACATTGAACAATCTTAGGGTTGATAAGCTTTAAAAGCCTTAGTCACTTTTAGAGTTAGAAAAATTTAGGAATTGGACCAAAAATATAAAATGATGCAAAACAACTCATGGAAGGGTCCTAGAGGAAAAAAATTAAGTATTAGTTTGAAATAAATAAATAATAGTAGCTAAGGCATAGATCTAGGATTTAAAATGAAATAACATGATTCTATTGGCTTGGGTGGCTTAGGCTTGATGAACTTGAGTGAAACATGTAAGGGATCAATTGAAGCTAATAAAATTTAGATCTCAACATAGCTCAAAAAAAGAGGGTCTCTATTTTTAGTATAAAAATGGGGCATGTTAGTGAAGGAAACAATAATGGTGACTTATTAATGGAAGATACTCTCGAGTATCTAGAGAATTCAAAATTTTCATTTCATGCATCCAAACATAAGTGTAAGTTATAAGAAAAACTTGAAGATTCATAAAAGTGGGAACCAATGTATTCTAAAATAATGACATACTAAGCTACTTAACTACCAAAAAACCATCAATATGTGCTTATAAGTGAATAATTAATTCATATTTATACATTTATACACAATCATTTGGATTAAATCAAATTATTTTGAACTTTAGAAGGATTGAATATTTATCTATTTTGGATAAAGTTGGAAATGGTATGGGTATTTCTCTACTTCGATACAAGTGTGTATATACCCAATAAAGATACCTATATTAACCCTCAATACCTTATTCCACTAGCAACAAGGGTAGAAAACCCCTATTAGAGGTTGTATGAATCACTCTTTTGAGGATCTTGGGATTTTACATGTGATTTTCACTTTATTTTCTTTTCCTCCCCTTTTGAAATGATGTTCTATTTTGTGTTCCATTTAGGTTTGGTTACCAAGACATGGGTTTTAAGAAAGTTCAAAGAGTTCATTGATCAAAAGATACAAGTCAAAAATGATAATGTTTCATGCTTACTTTAGATTTTCTATAGAGTGAATTTGATGGTTTCTAAATAGAGAATGCAATGTTTCTAAATTCATGTGATCCATTAGGAATCACATGCAATAATAATTTTTAAAATGAAAAAACAAATGTAGTAGTTCACATTAGATTTTTTTTAGGCTCTCCCAAGGCCATTGATTCTATATTCAAACTAACATACCCTTCATTTTGTTAGGCATTGATTTGGCAAGGTAATTATTCAGGTCAGAACATGATAATTCAACACAAAAGAAACACAATGAGGATAAAATCAATGAAAATCAAAACACAAAAAAAGAAATAAAATATAAATTATGGAAATCTAATTAAAAAATTAAAAGTGGAAAATAGGAAACTATGTACACTAATATAAAAAAAATAAACCTAACATAATTGAGAGGGTATATCTAGAAACCCTACAAAACATGATTTAAACTTGCTATAAGTAGAAAGGTTCTTCTAGTTAATGTCCTTAGGAAGGAAAGGATGTCTTTGAATTCCTTTGAAATTTATTTGAGTTATTTTCCTACAAAACTGATGTCATTAGTAAGTATGCATCAAAATAACTAGGTGTCTTAATTCTAAAATCAAAATCAACATAGGCTTGGAAATAATTCACCTCAAATTCTAGCTTGGTATGTAATATCCCCTATCCAATAGGGAATATATAAAAAAAAAACTATGATACCACTGTAATATCCCCTATCCAATAGGGTATATAGAAAGACAAAAGCTTTCAATTTTTTTTCTGTATTTTACCCCTTTTGATATTTTGCGTGAATAAAGATACGATCTTGGAGAGAAATTCAGATAAATAAATAAATCACAGTATAATTTCTCAATTAACTAAACTCTAATCTTATTATTCACTTCAGATGGTTACAATAAAGATCTTTTGTCATGTATATAAAAGAATATTCAAATACAGTCTTAAAAACTTGATCTTTTGCAAATCTAGAAACAAAACCTGAATCTATGCATGTCTCAGCCTGCTGTGTCAAAAACATAGTCACTGACGTCAGTTATACTACCACCGTTAGTTTCTTGGTGTCGATAACCTACTGACATTGGTGTGAGGTTGGCCGATGTCGGCTGCTATCAGTCTCCACCTATCGATGTCGATCTCTAAGTCAACCAATGTCGGTCACTGGATTGCCGATGTCAGTCTCTGTGCTTCATGCGATGCTTTTTGGCCTGATGTAGAACAATACGGATTTGTACAGATCTATATGCATCCCATATAAAAGCTAATGGAATATGCTGTAGCTTGTATGCTGTACTCTAGATCTGAAGATCTCTATTTGGACAATTTATTAAATCAAAACATAAAGAAATAAATACCTGAAATACTGTGATAACTTTTGTGTGAAGCTCTCTCAAACCTATAAATCTCTGTGATAACTTATGTATGAAGCTATCTCTCAAATTGGCAATAGATCAGCTAATCTTGCACAACCTCTGAATCACACACAATGAAGAGTGGACGTTCTTCACTGCAAATGGAATCTTGGAACCCTTGGCTCAGTCTTCACAGAAGAATTCTTAGCAACAATCAATATCAATAATCAATCATGAATTTGCCTCCCTCCAATAAGAAACCCTTATATCTTCCAAAAAGATGCACTTGCCCTAATTAGGGTTTTCTTAAATTAGAATTAGGGTTTCTAATTAAAATTACACCAAATAATTAATATTTGATTAAATCAATCAAATATTAATATCTCCCTCAATACATGCCAGATCCTCGAACCGTCTGAAGCTGGTGAATCAGGGAATGATTTTGCACATGACCATACCAAAATAAAGGTGCTCCACTGCATGTCAAAAGTCCCTAAATAATAGGAGCTCAGGCAAAACATGTCTAAAAAAGCCTGAATGAAAGCTAACTGTAGGAATTCTACTAATCAAAGCCAAGCCAAGCTCCATCATGACCCTCTATCCATCCTATCAGCCTACGAAGGTCACATAATAGGCTAATCATCAAGTCTGAAGATGTCACTTGAAAAGGGGACATGACATGGTAAAATTAGGATATCCATGTCATATCTTGTCAACTTTAAAATAAATTAATCCCATTAGTGGACAAATACATGAACTATTTTCATGACAAAGATAACCACTAGTTAAATCAACATTCCTAAGAAAGGGCAACACTCTTTAAAATATTAAAACATCAAGACATATATTTCTCTTGGGATTACTAAGGTCTAAAAGTTTAACATTTGTACTCACATTTGTAACGGGGAATAATTTAGACAATAAATCATAAAAAAAATATCACCTTAAATATAAGTGTAATCAAACCTACAATCAAATAAATTATTTATGTTTTCTTTTAAATACACCATTTGAGAATCACCATCATCTTAATCCATGTATTCAAGATTTAGACTATAAATTTGAAATCTATTGTAGATGTTTTGACCTTTTCACATAAAGTGTATTCAGTGATCATACATTCCATGCCTGACTCTAGGTAAACCAAATCTTGAATGGGATCATCATACTTATTTACATTGTAAACTTCTTCTACAAGTTAATCTAGATAAAAAATCATCTCCTCCCTATCTAAAATGTACTTCTCTTCTTTGATCATATCATAATTTGGAGGATTATAAGATTCAAAGTTAACCATTTCCAATACCTCATGCTCAATACATAGACTCTCTTGAGGGAGACCATGACCTAGATCTTCACTACTGATATTCAGGTGAATGGAAGGAACAAACTAAAATTTATATTCAGCCAAAATACCACAAGGGATTAGGTATAAATCAAGAAATCAACCATATAATGCATTTGTGTCCTTCCATAAATCTTGATTTTCTTTACTTCCATCATTTAAATTATTTGAATACATGAATTCAAGATAATTGTTTATCTTTACCTCAAAACTAAAATAAACATAATTGTAAACAAGAGGTTTATGTAGTTCTTGATTTAGGAGATCTGTCACTATAATTATAAGAGATTACCTCATGTTCATGTAAATCATATACAGGGGATATATTTATCTTGGGTTCATTGACTATGTTATTGGTCACAATAAGATCTGGTACTACCAGTTCTTGAAAGGTTGGATCATTAGAGATATTAAAAATTTCTACTTTCTCCTCTACTATGTCTAGCTCTTGTAGATCACTAAATTATTCTTCTAGGGGATTTTAAGAGGTTTTTGACCCTTCTTGTTGTTAGAATTTTAGTTGATCTTATAAATTTTAAGATTTCCCCTTTAATTTATGAAATGTGTGTCTCCAATTCAATCATGTCATGAAAATCATGATTAAGTGGCTCATACAGAAGGGTTTCTTTTGTGAAGATGGTAGGGTTTTCTTTCTTATGATTGATAGGCAAGAGATTGGGGAGAGAGGGAGTATCTTCCACTAAGATTCCAAATTGAAGTAGGAAATGATTTTATAGACACTTGTAGTTGGTAGTAGAATTTGGTGCTAATCTTGATTACCAATCATATGATTCTCCTTTCAAAGTGAAAGGAAACATTCTATATGACATGTCCTCAAATTACAATATTAACATGTGCATAGCCACTTTTTTAGCATTAATGTGGTCCTCACCATCCTAAACCAATGACACCATAAAATTCCCAACAAGCAACAAATACCAGATCCAAAATATGAAATCTATTATAGAACTATCTTCCCACCTACTTTCATTTTGTTCTAGATCCAAAATTGCATTAACATCAAAACAAGAAAATTACTCTCTTATTTGCCATTTATATATCTAGCATAGTTGAAATTTCTATATTTGGACTATCTCAACATAATAAATTTAGTGTATGCTTATATCTGACTTTATCATTTAATTGGACTTTTGGAGATTTGATTATCACCCTTGTGCCATTTTATTTCTATATTCTTAACCCTAAGACTAAAGTGAAATACATACCAAAACTATTTCATTTTAAGGTTGAACAATATCCTATCAAATACCAAATTTATGTCCATAATGTAAGATATAGTTATTAACAAGACATTTATAAAGAGTATGTAAATCAACAATATAAGAGTTATAATGGTAATAATAGTAAATACTATAAAATGTGGTTAATATTCCCCTAGTTTTGCATGGAGATTAGATAGAGGCATGTTTAACATCTTAGTCCACGTGAAATTTGTATGTCTTACATAACACTCATATTATAAATAGAGTATTTTATCCACCAATCATGAAATATATAACACATAACAATGATGTAGAATAAATGTCTAAATAAAAAAATTGATATTGGAGTAACTACTATAATTTAAATGGTTCTATATAATATGATATGATAGTAGAGTAACTATTGTATTTTCATAGGCCCAATAATGTAATAACATGTTTAAACCAATGCCATCATAAAATGTATTACATGTAAATATATATAGGTCATGGTGTATGTGGAAAATAATAGTCCTACCCCATTGATACATAGTCTCATGTTCCTCTATATCTTAGATGATCGAATGCATCCTATATGAGATAGACACATCACTTCCATCCACTGATATGAATAAATCTATTTGAACCTTTAATAACTTACAAACATGTGGAACATCCAATAATAAAATCATAGAAAATACACCATCTTACTCAATACATTATGATGATGTACATTTGGTATACTAATAAAATATTTATATGCACAATATATGACCACAGGTTCTACATCATCTTGTACTACCACCATCTTAACAAAAATTGATAGTCACAGTACCCTTCAAGCATCCTCTAGAGTGACAATCATCTCATCTAAAGCTAACCAAATTATGAAAGTGTCTTCCTCATACAATTTAGATAATGTGGCCATCATGTGTGCATAATATGGTATAAAATCTAGCCAACCCACATATCTAATTCCATCTCTCTCAACAATAAACCTCTCCTCATCAGACAGAGGTATCCCAAACATAATCTACATCATCTGACCTCATCACAAATCCATATAATCCACATCCTCTTATAACAAGCATGTATAAACACCAAAAATAATAAATTGGTTCATTAAAAATACATAAATCCACATAATCTAGATATATATATGGTTTTAACATAGTTTAACATTCAAACAATGTTCAAAATATGACATAAACACTATCACTCGAATAAGAGCATTGCATACTCTAAAAATAACAACAAAATTAGGACAATAGTGAATAACATTAGAAGACCCTCTATAGTAAACATAGAATTTATTAAAAATGACCTAAATACATTTCTACAATAAAACATAGAGAGTTATTTAAGTTAATTACAAGTCTAACTTTATCCTCAACCTAAATTAGGGCCTCTACCTCTTCTAATTGACTATAAAAAATTACTCTCTTTTGAGGTATGTTGGAAAACTTAGAGATCAAGTTTACAATTTTTAACCTATGCCATATTAGTAAGGTATTTTCCCCGCATTGAAAAAATTAGATTACTAAAAATTTAAAAGTTTGATATCTTACAAACCATAGCTCCAATTTCATAACCATTTATTTCACACATAATATAATTATGACACCTCCTATATTATATAGGTCTCACTCCTATACCAATCTTATTTTCACCTTGACAACACATACCAAATTTTTAAAAGTAATTATTTTATTTTTATAGGAAATAACTTGAATATCAATTCAAGTTCAATCTACCACTAATTTTAAACACTCAATTCTAATCATATTCTAATAAAAAATCAACTCCTATATCTCATTACATTAGTCATCAATTTTGGATTTAACTCCTTACTCAAGTTTCATCCCTCTCAAAAAAATAGGGGCATATGTAGGCACTATTTATACTAAACCTGATACATAGATGAAATTTTACTTAGTGCACATTTATTATACCCCATATTTTGACTTAGCTCAAATTTCAATTTGCTCGATATGCTACTAGTTATGATAAATAAAATCTATTAAAAATGACCTAAATACATTTCTACAATAAAACATAGAGATTTATTTAAGTTAATTACAAGTCTAACTTTATCCTCAACCTAAATTAGAGCCTCTACCTCTTCTAATTGACTATAAAAAATTACTCTCTTTTGAGGTATGTTGGAAAACTTAGAGATCAAGTTTACAATTTTTAACCTATGCCATATTAGTAAGGTATTTTCCCCACATTGAAAAAAATAGATTACTAAAAATTTAAAAGTTTGATATCTTACAAACTATAGCTCCAATTTCATAACCATTTATTTCACACATAATATAATTATGACACCTCCTATATTGTATAGGTCTCACTCCTATACCAATCTTATTTTCACCTTGACAACACATACCAAATTTTTAAAAGTAATTATTTTATTTTTATAGGAAATAAATTGAATATCAATTCAAGTTCAATCTACCACTAATTTTAAACACTCAATTCTAATCATATTGTAATAAAAAATCAACTCATAAATCTCGTTACATTAGTCATCAATTTTGGATTTAACTCCTTACTCAAGTTTCATCCCTCTCAAAAAAATAGGGGCATATGTAGGCACTATTTATACTAAACCTGATACATAGATGAAATTTTACTTAGTGCACATTTATTATACCCCATATTTTGACTTAGCTCAAATTTCAATTTACTCGATATGCTACTAGTTATGATTCAGTATGCTTCAATTTACATATTTTGGCTCAGAATATCATAGTTTACACAAATTATACTTAATATGACATAATTATTTAACATTATTTGACATTTTTACTCTTTTCATTCAGTTACTTCAATTTTCTTAGTTACATAGATTTGCTTAGTTACTTAGATTTCACTCATATTTTTAGATTTACACAGGCCATTAGTTGAAATTTACTATAGATTGGGGGCATGTGGTGAGGCAAATATTTGTAATCTCTTAGTTTTTGGACCAAAATCTACAAAATTAATGTAAAATCAATCTATTCTCTATGTTTTTATACCATACTTAGTTCATAATTATAATTGTACCAATGTTTGCACTAGTTTTTCACTAGAATGAATCTTATAGCCATCTCTACCAATTGATTTAGAATGTTTGTACCTGTGACCAATATATTTGAGTTATGTGGGGTGAATTTAAATAGAGTTATAATTATAAGTACATATCTACCCAAAAAATATTATATGAAATCATATATTGGTTCTTCATATCATAGTTATTTACTCATATTTGGTACATGGACTCCATATCATGGGTTAAACTTCATAGGAATCACCTGAAGTCTTATTCAATTATATGGACAAGAAGATAATATGATATAGATTATCTTATTTCTACATGGGTTGATAATATCAAACCCATGGTACCTATATTTCAATCAAGCACTTACTATGTAGGTAAGCACATGTACGTATTTGTTCCTTTTACTCTAGTACATCAATTTATTACATTACTAAAATAAGGGGGTGATGTACACACCCAAATTTGGTTACTAAAACAAAATTAATATGTATTTTTTGGATTTTATATTTATAATCTTTCAATTATGAAATTAATTCTCATTCATGCATGTTGTCCTAGTCATATGTCTTCTTTATCATTCTTTCATATTGGTTTCACTATTTTTATACACTCTCAATCTTCCATGTTAGTCCTTATCATAGTCATATGGATATATGGTCTTGTTATAATCTCATTCATTAGTTTCCTTGTATTTTTAAAATAACACCCTAATTATACAACAACACCCTAATTTGACATTAACACACCCCATTATTATTTGATTCCCTATTATTGTACAATGCATGTTTATGAACTTTTTCTGATGCAAGTTTCTCTTGGGTCTATTTTTATGAATGTTTTACCCTCGTTTGAGTCTATCAATGCATAGATATGTTTTTTAAAATTAAAAAATGGGAGTATTATATTTAAAGTGTTAACTAAGGCATTTTACATCTATACTTTATCATTTTTCAATGGCATAATAAATAAAATCAGCACTATAACAAGCTCAATCTTTGCATTTATCTAAATTTTATGCATATCAAATCTAGATTACATGATTTGACCAAGTTCAAAAGTTTAGTTTATCAATATCATTTTGTTGCAAGTAAAATGCATGGTTTATTTTTTATTTATTTACTCATTTCACTCTACTCATATATTTTTTTATTAGATTAAAACTCCATTATTCAAAAAATCAATAAAAATAATTTTCTTTTTCAATGAGGACATCTTGTTCATACATGTCCATTCCATCATATTAAATTCATATTTAATCTCTTTGACTCTTGTTTCAAAACTAAAAGAGAAAAAATGAAATATTCAAAAAATGTAAAAATAATCAAAATATTTTAAAAATATAAATTTAGTAGCTAAGCATGATTAGATGTTTATTTTAAATCATTGTCACATGTTATTTGTCTCATGATTGGTAGATAATATAATATTTTTCTATCACACATTTATTTCACTAGTATCTATGAGTGTTATGTAGGACATACAAATTTCACATGTACTAAGATGTTAGACTTGCCTCTATCCATTATCTATGATAATCTAGGACAACTTATCCATGAGTTATAGTATCTATATGTGTTACTGTTATATAACTCCTATACTATTGAAATATATACTCTTTACAAATGTATTTTTAGAATATATATCTTACATTGTCAAAATAGATATGCTATTTTCTAGGATATGATCAATATATATATATATATATATATATATATATATATATATATATATATATATATATATATATATATATATATATATATATATATATATATATATATATATATATATATATATATATATATATATATATATGGTGTATACTACATTTATAGTGATATAGTTTATTTATGTTATTAATTATACATATTATAATAGAATTTGTTTGTTTTTTATGTGTGTCCCTTGTGGGTAAATTACTTAAACATTTTTATGAGACCTTTGTTTGGTTTGTGCGACACTTGAACATGACCATTGATTTTGGTCCTTGGCCCTATGTTTTTTTGACATTTGAACATGTCTCATTTTTTAAAAAATTTTAATGTTCTCTGAGTGCAACCAAAAACCTTATTTTTTTAATGTTTTTTATGTAACATTTGAACATGTCTCTTGTTTGGCCTTAATGTATGACACTATGCTTATTGTATTTATGTTCTTGTTGAGATTGTTTATTTTTAAGAGTTCCATGTTTCATATCATGTACTAATTATTATGTGTGATTATATTTCAACTAATACTATGAGATTAATTGATACATTTATCTAGATTTGAATCTTTAGGCATTGCCTCATATGTTACATACATGTTTTGAATGATACATAATTTACTACGATGACATGGATTTTCACATATGCTACATTATTCAATAATTAAATATTGATATACATGATATAGTTAACATTTAATTTTATATGAGTGACTTTAAAGATACATCATGCACCTCAAAAGAGCAAGAATTTCAGTCATATTTTCATACAAAGATAAGCCTATGCAAGTAAAAAGTAGTGTTTGGTACATAATATAGTTTTAAATAAGTAATAATGGTTAAGCATTCCAAAAGAATTACGGGGGAATATGCCATCCATATGAATTTAAATTAAATTATATATATATATATATATATATTTATATATATGTATATATATATATGTATATATGTATATATATATATATATATATATGTATATATGTATATATATATATATATATACATATACATATATATATATATATACATATATATATATATATATATATATATATATATATATACACATATATATATATATACATACATATATATATATGTATATGTATATATATATGTATATATATATATATATATATATATATATATATATATATATATATATATATATATATATACATATACATATACATATATATATATATATATATGTATATGTGTATATATATATATATATATATATATATATATATATATATATATATATATATATATATATATAAATTTTGGGTGTATTATACATATTCACACACAAGCTTTAAATAAATAATACAAAATTTGCATATACATAGAGGTACATATTTTACATCTATCACATGTTGGAATGATACAAATTTGTTCCATATTTTTAGTACTATTTTTTAATCTATGGTCATGGTAGGATCACGGATGTCATCAGATATATTTTTATCATGCATACATGAACTAAGGATAAAAGTGAGAATAGAATCTAAAATCCATATGTAGTGGTTGATTTAGTTAAAGTTCATAACACATAACTTGGAGATTCAATTCCCTTCAATATTATAAACTATGAATATATTATGTATTTCAACTCATTTTCATCTTAGGGCTATAAATATAAATAAAAAATAATTAATTTTTTGTGTCCATCATGGATTTTATTTTATATACATGTTTAATTCAAATTGGGGCTTGATCATCCTCAATTCATCATTAGTTCAACTAAAAAACCATATTTCTGCAAGTGATTTATGGGAAACACTAAATCTCCAATGATAGTAGGAAGCATCATCTTCAATAAAAGTTATAAGAAAATTATATATACTAAAATATGATTTACAAAACATCTCAATTTTGTGTACTTGAGAAATACATATCAGGTCTCTACCCTTCAATTCTAGACCTTCCTAATGCTAAAAGGATCGCATTCACCACTTCATTGTGCCAAATATATTATCTTATGTTTAGAAATTATAATTTTATGATGACCTAGATATTTTGAAATATAAATAAATCTTAAAATATGATATATATCCTTTGTTTTTAGTTTCAGATCCCATCAACTTTCTAGTTTGTTAGACACTTGTGTTGATGAAAGTGTCCATATTTTTATCAAGTTTTAAGTCCTCAAAACTAATTTAATTTTTAAATATTTTTAATCTTATGGGTTATCCAATTTTTTTTAATTTAACTCAACCATGAGATATTTTCAAAATGTGTGGTATAAATGTAAATCTAAGACTACTCATTATTATATCTAGTAAATACCAAGCAAAAACCTATTTAAGTTCACTCAATCAATTGCACAAGTGAGATATACTACCCCATTCTTCCCTATTTTCATACCAATAATAGAAATAATCATATTATAAGCCTATATAACTTAAATAATATCTCATGAACAATATTTTTCAATTTAAAAGATAGATCATTGTATGCCCTTGCATATAATATATTGTACCCTTATGCAGACACAAACCAAAATATAAAGGAAAACTACATATGTATGAGGTCATCCTTGGAGTATTTTATATGTAGTAAAAACTCATAGATAGTATGATATTTCAAGTTATCTTGACACCATAATCCCACTAACCCATTTTTGAAAAGGTAAAAAGACGTAGGTAAAGACTAGGGTTTAATCTACATACTCTCATTCATAGCCTATGCACATGAATAAAATATATAAAAAGGTGACAAAAAATAAAGAAGGATATAGGTTGTCTCTTTTAAATATATTTAATATTCTATATATAAGAGTTTCATTGATATTAGGATAGAAGTTTCAACTTAAGTGTTCTAGGATTGATGCAAGAGTATGGGCCTATAAAAATAATATTTATAGAATCTAAAAACTAAACTATGATCTTGTCCCAACTTGTTTCCACCTAATTTATTATTTTTGGGGAAATTAGTGCTTAATTACTAAATAATAAAAGGGTATGAGTAGGATAAAATCAATAAATAATATTCCAAATTAAATCTATTGATTTATGAAATTTAATTGCAATTTGACCTTTTCTAAAAATAGCAATAAGAGGAAGAAAATTGAAATTAGCTTATTCTATACTAATCTAATTGAGATAGAGTCTATAAATTTATATGTAGGCTGGGGGCACCATCAAAAAAAAAAATTGAACTTCATTTCTTGATTAGATAAGAGAATAGAAATTGGACACCCTAGGCCCTAATGATGTAGTCCTTCCCCAACACTATTGTCCTAAGGATCTAATATTTTTGGGTTTTGTTTGCCTGGTCAGTGTGAGCCTATTTACCTAATTTTGGATCCTTGTTTCCAAGAAAACTCCTTATACAACTAATTTTTTATGTCTATGCCTTCTATACACTTGAATGGAAACTTTTGGAAAATAGGAAAATGGGTTAGTGTGTGTAAGATGCATTGGATGTGCTTCACACCTTGTGTATGGAAACACTACCTACATACCAATACTCTGAGGAGGGATCAAGCCATATTTAGTTCTCGCTTTAAGAGTAATTTGTGTAATAGTGAATTAAAATGTAAAAAATGGTAAAACTAGGTGTGCTTGAGATGACTAAGGACAGGTGTAAGGACTTGAATTAGCTTGAAAGTGTATAGGATGGCTGTATGTAGAGAATAGGGTAGAGTGTTTGAGTGATCTTACTTTTATTCTTGCTTGCTTGAATGATATTTTCCAACCCTTTCCAAATGATCTTTGAATGGGATTTTATATGGATCAATTGGTCATGGGTTAAAGGTAAATATGCTAGGTCGAAACAATGAGAAAGAAAAATTAGGGAAAATAGTAATCTAGGATTAAGTTGTGCTTAGATAGGAGCACAAAAAATGAGACACCCTAGGGTCCAATGCTATAGTCCAACTTTGGCATTATTATCCTGAGAAAATGAGACCTAGGGGGTTGGATTAGTCATGAAGAGAGGGTCCTATCTTAGTTGGTATCAAGTCTGGAACACCATAGATGACTAATAATGAGTGAAAACAAACCTATGAGGCTCATGAGATCAAATAAGTGGGACTTAAGGATTGGGTGTCATTAGCCATGCTCAAGTTACTAATGTTTGCATTTTATATGACTACATTTACCCCCCCTTTATTATAGTTATGAAACAAAGTGAAATACTAGGATAAAGGAAAATAGAAAGCATACCTAAACTTATTTGCAAAGGTGAACCCCATGAAGCTTGTGTGGTGATGAGTAATGATGGATAGTGCATAGAAATCACATTTTGCAAGTATGATTCTATGAAAAGAAAACACATAATAGATCAATTATTATTATATACAATATAAAACAAGAACATACAAAGCTAGGTAAGAGAGAGAGGAGGACAAAGGAACAAATACACCTTATTGGGTACACAAACCAATATAAAACCTATTGTGATGTTGAGTAAGGCTGAGTAATTTTGGATGTGCTAGATGATGTTGTACCAGAATTTATATCATGGATGGAGTTGAGTGCTCAAGTCCCCAAAAAGTGGATCAATAATACAATGGTTGGTCCTTTGTCTCCATCATCACCTACTAAGTGAAGTTAGATGATCATGTGTGTGCTAATTGATGTTTGGGCTATACATCCAATCCATATGAATAGGTGGCTCAAGAATACAAAGGCTGGCCCTTTGGGTCCATCATTGTCCCATGAAGTGAAGCTATGAATTGATATTGATGTGAAAAAGTATGTCATATGAGATTAATTCTAAAGCCCATGAATGCCCTAGAAATTTGAAAATGTGGCATGGATAACCAAATGTGTAATGGAAACTAGGCCACTGTTGGCCAACTCAAAAAATATGGAGATTAGACTTATATGAAAGCCACTCTAAAACTAAAAATTTGGCTTATATGGAAGTCACTCGAGAATTCAAGAACTAGGGAATGTGGAGGTTAGGATTGTATGAAAGCCCCTCCAAAATGATGCCAACCACTTGTAGATGGAGTAATACATGTAACTACTTAGAATTCCTAGGTAATGCTAAACTTGAAAAGAAAAGAATCAAAAGCATTGTGCAATCTACCCCCAATCATTAGTGTCTAGAAAATGTATTATGATCTAGAAGTTATACCAACTATTATATCTAAAACTTGAAGTGAGAGCCAATCATTCCTATGTATGGATTATCTAAGAAAACTATAGTAAAAACTACTAATTTCAAATTGATATGATTGTGTAAAACTATAACTGAACTTGTTTTTTCACTTGCTTCTAGAAAATCTAGTTTTCTTGTCGTTTGGAGAGGAGTACCAAAATAAGACACCTTGGTGTCTAGTGTTGTAGTCTAAACTTGTCACTATTTTCCTAGGATGAAACTGATCATTATTCTAGATTCTTAGCTATCTACCTATTCTATTCTAAGTGGTTTGATGACTGATTGTTGTCCTGGTTATTCTGAAACTAGACTTTTTAATTGATAAGAACTCTAATCTTTGTAGAAAAACCACTATTTATTTCCCCCTCTTCTGAAGGTAGGAATAGGTACCCTATAATGAGTCCCCTCAGAAGAAGAAGCCCTAAAAATGTGTTATACTATAAATATACATGATATAACAATGATAATCAATAAGATATCTCAAGATATAACATGGTTTGAATTGAGATATTGTTAGATCAACAGGGGTATGCTTAGATAGATATAGCAATATGAAATTATGTGCAATGTACTTGAATTGAATTAAAACTAGAAATGTTTGCTTTAGGGATGGAGCATGATGACCATCATGGCATCCAAGAAAACAAAAAAAATGCATGATGTGGATCATTGCATTAAAACAAGTGAAAAGCAATCAAGTAACAAACACATAAGGAAAGAAGCAAGAAACATACAAGAGTGGCAAATGGGCCAAGTAAATAAGGGACATGGGCACATGTCACTTAGACTGGAAAGAAATCATACAAGGTATGTTCAAATGCTACGTACACATACAAGTGGAGTAATCAATGTTGGCACAAGGGCCACATGTGTATAGAAGAGTACAAGTAAAGGACATTATAAAATTTCCTAAGGCACACACATGAATAGAAGCAAAGGAAATTGGAAAATGTCATAAGGAACATACATGAATAAAAGAAAAGGACATTAATAAAAAGTCCTAGGGTACATATAGTAGATAAGTAAGAACTAGAAATGCAATCACATCAAGCTATGCTATGCAAGAAAATAAAAGATGTAAAGGCTATAAGATAGAATCACATCTAACTAATCAAAGAAAGAGTGAAAGTATGCAAGACATGTTAGTACAAGACTAGGTATATGCTAAGAGATACACAAGTTCTAGATACTAGTGAAATGTCCATCAAGTAATCTATGTAAGCTAGTAAGTAATATATGTCAACATGATAACTAGAGTGTGTAGTGTAGGAATGACATAACCTAGATTGTGTAGTCATGTTAAAAATGCCCCTAGTGGGTGTGTATATTGATGTGTGTCTTGAAAGTAGAAGTAGGATGCCCCCTCAATGGCTAGAGTGAAACAATCAAGTAGTTGGATGTCATCACACACAATCAAATAAGATCAAGTGAAGCATGGTAATGTAGATAAATCGACAAACAATATCATAGAAAAAAATGTCTAGCAAAGTAGTAGTAATGTAAAGCATGGATGATGCATACAATTAGTTTCTTTTTTGTTATTTTTGGCATATTTGAATTTTTTTGGTGTTTATAGCATATTTTATATTGTTTTTGTAATTTTGAAATATTATATTATTTTTTTTGTATATTTTTAATATTTGAACTATATACAATCAAGCAGAAGATATTATGTATAATTAAGCATAAGAAACTATGTACAAGAAATACTGAAAAGAATCTATGTACAAGTAATGTGTAAAATAACATACTATACATGTAATCTGCATGGATTCATAAGTTTCATTAGATTTTTAAGTTTCCTTCCTTTGAGTGAAGCTAGATGGTACACTTTAGGGCTAAGCTTTTTGGTAATGATGTATGGACCTAATAAATTTGTTTTGAATTTTCCTTTTATTTCTTATTTGGCATTGACATTACGAAGATTTTCTTTGAGAACAAGATCATTAACTTCAAATTGTTTGGTGTGAACTCATTTGCTGTAAGATCATTGTATAGGTTGCTGCTAGATTATGAGATGTTTTGCTACTTGAATGTGTGTATGGTCTAATTTTTCAAGCTGGTGTAAATGATTTTCATGATATTGGTCATTATGTTAGGAACTACCGAGTACAATTGATTACTTTTGTATAAGAAACTAAACACAGAATTGAACCAGAAGTAATAAGTAACTAGAAATTAGAAATAGCAAATAATAGGAGATATAAGAAATAACCAATCTTACATTAAAATCTTCCAGAATACAATGAATAAATCACACTCTTCCCACACCTCTTGGGTGTACAGTATTTATCTCAAGAGTTCTCTCTCTCTCAAAAAATTACAATCAACTCAATAATTGAGTTGTTATTCCCTTCACCACAGACCTTCTTGATCTTGCACTTTGCAAATCTAATTGGTCTTGCTTATGACTTAATTACAATACATGCCCCATGGGTCTCTTAAATAGGATCCAAGGCATATAATAATTAGAAATACAGACTCAAGACTAAAATTGGTCTTTACATGCAAACACTCAAACCTCCTAAAATTAAACCAAATCTAATTCTAGAAATGCATGCAAATGCATGCACACACAGGTGACCGATGTCAGTCACTGTCAGTCTACATATGACCAATGTCAACTGATCCCTGACCGATGTTGGTAGCTTTTGGTCCATGCCTGACCAACATCGGCAATACTACCGATGTCAGTTACTGGTTAAGTCCAACAACCTCCTCATCTACATAATAGTGAAGCTTTTAGCTCCACAACTTAACAATATCCCACTTGGAGATAAAAAGTTGCACCTGTACATGTACAACAACATCATCTATCTTGTTTCTCTATCTTCAAGTTCAATCTTGAAGACCAACAAAAGTTGAATGAAGATTCAACTTCTCCTTTATTACCAGCCTTGTTAACATATCTGTAGGGTTCTTATCCATATGGATATTTTCTAGCTTCAACTGTCCATCCTCCAATACCTATCTAATGAAGTGGTACCTAAGTTGTATATGTTTAGTTCTTGAATGAAAGGCTAAATTCTTTGCCAAGTAAATTGCACTTTGACTATCACTGTATAATTTGCAACTCTCTTGCTCCTTTCCCAACTCTTCTATGAACCGAGCCATCCATATCATTTCCTTGCTAGCCTCTGTGACTGTAATGTATTCTACCTCTGTAGTAGACAGGGAAATAACCTTCTGCAACTTTGAAATCTAGCTAACCGTCATTCTACCAATAGTGAACACATATCTTGTGGTGCTTCTCCTACCATCCAAGTCACCTACCATATCTGAATCTACATACCCATGTAGAGAAGTGTTTGACCCTCCATAACATAAATGCCTACTGCTAGTCCCTCTTAGATACCTAAAAATCCATTGAACTGCTTTCCAGTGCTCCTTTCCTGGATTGGCCATAAACTTGCTGACAAATCCCACTACTTGGGCAAAATAGGTCTAGTACTCATGTATTCAACCTCATCATGTCATTTAGGACACTGTTCTATGAACTGTCCAACCATAGGTGTGTTAACCAGTTCTGCATCCTACATATTGAACCTCTCCACTACCTTATTCACATAATCCTATGGAGACAAAATCAACCTATGACTTTCCCTGTCTCTAGAAATACTCATGCCAAGGATTTTTGCTCCTCTTGAATCCTTCTTGGCACATGTCTGAGCTACTCTTACCTTTAGCTCAGCAAATCCCTACATGTGTGACCCTGCAACAAGCATATACACTACATACAATAACAGGATAATGTAGCGACCATTATCCAACCTAGTAAAATAAACACAGTGATTACATTGACATTAACTAAAGCCATGCTTTGTCATAAACCTGTCAAACCTATACCACTGTCCTAGAGCTTGCTCAAGACCATATAACCTAGCCTTCTATCTCACCTATCCATTCTCTCCTTTCTTTAACCTATAAATCCATTTGTCTTTTAGTGCTTTCATCCTGGCTGGCAACTCTACCAAATCTCCCATTTGGTTCTCTCCCAAGGAATCAATTTCCTTATTCATGCCATGCTCCCACTGTTTCTTGGATTCTACCTGCATTGCCTCTTCAAAACTTCCTAGTTCTTGACCATCAGTGAGCAACAAGTAGTATAAATAAGGGGAATAACGAATGTGAGGCTTACTTACCCTTTCATTCCTCCACATGGGCATTTGAGACTCCTTGACAACTTGCTGTCCACCCAAAATTCATTCTGACAGTGACCGATGTCGGTCACCTCTCAGTCTGCACCTGACCAACATTGGTTCTATGTGACTAGCCTGACTGACATCAGTTTTTACCTGACTAACGTCAGTTACCACTTGCCCGACATCACCAAATTTGGTCTCCACTGGACTGACATCAGTTTTTACCTATTCGACGTCGGCTCTCACCTGATCAATGTCAGTAACTGTGAGTGATGATTTTTACCTGTGAGCTCATTTTGGATCATAACCTTGTCTAAATCAACACTACCCTGCTTAGAATTATTCAGCCTCTTGAGCTGATCTCTATCCATCATCTTCTCCTTGAAAACCAAGGCTTTCCAATTCTTATCATTTGACTTAAGAACATGCATTCCCTTCTCACTCATGTGACCAAGCCTATAGAGCCACATCTTTGCATCTACATTTGAAGAAGATAAAATAGAAGGAGAATCAGTAATACAAGTAGATAGATAAAGCGTACCTACTTTCTTACCTCTTGCTAAAACAAGTGCACCCTTGGAAACTTTCCAAGATTCTGCTGTGAGAGTTACTATGTAACCCTCATCACCCAACTTTTCTATAGAAATCAAATTCTACTTCAGGACTAGGACATGCATGACATCCTTCAACACCCATGTGTTTCCATTCTACAATTTTAGCTTCACTTCCCCTTTGCCAACCATTTGACAAGGCTTACCATCCCCTAAATAAATTTTTCTAAAGTCTCCATGGACATAATCATGAAAAAATTCTCTATTTGGGGTTGCATGGAAAGAGGCACCAGAATCTAAAACCCAAGATTCAACTTTATCCAAGGAACATACAAGAGCATCTTGTGTAACAATACCTACATCTTTTGCTTCTTCATTTCCTTCATGCTGATCTTCTTTCAACCAACAATCTTTCTTTGCATGTCCTTTCTTTCCATAATTCTAGTAGATTATACTGCCATACCTGGATTTGGATCCATTGCCTATCTTTGACCCTGATTTCCCTTGCTTCCTCTTCTCTCTTTGCCATCCCCTACTTTCAACACTTAAAGCATTCCTTGATGTCTCACCTGTGCTTTTCTTGTGAATTTCTTCATTCAAGATTACACTAACAACATCATCAACTTTCAAGATATTTGAAGCAGACGCAGTATTACTTACTGCCATTACCAAGCTATCCCAACTTTTAGGTAAAGAGCATAAGATTAAGAGAGCCTTAATTTCATCATCAAAAACTATCTTGACTAAATTTAACTGGTTTACCAAACCATGGAAATCACTAAGATGACTATATATTGATTCACCTTCCAGCATTTGAAAATTAAATAATTACTTCATAAGAAATACCTTATTCGAAGCTGAGGGTTTTTCATATAAATTTGCCAAACATTCCATTAACTCTACCATTGTCCTTGCTTGAGATAAGTTGGAAACCACAGAAGTTGCCAGGGTGAGCCTTATAGCTCCAAGAGCCTTTCTGTCAAGAACCTTCCATTCTTCATCTTGCATACATGTGGGCTTACTTGAAACTCCACCCAATGGTAAGTATAGATCCTTTTGATATAGATAATCCTCTATCTGTATCCTCCATAATTGATAATTCTTGCCATAGAATTTCTCCATTATTAGCTTACTTTCTTCTGCTATTGCTTTAATCCCACTCAAACAAAAACCCCTGTGAGTGACCTGTAATCAACAAACACATTTAACACACTTTGAAACCAAGGTGTTGTGAAACAAGCTTTGATACCACTTGTTAGTGGTATCACTTGGTGATTCTAGCTCTGATACCACTTGTTAGGAACTATCGAGTATAATTGATTACTTTTGTATAAGCAACTAAACATGAAATTGAACCAAAAGTAATAAGTAACTAGAAATTAGAAATAGCAAATAATAGGAGATACAAGAAACAACCAATCTTGCATTAAACTCTTCCAGAATACAATGAAGAAATCACACTCTTCCCACACCTCTTGGGTGTATATTATTTCTCTCAAAAGTTCTCTCTCTCTCAATCAATTACAATCAACTCAATAACTGAGTTGTTATTCCCTTCACCACAGACCTTCTTGATCTTGCACTTTATAGATCTAATTGGTCTTGCTTATGACTTAATTACAATACATGCCCCATGGGTCTCTTAAATAGGATCCAAGGCATACAATAATTAGAAACACAGACTCAAGACTAAAATTAGTCTTTTGCATGCAAACACTCAGGCCTCCTAAAATTAGACCAAATCTAATTCTAGAAATGCATGCAAATGCATGCACATATAGGTGATCAATCCTGGTCATTGTCAGTCTGCATATGACTGATGTCAGCCGATCCCTGGTCGATGTCGGCAGCTTCTGGTCCATGCCTAACCAACATCGACAATACTATCGATGTCGGTTACTGGATAAGTCCAACAACCTCCTCGTCTGCATAACAGTGAAGCTTTTAGCTGCACAACTTAACAATCCATAGAAAAAAAATGTAAGTATAGCAAAGTAGTAGTAATGTAAAGCATGGATGATGCATACAATTAGTTTCTTTTTTGTTATTTTTGGCATATTTGAATTTTTTTTGGTGTTTATAGCATTTTTTATATTGTTTTTGTAATTTTGAAATATTATATTATTTTTTTGTATTTTTGAAATATTTAAACTGTATACAATCAAGTAGAAGATATTATGTATAATTAAGCATAAGAAACTATGTACAAGCAATACTGAAAAGAATCTATGTACAAGTAATGTGTAAAATAACATACTATACATGTAATCTGCATGGATTCATAAGTTTCATTAGATTTTTAAGTTTCCTTCCTTTGAGTGAAGCTAGATGGTACACTTTAGGGCTAAGATTTTTGGTAATGATGTATGGACCTAATAAATTTGGTTTGAATTTTCCTTTTATTTCTTCTTTGGCATTGACATTATGAAGATTTTCTTTGAGAACAAGATCATTAACTTCAAATTCTTTGGTGTGAACTCATTTGTTGTAAGATCATTGTATAGGTTGATGCTAGATTATGAGATGTTTTGCTGCTTGAATGTGTGTATGGTCTAATTTTTCAAGCTGGTGTAAATGCTTTTCATGATATTGGTCATTAGTGAGAATACACTAAAGGGAGACATGAAGAGATGGGATTTAAAATTTTAGTGATAAAACTGCTTATGTCCCATAAACAAGTGAATAAGGAGTGGCTCATATGGGTATACAAATACTTGTGTGATAAGCCCATAATTGAAAGAATAATTAATTATGCCAATCATCTCCTAATTTGGTCATTATTTTATTCAAAATGTTGTTGATTTTTTAATTAGTAGCTTTTGCTTGATTGTTTCCTTGTGGGTAGTATGGAGTGGAGAATGTGTGTTTAATCTTATATCTTGTGTAGAATTTCTTAGCAGTTTTATTATTGAATGATGTTCTATTATCAAAAATGATAGCTATAGGTAAGCCAATGTGTGAAATAATGTGGATCATGAGGAAGCTACAAATACCCTTCCCTATAGTAGATTGAAGTGGAGCAACTTCCACCTATTTGGTAAAGTAGTTAGTAGCTATGATGATGAATGTGTGCCCACCAATAGATTCATGGTTAATTTTTCCAATAATATCAAATCCCCATAACATGAATGGCCATGGAGAAATAATAGGTTTCAATTGTTGTGAAGGTACATGTTACAAGTTACTATATCATTGACATTTGTTGTATAACTTTGCATATTGTTAACATTATTATTTCATAGTGGGCCAATACTAACCTTGTCAAATCAATTTGTGTGACATGGCCTTTCCACTAAAGTGAACACCACACTCACTATCATGTATCTGTGTAAGATAAATTTTGACTTCTACTAAAGTCAAACTTCTAAGTAATTTTCCATCAAAGGATCATTTAAAGAGGTCCCCACTAATGATTACATAATAGAGTGATTATTTGTGTAACTTATGCTTGTCATTTCAGGAAAAAGTATCTAGTGTAACATATTTATTTAGAAAACTATAGATGTCAGAGAACCATTATAGACTTGCAAAATTACATGTAATGGATAGGATGGATAGTGTAATTAGATCTACATTAGATATTGATGGTTATTTTAATCATTTAATTGTGAAAATAACTTGATCATTATTGATGTCAATATGGATCAAAGATGTGCCACTTTCCATTGCATCTACGTATCTATTGCCTTTCCTTAGTATACTTTCTATAGAAAAGTAATAAAATTGTGATGATAAACATAGTACCATGTTAAAATATGGGCTAATATGTTCTTCTTTTGTCTGATAGACATCATTGACTTGGTTGACCACTAGTTGGGAATTACTAAAGATTCTAATAGATTTGATTTTGAGGGACTATGATGCAAATAGACCTAACATAAGTGCTTCATATTCTATGGTGTTATTGATGCAAGAAAAACTTAATTGGTATGTTATAAGAACTATGTGACTAGAAGGATCGACAAAGATAATGCCTACCCTAGCATTAGATGCATATCAAGAGCCATCGAAGAACATGGTCTAGGTATCTGAATAAGTATAATAAGCTAGTAAAATCATCTCTAAATGTGTCACTAAGAGGGTTGGTATCTAAGAGTGGTGTTTTTTCCAAATGGTTTTTAATGATTTGGCCCTTTATTGATTTTTGGAGGTCTATTTTAAGTTAATCTCTATTAACAACATAACCCATTTTGTGATTTGACCAAAAAAATGTGATTTTGCCATTAGGAACTTCAAGGAGTCTACTATTGTAATGACATGAGTCTCATTATTGACCATGTAATGTCAAAGTTTTTGTGTAGCAAAAAATAATGCTAGACATAGTTTTTTTATTGTATAATAATGTTTTTCATAATCAACTAGTGTGTGACTAATGTAATAAAATTCTCACTCAGTATGTTGATCGTATTGTTGGGATAGGAGTACTCCTAGTGTGTGATATGTTACTGAGATATATATGAGGAAAGACTTATTAAGGATAGGTGGTACTAAAATAGGTGGGTTAATAAGGTATTACTTGATTGTATTGAAGCTTTCTTGAAAAGATTGATCTCAAACAAACTTTTTATATTTATTTATTAATTGAGTTAATGATTGAGTTTTATCAACAAGTTGTGCTACAAAGTGATGGATTGCTTGGATCTTACCCTATAGATATTGAAGTTGTTTTAAGTTTGTAGGAGGTGGCATATCAATAATTGCTTTTAATTTCTTAGGGTCAACCTCTAATCCATGCTAGGAAATAATGAAACCTAAGACTTTACCTGATGTAAATCAAAAAACACATTTATTTGGGTTTAATCAAACATTGTACTGCCTAAGTCATTAAAAGATATTTCATAAATCAATAGCATGATGTTGTCATTGTTTGGATTTAGCTAATATATCATTGATGTAATCCCCAATATTATGGTGAATCAAGTCATGAAAAATGTGCATCATAGTATGCTAATATATGGCTTTGGTATTCTTTAATCCAAAAGGCATGACAATGCAACAAAATGTACCTCAAGGTGTTGTAAAAGATGTTTTTTCTTGAACTTATTCATCAATTTTGATTTGATTGTAACTGGAAAAACCATCCATAAATGATAACATTTTATATTTGGTTGTTGAATTTATGATCATGTTGATATTTGGTAAAGGGAAATCATCTTTGGGGCATGGTTAATTTAAATCTTGAGAATCATAACAACATCAAATTTATCCATTGGATTTTACTATGGGAACAATATTGGAAAACCATTTAGGATGTTCTACTAGTTGAATGAAACCAACATCTAAGAGGTGTTGGATTTCATCTTTGACTAGGAGAGCCACCTTAGGATGCATTTTGTGAGTTTTTTGCTTAACTGGTTTAGCATCAAGGTATAAAGGAATCTAATGGATTGATATAGATGTATCAATTCCTAGCATATCTAAATAGGACCAATCAAAGAGTTCTAGAAAATTTATTAAGCTTTGATGAATATCTTCATCCTCTTCCTTTTGTAGGGTAGTGGCTAATAAGACAATGCAAGGATCTTGGTTGATTTTAAAATTGAAATTTATTGTTTCCTTGTTAAGCAATGTGGAATGATTGAGTGTATATGGATTTGTAGGAATAGTATCATTTGAGTCAACTAATATATTTGGGGAAGAATCTAGATTTTCTTTGAAGTATGCTTAGGAATTTTTGTTATTTGGATGTCTATTTTTATGATAACAATATGGGAGGTCCTCATATGCTCCAAGAAATTATAAGAGGGATTCATCATTAGAGAATTAATCTAATGTAAACATATCAGGTGAAACATTATTGTCGATAAGATCAGGATAGACCAATGATAATATAGAGGTATGATTAACTATATTATCAGTATGCACAATGGGTTAACAAAATTTTATGTTTTGAAGGGGTGGGAAAAGGTTTATCATGATTAAGGGTAAATTGATATCCTAGCCCTTCTATTTTATATATTATGGGTGCCTTGTTATGATTGACTACTCCTTATTCATGTTTTCCAAGTCCTTTGCCTTGATAGCCCATCTTATTAAGATATTTAAGTGCAAAAGGTGAAGTAAATTGGTGATTTGGTTTTGGTGATATAACAAAATTTGGAATTGTCTGATGTTATGTATAGTCTGAAGGTGCATTGTGAGTACTGGGTTGTGTACGTATACTATCGAGATTAAATTGAAAAATATAACTATGTGGAGATTCAATAACTTAGCAATATTTAAAAGGTTCATTGTCTATTGGGCGTGTGTATATGTAACCTTTGTGACTAAATTTTAGACAATCATGGAGTGTAGATGAGACTGTATGCATATCATCAATCTAAGGCTGACTAATTAATAAATTATAATTGAGTTCATTTGGCATGACTTGGCAAGTAATTGGTAGTGTCTTAGGCCCTAAGGTAAGATTGAGCATTATTTGATCCATTACTTTCCATGGAATGTTGTCAAAACCTTTGATGTTCATATCAGAATGGTCTAGATCTTGAGGTTGTATGTTAAGATGTTTAAGAAAATATATGTTGCAAATGTTAAGTCCTTAACCCTTATCAACTAACACTCTTTTGACCCCACATCATTAATTATTAATTGAATATATAGAGGTATATGTTTTTCAATGATGTGTTGTAGGGGTAAATCCTCATTCTCAAAAGAAATATGCTCTTTAGTCCATTGCATTGTGTTGAGGATAAATGCAACATAAGATGGTTCAGCTAAAACAAGAATTCTAGTATTGCGAAGGGCTACATATAACACATATTTTTAAACATCCAATTGTTGAAGGAGCTCAAGAATATAAATTATATCTCAAGGGGTGCTATCTTGAGTGATAAATATATAGCCATGGGTGTAACCAACCTACCTATCTTCATAAACTTGGGTGATAGCATGGACCACATGATCTACTATAGGCATAGAGATGGTAGCAAATGCAGGATAAGAGTTATATGTACCAAGTTTTAAGGGAGGAGGGATAGATACAATATATATTGTTTGCTTGTGTCTAGTAGTGATAAGAATATACTTAAAATTAGCTAATTTGTTATATGAATTTAGGCAAAAAACATGAATGTGAATGAATTTTGAGTGATGTTTTGTGTAATAATATGTTTATAAAGAACATTCAATAGTAAGCAAGGGATAAAGAGTATGAATTTTCACATAAAGGAACATAAAATTTTGAAATGTAACATAAAATTTCTAATGTGCTTGGCATGACAAGCTTGAAAAAAATTCCACATGTGAATAGAAAGTAAAGGGTAGAGATCATGAATTTTTGCATAAAGGCATTGAAAATTTTGACATGTAACATAATATTTTGAATGCCATTGGCATGATAAAATTTAAAATTTTTCCACATGAGAAATATAAAGTAAAGGATAGAGATCATGAATTTTTACATAAAGGCATATAAAATTTTGACATGTAACATAAAATTTCGAATGTGTTTAGATAAATGGAGTTGGTAATTATTTATTATGAGAAAAAGAGAGTATGTAAAAATAATTTTGATAATTTGTGAATTTTTAGCAATGAATTTTGTAGTATCATCCCATATAATGAAAGATAAGAATGAAATGAAAATGATGAAGATTTTTACGAACATATGATAGACTTCATCATTCATGTACATGACAGGGCCCATTATGGTTTCCTTATTATTTCCAAGAAATGTAAGAAAAGTTTGTAAATAAAATGAACATAATTTTGGTAATTTGATTATAAGTGTAAGGTGATACCTCAATAAGAAAAAGAGAGCTAGTAAATCCAACTAGGGTTTTTAAAATAATATTTTTGCAAAATACTATGAAGTTTTGAAATTGAAATTAAATTTTTGAGTTAAGTATGCAAGTAAAAATTCAAATATTTATGTGAAAATGTTTGATTTAATGGGACCTAGTAGATGCAACTAGGGTTTTGATATATATATTTTTTGAAATTACTATGAATTTTTGAAATTTGAAGTCAATTTTTGATTTGAATATGCAACTAAAAATTCAAAAAATGATTAGAAAATTACTGAAAAATTATTGGGAGCTAGTTGATGCAACTAGGATTGGAAATAAAATTATTTGAAAATTTATTACTAAATTTTAAAATTTGAGATGAATTTTTTATTTATATATTCAAGTAAAAATTCAAAAAATTATGGGAAAAATTAGCTAAGAATTTACCCTAGGATTTTTAGGGTTTTTATGCACAATTCAAAGTAAGTCAGGGTCACCAAATGATTTATTATTTTTGGGGACATTAGTGTTTAATTTTTAAATAATAAAAGGGTCTGAGTAGGAGAAAATTAGTAAATAATATTCTAAATTAAAGCTACTGATTTGTGAAATTTAATTGCAATTCGACCTTTTCTAAAAATAGAAATAAAAAGGAGAAAATTAAACTTAACTTATTCTATATTGATCCATCTAAGACATGGTTTGGAAATTTATGTGCAGGATTTGGGACACTATTGCAAATAGAATCTTGAAATTCATTTCTTGATTAGATAGGAGTGCTAAAACAAGACACCTTTATCTTTGATGTTGTATTCCTTCCCTAACACTAGTCTCGAGGATCTAAGCTTTTTGGGTTATATATGCTTGGTCAGTGTGAGCTTGTGTACCAAATTTTAGAGTCTCACTATTAATAGAACTCCTTACAGAGATGATTTTCTATGTATATTCATTTTATGCACTTGAATTAAAACTTTTAGCAAATAGGGAAAAGGGGTTAGTGTGTGTAAGATGCACTTGATGTGCTTCACACCCCATGTGTGGGAATTTTACCTACATACCAATACTCTGAGGAGGGATCAAGCCATATGTATTTCTCCCTTTAAGAGTGCTTGGTGCAATAGTAAATGATAATAAAAGAAATGCCAAAATTGGGTTTGCTTGAGATGACTATGGATTGGTGTAAGGACTTGAATTGGATTGAAAGTGTATAAGCTAACTATATCTAGAGAATAGGGAAGATTACTTGAGTGGTCTTGCTTGTATTCTTGCTTGCTTGAATGATATTTGCCAACCCTTTCTAAATGATCTTTGAATGGGATTTTATAAGGATCTATTGGCCATAGGTCGAAAGTAAATATGTTAGGATGACACAGTGAGCAAGAAGAATCGAGTAAAAATGGTAATCTAGGCTCAAATTGTGATTGGAAAAGAGTGTTATAAAGGAGACACCCTAGGGTCTAGCACTATAATACAAATTTAGCCCTAATGTCCTGAGTAGATGGGAATTGTAGGGATGGATTAGTCATGAAGAAAGGGTCCTAGATCAGTTAAGATCAAGTTTAGAAGGCCATGGATGACAGGTCATTAGTGAAAACAAGCCTATGAGGGGCATGAGAGAATGCAAGAGGGACCTAAGGATTGGGTGTCATTAGCCATGCTCAAGTTACAAATTTTTGCATTTAATATGACTACACCACCTCTATACTTTTTATATATTCCTTTGATTTTGAATATAAGATAAGTATTATATCTTCATTTTTATGTAATAAAACTACTATTTGGAGTGCACTTTTTAAATTTATCATAAATCCACACTATAATTTAGAATATTAATTTATAGGAGTTTTTAATTAATTGGCCTACTCTAGAATAGTTTTATTCATCCATGTGTAGAGATATTCTATCCCTTTAACCCTACAGACCATATACATTATAAAAAAAGTTTAAAAATTTGGTGAACCCAACCTATGTGTATCTTCATGAAAACCCTATTTTAACTTAGGGTTTTCTAGATTTCTAAATTTTTAACTATAAATACCTTTAAAATTAGACTTGTATGTATTCCAAAAAAATCAAAATGTACCCAATATGGATGTATCTAATTGGTACTTCATTGATCAATATATGATGGTTGTCACTACTTATTATTTTTCATGCATTACTAAATCAATAAAAGGCATACTCAAATGGTTTAAACAAATTGTCCAAATCAAAGAGAGTGACTTAAAATAAAATAAATATCATATTTATCTTTACAACTCCTTTTAAAATAATATATAACTAGTATATAATCATCAATGCATATGATATCAGACCTTTTATTCTCCTATATCCTATTTGAGTGATAGTTGTAGACATTCCTTTTTGGCCACTTCTGTGTCTAAATGAACTTCAAACTAATTTCTAGAAAACAATGCAAATTAAGCCTAGAAATCACTGAACATCCCAATTTCATCCAAACATTGGATGTAAATGCCAATATATATGTCAAGTATTCCATATTTATGGTAATAAAATTTACATAATGATAATCTCTAATAGATTCACCCCAATTATATTGTAACCAAACAAACTAACATTTTCAACAAATTGAGTGGGGCACTTAAGTGAATTCTTGAAATGACCAAAAGATTAAACAAGATTGATAAATCAAATTAAATTATTAAGTGAAAAATCTATGTTGAATTAATGAATATCTAATTTATGAAAATGAAATTTCAATAAATACCAAGGAATATGATGTCATGATGATGTCATAAGCTTCAAAGTCAAAATTAGAAATATCAACATAAATGCCATTAAAATTAGAAATGTTGATACATGCCCCTATAAATGTATAATTAAATCCATAATTAAATGAATTTGGACTCTCAACCTTAACCCTATTTTAACCACATATGGGTTGGATTTAGTTGAACAACTATAAATACAAGTTCCATGACCATTATTCAATAAGATTTTAGGTCCAAATAAATAATGTTGAGTTATTGATAGAGAGCTTCATAAATAAAATATGCCAATTTCCAAGTGAAAAAGAGATGTTGCCAATTGAGTAATAGAATTTTCAAAGATCATTTGTTCACAATCTGACTGCAAGCCTTCTCTCATGTTGATTTCAAGATAAAGTCATTCTAGTAAGGTAAATGGTGTTTTTATCTTTCATTTATTGATTTATTTATTTTTTTATCATTGATCACCCTAGTACTTAGGCCTATAATGTTAGTTATTATTTTATTTTTTTTGTTTATCTACTAACAAGAGAAATTAATCATTGTCTTCATAATCCCATGTTACATAATGGCATGCTTGGTGGGACCACACATGCCACATTCATCATAGGATTACTTTATGACTCTTTCAAATCAATAAAAGATCATTAATGACCTTGTTTTTAACTTTTTTCCTAACTTTATCATGTTTTATGATTGACTACAAAGTTTTGAAAACATCCATTACGTATCGGTGAATTTGGATGCTTCATTAATCAAATTACTTTAGGAAATAGAGAAATCATTTTAGAAAAGCACAAAATCATCTATGTTTTAAGCATCCTCTAAATTTGAAGCTTTGTTCAGCAAAATCACTTGAGTAAATTGTTAATTCATTCTACATTTTGTATTGTTTTATACATTTTTCTACATAATTTCTAATTTAGAACACTTAACGATGAAAATCATGCATGAGAATTATGAAATCATTTTTATGTTTTCTTATGCAGGTTTGATAGTAACAAAATAAATGACTTGAATAGTGAAATTTTTCAATAGAATGGTGAAATCAATTAATACAATAGTGATATTGATTGACAAAACAAAGAAATTGTCAGATGAAATAGTGAAATCATCGACCCTAACAATAAAATCATCAAAGAGCTAATAAATCATCATTATGAGTTCTATTTTCTCTATTATTATTTTTTGGTTTACATTGACTAACAATTCCATACTTTACCTTGACTTTATAACTTTGAAATTATTCCAAAGATTAAGAGTTTTATGGTTTTTAAGATAATTTTGTAGGTTGCCTTTCTCCCCATGGTCTAATTAAATTTATATAAAGTGTTTTCTTGTTGTATCAAGCAAGGAGAAACCAATTTGCATCCCAAAAATCACTCAATCACATTTAAAATTTGGTGTTTTAAAAACATTTTTGTCACACTTACATTTAGTGTTTAAAAATATGTACAACTTTATTTTTTTCCATTTCAAGTTGTTTTCAAGGCCTTCAAATATTTCCATTTTGGTCTTTAAAAAATAATTTACTTTCATACTATAAAAAATCATGCATATGCTCTCTGAGTCTCCCCTACTTAGGGTGACTCAAAATATGACTATCCTACTTGTTAATTATAGCCCAAAGTTCAAGTCATGTATGATTTCCACTTGTTTTCAAATGTGGGTGACTTAGAATTAAATTTATCCCTTTTTGTTTATTTTTGTCTTAGTGAGTGGTATTTCATCACCTCCTCACAAGTTATTTAGGGGTGCATTAACCTATGTTTCATCTCTTAACATCGTACCAACCCCACTTATTTGGTGGGGTATACAAATTGAGATTAATATTTGATGGAATAATGGTTGAGTGGTTAACTTGACTAGCTGAATAAGTCCTTGAAGCATGCACAATATATACATTGCACTTTATTGAGCAATCAATGGATGAAGTGGTTATGAAACGGACAAGACCCTTTTGTAATAATCTAGATAATTGGTCATCTATTTGATAGATATTTTATTTTCCCAAGTATTCTTTAGAACTTATGGAAAAACTAGAAATCCAACTCAAAAATTTTAGATTAAAAGACCCCACTTTCTATAGATTATCCTACAATCATCAAGTTTTTTTTGCACTATAAGTTTCATACCATGTAAAATTTCTTGAGAGACAAAGGGGGTTAAAAATGATACCTTTATGCACTTTTATTTATTTTATTAACACTTAATTCCTTTCAAGAATTAGTATATCAATAGAATTTTGGTCAATATTATAAAAACCTTGTTTTATTTATTAAGATAAGAGCATGTTTATGTTATTTTTATTTTGTGTGATTTAATCTCAAAAACTTTTCATGCAAATAAATAAGTCTAAATACAAAAACACTTGATACATAGATAGTTACACCAAGAAGTGTTATGCTACCCAAATTTGGTGAAACTGTTTGCATTAATCCAAAGACTTGAAAATCCATTTGTGCCTTAATTTCTAAAAAATGTTGTTATGCTTCTCATTTTGGCCTAGAATTTTCTCATTTAAAATCCAAGTCTCTCAAAACATGCTCAAAATTCATCTTTTAAAGTTTGGATCTAAAGATAATTGGTTTACATTTGAGTCTTTTCTACAACTTGGGCTTGAGTTGTTCACGCTTTGTGTTTAAATTTTTTAACTTCGATCAATTTTTAGTTTGGTTTAATATATTTTCCTGCACCAAGTTAAAAACTCCAGTTGACAAATATGAGTCCCTTTTAGAGTGAGACCATGTTTTACCTTATTTTCAAGCTTCACATAGATAATGTGTGGATTTTGTTTCATACCAAGGCCTTATACCTAAGAGTAACTTCAAGTTCATGATTATACCATGTCCATTTTCCAAGACCCATTTCATGTGCCTAGACCAAAACCTAGTTTGTTTTGTATTTAGTTTCAATATCTCATGTGCCTACACCAAGACCTAGTTCGTTTTCTATTTAATTTCAAGATTTTATGTGCCTAGACCAAGACCTAGTTTTGTTTTCATTAGTTTAAAAATATCATGTTCCTAGACCAATTTCAAAATTTCATTTCAATATTAAATTTCATTTAGACCTTTACTAAAAACCAAGTAGAAATTTTTTTCTTTTACCATTTTCTACCAAAAACCTAAAGTGTTTTCGTGATAGTTTAGACCAAGTTCTATTTTTTAGTTTTCAAAGAAATATCATTTTGATCCAAGTTCCAAAAGTTTGAAGAATTAGGCCAACCATTCACAAATTTAAAGAGTGGTAATTTAACCATGCCTTGATATACACATAGTGGAGCTATGCATATTATGGATTATGAGAACATCTTAACAAGTGAACCTTTTGATTATGAACCCTATGATGATAATGTAGCATACAAGATGCGTATCCCACATATGCATCCATGAAGAATTCATTTTCATGTCATTTTATCATAAGCAAACGTCAAATTTCTACAAAAATGTGTATTTCAAGTAGGAGCTGATGATTGTACTTTCATTTTCCTAATTTTATATAGAGGCCAAGATAAAATCCCATAGGATATTAATGGCATTCAAGCATGTCCCATTATAGTCGATCCTAAACCTAATCAGTAATAGTTCTAGTTTCTATAGAACACACAATCTAATTTGAGGGGTTTTTTCCAGTTGTCTTTCAGTTGCACATAATGAAAATACATGCAAAAAATAGATAAGTATTCTTGTGTTATTCATAGCTAGTTTATTTCATTCATTTGTGATTTTTTAGTTTTAGTACTTTAATTTCATTCTACTAGTTTAAAGTCATTTACAATATTTTCTACCTTTCTATTCATTTTATCTTAATTAGAGTTAATACTCAAATTAATTCCAAAATCTGATAAAACAAAAAGTATCATTTGTAGTTATGAATGAAATTAAAACTAAGACATGCATAAACCTTTATGTATTTGAATCAACTTATAAATATGAATAAAATTTTGAATCTAATATAATGGTATAATGAATTTATTCTATTTTGTCATAAAATTCACTTGCCTTCAAAATGTTTTCACATTTTTTATATATATTGGGAAGGATTTCTTTTACTACTAAGTTATTTTTTAATTAATATTAATTCTAATAATTTGTTCTAACAATGAAATATATGCATCTATTTTATTGTTTAATATCCATGCCATGTTAATAAGTACCATTACAACACAAACTAAGAAAATGTTGTCAACGTCTAAGTTTAGAATTAAACCTACCATTTTATTTGATTTATTCCCATGGAAATATTTATTTAACAAACCCAAGTTTACATATTTTATTTCTTATATTACATTAACCTACAATATTATAGATGAATGTTGGTAATATTTATGGGTTTTTGGTTAACACTGCAAAATCACAACTTGAGATGATTCTTATTATTAGTCACTAGTCAGGGAACTATAGGATTCACTTTGTAATTATATGATTTTTTCTAACCATTCAAATTATTAGAAATATATATTAACATAAAATTACAATTTTTAAATCTAAAATTTTAAATGTAAATAATAACATATTTTTATTGAACAAATTGATATACTCTTTAATAGTTTTTACTACTAAAGGGAAGCATGTGGTATAGTTATATAATGATTTATATCATAATTCACAAAAAATGTTATTAGCATGTGGTCAATGTGGGCCAATGTGTAGTGATCCTCATAGGGTGGAAGGAGGATCCTCATGAATCAATAAAATATGAGGATCATAAGGAGAATAAGGAGGATCTTTCAAATAGGGCATAGGTGGGAAGGAAAGCAAGTGGAAGGAGGAGATGAAGATGACCCAAATATGGGTAAATTAGGGATTATCCATGCCATTAACAACATCCCATGAAAATTTTAATGGCCTATTAGGTGGGACAGATTTAGTGTGAAAGAATAGTGGGTGTTAAATAATGGAGAATAAGATTCTAGACAAAGTCTTGTAGAGAAAACTCGAGTGGAAAATTCACTAAAGCTAAGAAGTAGATCTATCGATTGGACTAACAAAAGGTCTACAATAAAATGGTGGTTCTATTCAAGAGGTGGGAGGAGGATATTTAATACATAATTTGGGAAGGATATTTTTTAGGAGGAAGGAGGAGATGATGATGACCCAGATATAGGAGGATTGGAGGTTATCTACCTCATCAATGCCATCCCCTATAATATTAAATGTCTTGATCAATGGAAAATAATATGATCTGAATACTGGTGGAAGTATGTGTCTAGGTGAAATTTGGCAAAGAAAACTAGAGTGAAAGTTTCATTGAGGTTAATCAGTAGATCTAAAACTTTAAACCTAAGTCTAGTGGGTTGATGTACTGATAGAAATTATGTGATAGAAAGGAGGTACTCTAAAAGAACCATAGCAAAAATTTTATTGCCTCCCTATTATGTGTGTGTGTGTGTGTGTGTGTGTGTGTGTGTGTGTGTGTGTGTGTGTGTGTGTGTGTGTGTGTGTGTGTAAGATTTCAACGATGTTGGTGAAGACAAAATATTAACAAAAGTTTAGAGTCTACCATTTCAAGGGATGGGTGTGTTTGTCTTCCTTTTAAGTTCATGTTTTATCTTGGATTTATCTTATGGGAGTCTGTTTCATATAATCATTCGGCTATTTATTTTTTCCCCCTCCCATTTGGAAAGGGAGTAAGTTTGGTGGATTTATAAGGTTTAATCTATTTTATACCATGTACCAAGTGGTTGATAGAATGTTGAGGGCTTGACTATCTAATTTCAAGACACAAAAGGGTTGTAATGAATCAAAGGGTATAGAGATCGATGCTATAACAAATCTATAAGGAATATAGCTCTTTGACATCAGAAGAATCCACATTATTATTACCCAAATAGGTGAGGATAATAGAGTTTTCCCACCTATTTTATCTTTTTTTGTAGACTCATACATTATTTTAGAGTGGATTTTATGTTTGGATTCCTATAGAAACTTTGTTGAAACTCCTATCCAGCTAGATTCAAAATTCTATTCTAATGGGGATGATAGATTATTCCTCACAAGATCTTACAGAGTCTGATATGATATTGATGAGCCTTAGTTTTGGGTTATGTCTTCTTTGAGTAAATATACATTCTCATTTATTACACTTAGGATCTATGGATGATGAATGAAAACTTTATTGAAGACCAGATATGTGGGGAACCAGTTTTAATTTTAGTCAGTTTTGATTGTGGTGGATAGAGGAAACCAAGCCAAAACTTGTCTTATCAGAGTGGATGATAGAGGATTTCACTCTTGTCTTTAACAAGTTCTAGGGTTTGTCTTAGAGTTTACATATTTTATTTATGTCTATCTTAAAAACCCTATTTTGTTTTAAGTCATGGCTAGACTATTAAGGATGAGTTGGATAGGTCCCTACTTTGATTTAATCATTAATAGGTTTAGTAGGAGGAAAATCCTTCTTGATGTGTTTCATCTACGTGGAGGTTGTGCATAAGTCCCAAGAGGAAGAATACTTTGTGCTCCTAAAGGACTCTTATTTTGCAATGAAAGTTCTAATGAAGTTCTACTAAAAGGCATCCATCTTTCAAGTTTATTTGAATTGTAACTTCCTTATTTATACTAAGGTTTTGAAAACCTTAAAAACCTTGTGGTGTTATGGTTTTTAGATCCTTAAGACCCTCTTGTTGTTTTATACACCAAGGTTCTAGGGGCCTTCAAACCCTCTTGTTGTGTTTATTATGATTATGGGAACCTTAAAAACCTTTAGTTGATCCTTTTAAAGGTTGGGAGATCCTCTAAACCCTCTTGGATATGGGTCCATCATTTAAATCCTTCTTTTTGGTTATGGGTCAAATTATCAAAACCCTCACTTTTTTGGTTCATAGCTCTCGATTCAAAATCATTTACATTATCAAATAAAAAAAGTTCACCTTCATTAAAATTTATCAATTTTTTAATAAAACTATATATTTAATCTATATTTCTATGGGTAAGGAAGAAAATTCCATCAACTAACAAAGATTTTCAACATTTAAAATTTTATAAATGTGTTTAGCTTAGATTTTCCTTTTTGTGTTGAATGGGAAGAATATAACCTATGAGATAATCAATTTTTATCTTTATTAGTCCCTCCCAAAGTAAGGAATTATAATATTCACTTTGTAATTATATGATTTTTTTCTATCCAATCCAATTATTGGAAATATATATTGTGATTAAATTACAAAGTTTTTCTAAAGTTTGAAACCTAAATAATAACATATTCTTGAGGGTGTTATTGGGGAACATTCCTCTAAATTTAATACCAATAATAAATAAAATGTACATGCTTTTAAATTGTTAAAATATGGTATTTATTTTGTACATGTTGAATTATAATGTACAAATTATGTAAAAACACAGATAGAATCACCCCTAAAAATAATGGTTTTTCCTCCAATTTTTAATCTGCAATAGATGGCCTACAATATAACTTGAAATAATAAATAACATCATCATGTTTTGCATTTAATGGTAGAAATAGACATACAATAATAATAATAATAATAATAATTTTATAAATGAGAGTGACATACCTATGCTTTCCAAGTTTTTATTTTGTTTCTAAGCTCTTGGTTTGTTGCTTCAAATTGTAAAACTTAAGGCATGGCACAATTCTAACATATTAGAGCATGTATTCATATGAATCATGCTTATATAACTTGACTTATATCTTGTTTTATTTTTATTGTAATGCTTTTAATTTAATTTTAATTTATTTAAAATTTCCTTGGGGTAACTTAAATTTAATCAAATTTAAAAGGATCAATATTTTATTGATTTGATCCTTTTTATGGCATTTTATTCATGTTTGATTTCTATTTGGAATTTTAAATATTACGATTATGATATCTCATAATTTTGAGAGGATTTAAAATAATATAATATTTATGACAACCTTGTTCTGAATCTTACCATTATACATGTAAACTCAAATTTATGGGTCAAGCATAACTATGGTTTAATGTCTTGTTTAATTTTCTTTTCATAAAAAGGCTATTGTTTAGTTTTTTTAAATGTTTGATGTCATGAAAGTATCAACTCCATTCAATCTCGACACTTATAATTTTTTATTTCACCCTAATTTTGCCTTTAACATCCAACACATTTTTTTATTGTTATGTGTCTTTTACACTATTATTGTATCTCATGTCATTTAGGTGCCAAAGATGCTTCCTAAGTGATGGATTTGAAATACATCTTATGCTACAATAAAGGGATTTTAACTTCTTGATTATTTATTTTCAATTTGTGTACATTTAATGTGTACTTCATTTTATTTCATACATATTATACATTGAAACTATTTCTAGAAATTAACACAATGTGATGGATTTGAAATACATCTTATCCTACAATAAAGGGATTTTAATTTCTTGATTATTTATTTTCAAGTTGTGTACATTTAATGTGTACTTCATTTTATTTCATACATATTATACATTGAAACTATTTCTAGAAATTAACACAATGTGGGATGGAATTGAAAAAAATACAAATAAGTTTATTAACTGATTCCAAAAATGTCATCTATACATGGCAGATCTCAAAATAATTAAAACAAGTTTAAAAATTTAGTTCCTTCGCATCTTACAATCCATACCCCATTTTCTAATCATATTTTTAGGAACACTTTATGTTATATATTTAATTCTTATTATTTTAAGCATATTATTTTGCACCTAATGCCATTATAAATATCCCTAATTTAATGGATGTAAACACTAAAGTTTTTGTGACCTCCTCAACTTTTGATATGCCTATTGATTAGATGAGGGCCTTTTTTTCACATATAGATTAAAAATAAAGGCATCAAATTTGATGAAAAGGTTTCCCACCATGTATGCATATACTTTCCATTTAAGACATTATAAAATACAATTTATAAATTTAGAACCTGAATTCCTTTATTCCCTACTTCCACATGTAGTTTACATGTGTGACTTAGTAAAAAAGCATATTTTTATTTTATTTGTCTACTTGCTAATTTCATAAATTTATCCAACTAAAAATCTTAGCTATGATAAATGTGATATGATAGGGCTCATCTTAAAATAAATAATAATTATGTTAAATCTTTGTATATCAACTAAGATGAATATGAACAAATAATACAATAACAATATAATAATGTTGGTAATGCTTTGAGTAAACACCATATTTTCTGATGTGAATCCAGGTATCATTGAACATTTCTTAAATTGTCTACATATTCAAATTACAAGCTCAAACACTAACAATGGTAAATATAAAGGTAGACACTATACACTTTGTGACCCTTGTTGATTATGGAAATCAAATCATGCACTTAAATGGAAGAGTATGAATGGAAATTTCAAGGTTTATAGTTTCCAAATTTATATGAGTGTTTATCCACCAAATAAAAGATGATTTGGCAAGCATGCAAAGACACTATTTAATTTTACACATTTCATTTTGGTGGTGCACTAAGTATGGTAGAAAAATGTTTCATGGGGTCAAGATGTAACATGTAGGTGCATGTATGAGTATCAAAAAATATAAACCCAACCCGTAGATGGGAAAATTCCATACAAGTTGAGTTTAGAAAATAAATAAACTAGTAGTTGCCCCTAAGGTGCAAGTTACACCAAAAAGGATGTAACTTTTTGTTTTGATAAAGTGGCTTTTTGTAAAGTGGAGGAGTTTACATAAGCAATGGTGGAGGTGATGGTGTCAAATGAATTTGTTTTTTTATTCATATGACTGGAAATGCATTTTTTGGGGGATCTATTTCATAGTGAGCTTGGACAACATTTTTTATTTTGAACACTTATTAATTCATACTAAGCATAAAAACACTTACTAAATACTACTATTATCAATGATTCTAATATTATTACATATTTAATTATTTTATAATATAATATATTACTAATAATTAAAAATTTATTAATTATATTATAATATATAATATAATAACATTATAAATTATTATTATCTTCAACACTCCTAATGAACTTAAACATATAATCATTGATATATTAGAATGTGTTGAAGCTGGCCTACCAGCTACCTACTTGGGTCTCCCACTCTCGGTCAAAGAGGTATCTCCTAGATTTTGGAATGGAATTTTGGAAAGAATGCAGAGGAAACTTCTTGGTTGGAAGGGGAAACTACTCAGCAATGCTGGTAAACTACAACTTCTTTGGGCTTCGTTGCATGGTATTCCTACATACTTCCTGTCTCTTTTTAAAATTCCTATGTATTTTGTTGAGAAACTAGAATAGATCCAAAGGAAATTTTTATAGATGGGAGTGGAAGACAAACAGATGTCTTTAGTCAGATGGGAAAAAGTGTGTCTTCCAAAATCTCATAGTGGACTTAATATTAGGTCCATCAGGAACATGAACAAAGCTCTTCTCTCAAAAGTTAGTTGAAACCTAATCCATAAAAATAATGATTAGGGGAAATAATGTATGCCAAATACATGCATAGCATCAATGATTCCAACTTTCTTCAATAGACGGGATTACCCCAGGGATCTGTGATATGGAATAAAATGCTAAAAAGTAGAAGCCTTCTCAAATAGGGAATTAGATGGAAACTTGGAAATGGCTGGCATATTAAATTTTGGGATGATATCTAGTTAAAGGATAAGGCTCTCATCACACAGGGAAACTATGGAGAGATTGTTGACTTGACAACCTAGTTTTTTGGAGATAGGGTCAGCGATTATATGGAAAATAACAATGGGATGAGGAGCTGGAAAAATCTTTTGGATTGCTGTGTGAACTAGACTGAGCTTTTCTCAAGAGTTTGGGAGATCCAATAGTGCGTTTAAGAGATCAAAATCCCTCTCTTTCACCAAGAGGATGAAAAATACTAGTGGCCAAATAAGAATGGATCATTCTCTATCAAATTTGCTTACCATCTACTCATTCTTGAAGCTCAGAATAAAGATGTATGGAAAAAGGTTTGGAATCATAAACTTATTCCAAAAATTAAAATGTTTTGGTGGGTTGTTTCTCATAACAAAATCCTTACTCAGGATAACCTTCAAAAGAGAGGGTTTACTTTGGTTAACAGATGTTTCTTATGTGGTTCAAAAGAGGAATCAGTTTCACACCTCTTTATCCACTATGAGTTTGCCCAGGAATTATGGGGCACAATACTTAACAACTTTGGTATTGAATGGGTCTACTATTCTGACCTTAAAGAAGTAATTCTCAGTTAGAACCCAACCTTCACACATCCCTAGCTTATGGAATTATGGAAGCAAGCTCTACCATGTTTGAGTTGGACTTTATGGAAAGAGTGCAATCACAGAATTTTTAGGGACACTCCTAGAAATGCTTCTCAGGTATTTAACTCCTTTACTAAGACCATTATGGAAAGTGTTACAATAGCTCATATTCGTGTTGTGGAGAAACCCCTATCTCAAATTGAAAGCCAAATTACAGCCAAATGGAAGGTTTTAGACCAGATCCCTGGGTATAATAACTCCAAACTACTACAAAGAATTAATAATAAATGGTTCCCCCCTAAACCTAACTAGATTTAACTCAACTTTGATGGGGCATCCAAGTTGGATGGTAAAGCTAGTGGAGGAGGAATTATAAGGAATGATAAAGGATGGATGTCTATTGTCTATGCTGGTGGAATCAGATGCCAAAGCAACAACTATGCTAAAGCAATGGCTTTATTATGGGGATTAAAGTTAGCTATATCCCTAGGAATAAGGAACTTGAATATACAAGGAGACTCTAAGATGGTCATAGATGCCATTAATAAAGCTTCAAATGTGGGAATAAAGCTAAAAGACATCATTATTGATATCTAATTTCTTTTACAAAAGTTTTCTGAAGTTGAGATTTCCCATACCTACAGAGAAGTCAATAGGGTCGATGATGCTTGTGCCAACCTTGGGTAGTAATTTTCAGGTTGGAGGGTGTGGTGACAAGGTGTTCATATTCCCTTAAACATTAGGGATATCATTCAAAAGGAGATGACTTGTCAGGAATGAGGTGTATTGATGACAAGGATAGCTTTTAGAGGCAATCCACATGGAGAGGGCCATCAGGGATCTCAAAACTTGATAACCTTAGTAATGTCTTGGTAATCATTAATAATTCATTGTATCATGAGGTTGAGGTGCATGGGTCTCATCATGAAAATCAAGGGGAAATTATTTTCAGGCATGGGAGTAGACAACGTCATCGCTGCAGGGCATTTCGTAAAGGTTACTGAGGAACAGGGTGATGACACTATGGGAACTACTAACAATAAGGGGAAAATGTATGTTGAGGAAGTTGGTGAGGGAACTAAGAATGAGACTAATTGGAAAACTGAAATTGGGGCCCTGAAGGACCACATTCAAAAGCTAGAGAAGGTCTTTACCAAAAGGCTTCATAATACAATTCTGTTGAACATGTCTATGTTGGAAGTGGTGGGTAATACTGGGTATGCTGACAACATAGAGAATGAGAAACTCAATGATCTTATCAAATCAATAGTATGTAAGGGGAGACCTCTCTGACTCTGGTCTTCCTGTGGCTTTTGTTTTGTTTTTATCTGTTGTTCTTGGTTGTGCCATCGTCCCTTTGAAGGCATTTTTTGTTTGTTTGCCTTCTTGTATTTTTTGACTGTATAGGGTTTGGCCCCTGGTTTGCCACATTACTTTATCAAAAACATTATAAATTATTATATAATATATCATTATATAATAATAACAACATTAGTAATAATTATAATTATTACTTTTTCAATAGAAAAATTTACAACTTTGTATTACTTAAAATTTAAAGTTACATTATGCAAATGCAAAACCATTTCAAATGAAAAATAACAAAAATAAAGGGTTATGAAACTTGAAAAAATAAACCATAGTGCCAAAAGGCCTGAAAGGACTCGTTAGGATGAACAAAAAAATAAGGAGAAGAGAAGGTTGAAAGAAACTACCAAAAAGTCCCAATAGAACTAACCACATTTCAGGACAAACACCAAAGACACATCCCATCCAAATCCTCATCAGGGTTAGACAAGACAATCAGGCAAAAAAAGATCAGAAATACTACCTATGTAAATGGCCATGTGGAAAAAACAATGCCAAAGTGACTAGCCACAGAATCAATAATAAAATAAATTATCAAAAAGAGCAAGAAACAAAAATAACATCATCTAAGGGGAATACCAAGAGAAGTAAAGATCAATGCCCAACCAACCCATAAATCTCGTAAACCACTGAGAGAATAATAAGGACTCAAGTATGGATAATATATGTTATTGTGGACTTCCATAGTACCAAAATTCATTTATGACCCAAAGATCAGGTTCCAATCGGAATCGCTCCTTGGATAGAGATTCAACATATGAGATTAAATCCTAGAATAGACATAGGAAAGAGATAGCATAAAAATAATGACATAAATTTTTAGTTAGAGTGAATAGAGGTATGAGGTAGAGATTATCCATTTTAAAGACCCCTTTTAACCAATTGAGGACAACCAAAGAATCCCTTAAGATCTATAATTTTTTGACTCTGTTAACAGTTGTGCGTCTGAGAAGGAGCTTCAAATCTAGTAGGTCATAAAATTTATATGTACCATGTCCCAATCCAAACATAAAACTAAATAAATTATTAGACTTAAGGAAAAAAGTACCACTAACATTACAAATAGTAGGGGTACCTTGATTGGCACCATCGAAATACCCCCAAACTCTAGAATGGTCAATTTGAGGGTGAAATAGTAGGTATTACTTTGGGAGTTTTATCATGGTATATAAGTGCCCAAAAATAAGCCATATTTTGGAGAGGCACTAAAAGGAAGGAATGTGTTTGGCTTGGAAAATTGAGTTATTCTTAGCAATCTATTTTCCCTAGGAAGTAATTAATGGCAAAGCTTTAAAACTAGAAAGTTCTAGTTTTTTTAACCAATTTTCAATACATCCAAAAAAAATTGATCCTTGCCAATAATATTTCACTCCTATATCAACCTCTATCTCTGCCTAAATCTTGACTACATAAGGACAAACGACAAGAAAATGGTTCATAATCTCTAAATCTTGATGGCAAAGAATGCAATGTCATGTCCCATGTGAACATTTTTGAAGATAATCCAAAGTGAGAGTTTTATTGCTAAGAGTAATCCACATACAATTTTTGGTTTTAAGAAGGGATTTGATTTACCATAGAATTTTCCACCACCACACTCTCACAATAGCGCTAGCATTGTGGAATTGAGATAGATAGCCTAAATAAATACAATATTCACCAAAATTAAGATTCAAGGACCAAACAAGGTCATCATATTCATTAGTGAGGTTTAGGTGACTCCATATCAAATTTTTAACATAATCATTCCACAACATGGCAGCCTCCCCATGCAAACCCAAAGTATTATCACTTTTCCAACCTTAATGCCAAGGATTTATGAAATGATTATTCATAGCTTGATCTAAAGAAGAGATACCCAAGACCTCCAGAGAATCAATCAAGGCCTTAGATAGTTTAAAATAAATACCACAACCCACCCATGGATTAATCCCCAATCTAATTATAGTCCCAAACTTCACCTTCCATATGAGCTAGTGACCAATAATGTGGAAAGGTTGGAAATAACTTTCCACATGGTATAAGCATTATGAACCAATTTTTCAAGGTTTTGAATCCATTCTTAAACACTTATTGGCTCCTAATACTTTTTTCAAATGATTTGGATCCATAAACCCTCCTTAGAGATAAATCTCCAAAGACTCTTAGCCTCTAAGGCCTTTCCAAATAGATGAATATCTTTAAAACTCCAACCACCAAGATCCTTAAGCTTAGCCATAGTCTACCATTTGACTAAGGCAATATTGTAGTTCAATTCCATGCTAGTTCATAGGAAAGGAAATATTTTAGAGTATATATTCTTAAGGACACCCTTGGGGATATGAGCTAAGGAAATTACAAAAACTATAAAAGCCTCCAACATTGTTTTAATGTATTTCATATAGCTCATCATATCTATATAAACTATCCATAAAGTGTTGTCTTTAGTTATATATTGCATTGCATTTAATAGTTAATATCTTATATAAGTAGGAAATGAATGCAATTTGTCTTTTGTTTGTATTTAATTTATTGTTGATTAGTTAATTTATTGTTATGTCTAACTTAGATGAATAACATAGTTTTGAGTAAGAAATACATCCCAATGGCTGGGTAATTTTGAGAAGACAACAAATAATTTGGTTACTCTTTTTTGTTACAATTTTGATGATTTGGTGAGAAATCTCCAAAGATATGATGTTATGGAGATGCTCCATTAGTGCTCTGAAGATGATCTGAGGGAACTCTAAAGAGATATACATGATGCTTTCAAGACACCCAAACATGCTCCAAAGACCATCTAGATCCTACTGAATGAGATAGTAATTCGATAGATATCTATAAGTAGACTTTCTATATTTAGATGTCTTAATTTAAACATTACTATTCATGGTAATGTATTAAAATAGTTTTAATATAATTTTACTTTTATTTTGTAAAATTGGATATGTATTTATAGTCTATGGTAGTTATTTTTTTATCTATAGTTAGTTGAGTCAATTTTAATGTGTTATTAGAAGTATGGGATCTGACTCCTAGATTGTATATATTTTAAATAAATAGATTTGGACATTGAAATTACCAATATTTTTTTTACTTTGTGAATAGATGTTGACATGTAATTAAAAACACATCTCCTTTGCATTCTAGATAATTTGAGAAAGTAAGAATAAATTAAAATAGTAAATAGTTGGTGACTTAAAAATTAGAAGAAGCATTTCATATATATATATATATATATGTTCCTTTAAATGAAATAGATTTCAAAATTTTTTTTTATTACTGAGTAAATTAGTTCATGTTCTAAGTAAGGAACAAGGGCCCACTTCTCTCCAAAGATCAGAATAAAATTGGTACTTTTTAGTTTAATTAGTTTAGAAGTATTTCTTTAATTTAGATATATTACATTTACTACAGAGTGATTTCTTTTGAATGCAAAGTGATTTACTTTCAAATCACAGAGTGATTGTTTTAAATGTAAGTGTGAATATACTTTCAAAAAGCAAGTGTGAATTTCCTTTAATACAAGTGCATTTCATTTACATGCAAAAGTTATTTCAATTTAATACAAGCAGCTTAATTTTTTGGAAGAGTGAATTCTTCAAACTAGAGTAAGTTTGTTAATTCATCTCATATTTAGAAATTGTCAGAAGCTATTTAAAGTGACAATAGACAACACTCCTAGATTATAGAACACCACACAGTCCTACCCAATCAGGCAAGTCAAGTGAGGACATTATATGTCTTATGCTAGTTTTTTAAGTTATGGATATTGATGGTGTGAATACCAATATGATATCTTCAATTAACAAATAGTTTATCTTTAATTTTTGTAAACTAGAGTTAGAGTTTTATTTACTATTTTTAGGACTTAGAAAACATAGAAAAAGTAAAACCCCCAAATAGTGAATTATACAACTTCAATATTAAATAGTCTCATTATAAATAGCCATTAGAAATTGCCCTAGTTGAAAATGACACTAATCCATTGATTAGTTAAATGAGAGGTATAAAAACATGATCAAAGATTTTATAAAGTTGTACTAGATCAATCAAAGGAAATATTCACCATATCTTACCCAAGCCAATGGATAAGTGGAAGTCACCAATCGAGAGCTAAAAACATCCTAACCAAAATAGTGAAAAATAGAAGAAAATATTGGCTAAAAAAGTACCTAAAGAAGTTTCGGCATATAATACAAAATAGAAGACAACTACAGGATTCTCTCCATATGAACTTATGTATGGAAAGATATCTTTGTTACCAATAGAATTGAATTTAATAAATTAAAGATAGAAGATGACATAGGAATTGATCTTTATGAATCACAAAAATAAATAATAATTCAACTAAATGGGATGGAGGAACTAAGAATGGATGCACTCACTCAAACTAGCATGATCCAGAAGTAGATAAATCAATGGCATGACACTCACATTAGAGAAAGACATTTTCAAGAGAGAGAGATTAGGAACTCTTATTTGATTCTAAATTCTAGAACTTCAAGGGTAAGAAAAGGACAAGATGGTTAGGACCATACCTAATCAAAACCATTTTAATCAATGGCTCTATCTAGCTTCAACCCATTGATTATGACCAAAGGACACTTTTGGTCAATGGTTATAGGATTAAGGTGTACATATGACCTCTCAACAAAGAAGAGTTTATTGAACATAATCAAGACCACATTAACCTTATGAAATAGCCTATTTCTTCCACTAAAGCCAAATGATCTTGTCAATAGACATCCAATAAAGAAAGAGTGATGAGAACTAGAAAATGGTATTTTTCCTCCCTTTAAAATTCAAAAAAATATAAAATAATATAAAAAATGAAAATTCAAAAAGATAAAAAAATTAAAAAATTAAAATTAAAATACTAAAATGTAAAAACTAGAAAATGACACTTTTTAGAAGTTATACTTCTACACTAAAATAAAAATTATTTTCAAATGACCTATCTTCTTAGACTTTTTATTCCTTTAGGACACATGGTAAAATATAGGAGATAGGCATGGATTCATATGACATGGTACAATTTTATTTATTTTCCTAAAGGATTATACATTTTTTGTTTTATGTTGTTCCTATGTAATCATTAAGCAATCAACACTTTTTAAATGGAAAAGTTTTGGTGATGTCATGTGGGTATGATGAGTTAGTACCATCATCACTACATTCTAATAGATTTGATGTGATGGTGGTTTCAAAAGATGTTTTCCAATAGATTTGATGTGATGAGGTTTTAAATAAATCTTTTCCAACATATTCAATGTGATGATGTTTTAAATAAAAAATATTTCAAAATGATTTGATGTGATGCACGAATTCATTATGAATATTATCTAAGTACTACCAACTATGACCTTTACACCACATCATTAATATAAATAGATAAATCACCTTCCCATTATATATCACATGATTCAAAGTGATCATCATAATTTCTACCATAGTTCTTGTCATAATCTCATAATATGACATGATTTGTTATTCATTATTATATTATCACCTCTATCCATTGTTGCATCATAACATCTTGCCTTCCCATATTTTCTATACAAATCTGAGCATTGTTCTTTCATATTATAATCTAGTTTTGAATCAAACAATGTTAGCTCCAATGATGGGTGGAAAAAATAAGAATAACAAACCAAATTCCTCAGATGCATTTTTGTAGGATGAGGCAACCAAGGATATCTTTGAATCATCAGAGTGGTTAAATTTATTGAAAATGTTTCAAGGTTTTCATGAAGATATTGTGAATGAATTCTTTGAGAATTTTGATGAATACCATTCTACTATCAAAGGTAAAAACATTATATTAAATTCCTCTATAATCAGTGCACTCTCTAAGATTCATGAGGAGGATGTAGTTGTTATTAATAAGATGAGTTTTTTCGATCCTATTCACATGTTTATTGAAAGAAATGAGCCCTAACCTAGATTATCCAAATCCTTACAAGGAGTGGTGAATGGAATCATGATGGATAGCCTTCCACAACCTTATGAAATGTTGTATTCTAGATTATGAAATATCTTACTTGTGATAGTCAATCTATAGTAGTTGGTGGAGATGCCATGCAAATTATTATTCACTTGAGAAAAGGAGCCACCAAAGAAGAATACAAGGTAAATCTTCCCTCTTTCATTCACAATTCCCTAATCAATGTTTCTCAAAAATTGAATAGAGGTATTGGATCTATCTGACATCATGGGTTGGTTACCCTTATTTGTTGGCATTATTTTCTTAGTAAACCAAGGGATGAAAAGTCCTAGTATTCCTTCCTTTAAAACTTATCACAAGTTTATATCAAGAAAACACCATGCCCTACCTTTCCTCATTATACTATAATATAGATTGAATAATGCCCATCTTCTCCACCTTTGGATCTAAAAATATAATGGCAAAGATCAAAGAGACAAATAGGACTTTCCTCAAATACCCCTAATCCTCTAGCTAAGCTCTAATACAGTCATCAACTTATTCTATATGGAGAATAAGAAGAAGATGTGCAGACTACTAAGAATTTTGGAAGCTTAAGCTCCCCCATTGACATTATATATTTTGAATCAGTTGTTGCAAAAGAACCCCATGAACCAAAAATTATATTTTTAGAAGAAACCCTTGTAGTAGAAGTTGTGCCTTAAGAATCAGAGAGACCTTTACCCTCTATCATTGATAAGGGTAAATCACCCTTGATAGAATAAGATCCATCTTCCACTAATTCTATTAATGAATAATAATTATTATAAGATGTCATGGTTTTGTCTCACCATGAAGAAACAATATGATAGTAATAAGTAGAATTAGATGTTCTTCATTCAACCTTGCAAGGTAAGGACTTGATTATTTCTAATTTAGAATAGAGATGTGAAGATTCTTTCACTAGAGATATAAAACAAGAGATAATTATTCAAGGAATACAATTTGAATAGATTAGATTACACAATTTAATGTTTTCACAAAATCAGAAGTTGAGTACTTGGAGAAATTCTCTTAATATTAGGGACACCCAAATTGCTGATTTACAACATGTTGATGTTGATAAAAATAATTAGATTTATAATCTAAGATAGATTATCTCTGATATAAATGCATTAATTATTCAATGTAATGATAGAAGAAAAGATCTAACCACTTAGGCTACTGAGTTACAAGCCTCTATACAAGCAAATACAGAGAGAGATAAGAGAAATAGTAGTCTAGATTGGGGGATCTAAATATTTGTTTCCTCCTTTCCTATTCCACTCCATGAAATGATTTTACTCTAGAATAGAACCCAGTTGAAAATTTAGAAGTTAAAGGAAGAAAATTCTAAGCTTAAAGAGGAATCTCAGAAGAAATTGGTAGATTTTCAATAATAATTTCAAAAATCTCAAGCCTTCATCCAATATATTTATGCTATTTATGAGAAATTGTTAGGCTATAGGTAACCTTCTTCTATTTATGTTCTTTTTCTCAATGAGTAATTTTATAAGTGGTAGATTTAGTTAATTTCCCTTGGATTTCCACACATTATTGAATATTAACACATGTTTATGGACATTTTTCTCAAAGCACTGAAGAAAGGTAAGATGCAATTTATGAGTTTTATACTTTTAACATGTTGTTAGGATATCAATCTAGTTTTCTTATAAATTTATTTGTTGGAGAGACATAATTGCATTCCTTTCTCTCACTTTAAGAAATCAAGGAACATGGTAGTAAGCAAATAATAAATATCTAAAATTACAATGCACCACTGGGCTATATATGAGACCCCAATTTCCAAAGATAAGGGAAATTATAACTTATTTTCAACCAATGTACCACATGTATATGAAGAATAAGTATTATGAGTTATTGAAATCTAATATTAAAAATTTTAGATATTTTTTGAACCATTATTTTACCAATGCCATTAATGCTAGTATTTTTAGGTGGGAGACTTTACCTATTTATTTAAGGCACAAGGAATTATTGATCCCCAGCACTATCAGATGGATTCTTAAGATAACCAAGGTAATTACCCAAATTATCACTCAGATCTTAGATGAAGGAAATTTAGATGTATATATTAGAATTAGGTTTAGACCTTCAATAATTATTTGTCCTCTCTCTCCATGGTAGAGTTGGCATACTCAGGTAGAAGTTGGGTTTCAAGCTTGGTTACATACATTTGTAAGTGATTTTGGATTCTTTTCGAGAGGATATCATAATTGGGTCCACCATTTTAAGGTTTATGATCTTAATTAGAGGCTAGAATTGAGAATGTTGGATTAAAGACTAAACATCCCACTTGTTTGCAATAGGACTTATTAAAGGTAAAGTATGGGGGAGAAATGATGAGTAATTCATATAGCTCATCATATATATAAACTATTTGTAATGTGTTTCCTTTGGTCATATATTGAATTGTATTTAATAGTTAAGGTCTTATCTAAGTAGGAAATGAATGCAATTTTTCCTTTGTTTATATGTAATTTATTATTGATTCTTTACCTTGTTATTGTGTCTAACTTGGATGAATAGCATAGTTTTAAGTCATAAACACATCCCAATGGTAGGGTAATTTTGAGAAGACAAAATATAGTTTGGAAACTATTTTATGTTACGATTTTGAGGATTCAACAAGTGAGCTGTGAAGATTGGATACTCTAAGGATGCTCTAAAGATGCTCTAGAAGAGCTATGAAGATGCTTTGAGGGTGATTTAAAGACATATATATGATGCTTTGAAGATACCTAGACATAATCTAAAGACTAGATGGATCCTACTAATCGAGATAGTAATTCTATAGATTGTTGATACTTGAAGGTGTATCACATTTGGTTTTGAGTGTTTAAGAAACACTACTCATTTATAAATTCACAAAAGTCAATGCATAATTTGTAAGTTGTGATATTATAGATATATTTGGTAGAACAATGGTAAAACAAGTGAGCTATTTCAAAAAAATTATAATGTTTGGTTGTTGGGAGAAACTATGGCCTAATAGCTAACTTTGTGAAGATGAATTTATGCTAAACTAAGTGAAGTGAATTATGTTCAAAGTAAATCTAAAATATAGGATAATGTAGATATTTATAATGGAAACTGATCTAAAGTGAATTGATCAAATAAAAAGAAAAAGGAAGGGTATGGTATATAATAAGTATATTGATGTTGTTGATCTTCATTTCAGACATAATGACAAACTTCATATTTCCTCCAAACATGCACTTGAAACTAATGTATAACATGAAACAACTTAAGATCAAATCACATCAAACATCAGACAAACATCTAGCATAATCACATTTACAATAAGAGCAAAGAAAATGAAATGAATCAAAGAGATTTTAGTCAATCTAGCATTAGCACAAATTGATAACTCTGCATTTGAAAAAGTGCACATCCAAAATTCATAAGAACCATTCAAATATGAAATTTAAACCAGACAAGTGAGAGAGTATCCATAATAATAATCACATAAATAAATGAGACAAACCCTTTATAATTCTCTGCTTGCATTGATTGCTCCAAATTAGCACAAAGTTTTCTTGCTCAAAACTCCCTCTTTTTCTTATAATTGATTGTAATCCTTATATAGAAAATTAAGAATGTATGTCGATCAGTCTTGCCAAATTAAAATTTAAAAGTGTCATATATAGGTGTTCTTTCTACAATGTTCTATAAATATGAAATCTCCTAATAGACTAACCTATACACGATGTACATTGCTAGTTTCACATGCCTTTAAAAAATGAATATTCAATTTTACAAAATGTACATGTTCCTATACAAAATAATATTCCTAAGTCATCCAACTTGGATTTGGGACACCCCTATGGTTTTAGCCTTCTATTTGTCTTGTAGTATATTCATTGCTTTTTCATGTTATCCATCAATCAACTTGAGGTTGATGATAGGTTTCATGAACAACTCATCTTCTTGATCTACTAGGTCTTTGAAATCCTTATCATCTTTGTCTAGTGCTTCTCTGATGCTCCTAGATTCACCAATATTTTCCTCTACATTTAGGATCATGTTTAATATCTTACTATTATTAGCCCCTATTTCTTTTCTCTAGTTTCTGACTTCCTACATAGCTTGGGTGGTCCTGAGCTTGAATTCTTCATCAGTGATCAGACTAATGGGTTTGAGTGTAGTTGGGTCTATCATCATGTTCCCTAATATATTCCTCATTGTGGTCTCTAATTGTTTTCCATCCTGAAAAGCTATTTATAGTCCCTTGGTCTAGTTTCCCAAACTCTTGATCTTTTTGGTTAATTCAACCATATCTATGTTCAAGTGGGCTAAGTTGATTGTCTTGAAATCAAGAATTTGTTTTTCTATAAAAATAGTGACCAAGTCCTTCACCTCATTTTATGACTTATACCACTAAGATACTTGGTTCTTGGCCACCATATCTTATTTTATCACTACATATGTAATGAAATTACTTCAAGAATTAAGTATAATAGCAGAATTATATCCAAATATGATTGAAATATATCCAAATATATGATAATAGATAAGACACTTCAAGGGGGCAACCTCTACAAGCTTCAATAAGAGCAGAATTCACAATAAGATGATAAATAATTACCCACTACCTCCTATATATAGTCTATCTAGGCCATGGTTACTCCATAGGCTGACCTACTAATCAAAAGAAAGCATAGATAAATGTAATATAACATCAAAGAGGGATAAGTAAGCCAGAATTCAGCTAATACTATCCTCATACATGTGATAGGTTAGGAGCGTAGCATGCCCTTCCCCTTAAAAACAATGTTGTCCTCAACATTGAACAACTCTGGATGTTGTTGCAGAAAATCTTCACCTTCCCAAGTTGCATCTTCACTGCTCTGGTTTTTACACTTGATCATATATTCCCTAATCTCTCTGGTTCTCAACCTCTTAGTACATGTTTAGAGGATCTTTTTTGGTTCCAAAATGAGTCATCCTTGTTTATCTAGTTCTAGGAGCTCTATCTAGGCAAAAACTTTCTATCCAATGACCTTCTTCAAATAGAAAACATGAAATAATGGGTGTATGTGAGACAAATGAGGTAACTCGAGCTTGTAAGCCACACGTCCAATTTTTTTAAGAACCTAATAAAGGTCGTAATACTTAGGAGCAAGTTTGTTGTCCTTTTTCTGTTGCTTCAAGGACATTTTCTTATAAGGCTACAAATGAACAAATACCTAGTCACCTACCTCAAAATTTCACTCACTACGATGTTGATCTGCTTGTTGCTTCATCTTTTTTTATGCTAAGGCCAAATTCTCTCTCAAACTAGCCAAAACCTCTTGTTGATGTTGAATGTGCTCTTCCACATCTTGAATCTTGGTGTGCACCTTTAATGAAGAAGTGATGGAAGGTGGATGGTAACCATATAGTGCTATAAATGGAGACATTTTAGATGAGGTATGGAAAGATGTGTTATACCACCATTCTGCAAGTGGTAGCCATTTAACCCAATGTTCTTGTTTATCTAATACAAAACAACAAAGACACTCCTCTAAACATTTGTTAACCACTTCAATTTGTCCATCTAATTAGGGGTGGTAAGATGAGCTATGAGCTAGCTGAGTACCCAAACAAGAAAATAGTTCAATATAGAAATTACTAGTGAAAATAGGATCATGATCACTTACAATTATTTTTGGGGTTCCATGTAATTTGAGAACTGCTTCCATAAAAATAGCCGCTACTGTACTTGCTAAAAATGGGTGTGAGAGAGCACAAAAATGGGCATATTTTTTAAGCCTGTCCACAATGACCAAAATAACATTCTTACCTTCAAAACAAGGCAACCCAGTGATGAAATCCATGGAAACCTCCTCCCACCTTTGACTAGGAATTGCTAACAGTTGTAACAGATCTGGGGTCTTAACTATTTCACATTTATTCTGTTGGCATATCAAGCATTCTTCCACAAACTTTTGTACATCTCCCTTGAGTCCATCCTATAATAATTATTTCTTAATTCTATGATAATTTTTTAAGAACCCTAAGTGTCCCCCAAATGGAGATGCATGCAACTCTACAAGAATCTTATGCTTAAGATCTAAATTTTTGCACAAGTATAACCTACCCTTATACCATAGGATATTACCTTTCCATTCAAATTTTTCAGAGGATAATTACCTTTCTGGAGATTATAAATTAGAACCTTTGTATCCTTGTCTTGCTCCCATTTTAACCTAGCCTCATCTACCCAATCTACTTGCAACATGGACATTGCACAAAGTAATGCTTCTGTGGATGCATCCCATCTGGATAGTGCATCTGCTACTACATTATCTTTACCCTTCTTGTAGAGGATTTCAAAATCATAACCCAAAATTATGGTTACCCATTTTTGTTGTTCCTCAGATGATAATCTTTACTCCAAAAAGTATTTGAGACTATCATGATATGTTTTTGCCTTAAAGTGTCTACCCATCAGATAAGGCCTCCATTGTTTAACTTCATGAAGAATAGCCATCATTTCTTTCTCATAGATAGGTTTTGGTAGATTATTAACTTTGAATTAATGACTTTCAAATGCAATGGGTCTCCCTTCCTACATTATCACTGCCCCCAATCTAGACCCAAAAGCATCACATTCAATAGTGAATGTCTTTGAGAAGTTTGGAGTAGCCAAAACTAGAGTGGTACACATAGTTACTTTTAGTTTCTCAAATGATTTAGTGGCATCATCATTCCAATGGAAAACATCCTTCTTTAGCAATGCAGTGAGTGGAGCTGCTATGGTACCATAACCATTCACAAATCTTCTATAGTAACCTGTTAGTCCAAGGAACCCTCGAAGGTTTTTGAGAGTTTTTGGCATGGGCCATTCCATTATCACTTTGATCTTCTGGGGATCAACTTTGACACCATCATGGGAAACATTGTGACTGAGGTACTCTACCTCCTATACTCCAAAAGCACATTTAGATGGCTTTGCATAAAGTTAGTGCTTCTCCAAAACTATCAACACCTGTTTCACATGTTGCAGATGTGCTTCCCATGTCTGACTATAAATCAATATGTCATCAAAGAAAACTAGCACAAACTTCCTTAAAAAAGGCCTAAAAATAGTGTTCATCAAGCTCTAAAAATTAGATGGTGTATTTGTAAGACCAAAGGGCATTACCAAAAACTCATAATGGTCCTCATGTGTTCTAAAAGTAGTTTTATGAACATCTTCATCCTTGATTCTAATTTGATTGTACCCTGAGTGAAGATCCAATTTTTTGAAATAATTATCACCATGCAACTCATCAAGTAAATCATCAATTACTAGAATAGCAAACTTATCTTTGATGGTATACTTGTTGAGTTCCCTATATTTTGGGCACATCTTCCATGTGTCATCCTTCTTCTGCATCATGACCACTGGTGATGAATATGCACTTTGGCTATGCTTGATGATCCCTGCCTCCAGCATCTCATGGACCATCTTTTCAATTTCACTCTTTTGTGCATATGGATATCTATATGGTATGATATTTGGTGGTTGACTACGTGGAATTTGTTTAATGGCATGATCATGTTCTCTTTTTGGTGGAAGTCCTTTTGGCATGGCCCCAAAAATAGATGAGTGGTCCTCAAGAATTATCTATAGATTAGGAAGTGTAGATACCTATGTGGGTTGAACTTTTATGGAGCATAATCATGAAATAATTCCCTCTATCCCCTTTTTTATAATCTTGGTCATCTGATGTGAACTAATCAATTGTGGATATTTTGCATGTAATCCACATAGTTCAATTTTCTTACCTTCAAAATGAAAGCGCATGAATAGTTCTCAAAAGTTCATCTCAATGGTACCTAAGGTTGTGAGCCATTGGACTCCCAAAAAAATGTTTGTGTTACTCATGGGAATAGCAAACATAGGAGAGTTGAGATTGTACCCACCCATAGTAAGCTTAATATTATGGCATTTGTCTGAATAATTAATTGTGCCACCATCTACAATCATGACTTGAAATTTTGGTGCTGGGTAGATGAAAGAGTTCAATCGAGTGGCCAACTTATGGTTTATAAAGTTATATGTGCTCCCTGAATCAATCAACACTATCACCTTCTGTTTCTTGAGGAAACCCACCACCTTAAGAGTTTATGGAGTGCTAATACCTGCAAGTGCATGATAAGAGATTGTAGGTTGGGAATCTTTAGGTACCTCCTCTATATCTTTCTCATCATCATTAGAGGCATCATCTGCTTCTTCATCTTCATTTAGTCCCTTAATGTAGAATAACTTCTTCTCAACACATCTATGTCCTTTACTCCACTTGCTATTACAATCAAAACATAATCCTTTTGCATTCTTCTCTTTAATTTACTAAGGGGTCAATCTAGTAGGTGGAGGAAATGTTGGTGATGATATGCTACAATCTTTGAAGTGAGTGAATGGCTGCTTCTTGTTGTCTATGAATTTTTCCTTAGCTCTATGTTCCATGATGATAGAATTAGAAATATTAAGTGGATTAAACATGCGTACCTCATGTTGAATGTGGTCCTTGAGTCCACCCAAAAATAGTTCATTTAAGTTTGCTTCAAAAATTGTCTCCACACGTAAGGACAGGTTCTAAAAATGATGAATATAATCCTTAATGGAGCTAGTTTGTCACAATTTTGCTAGTTGGCTGAAGTAATTCTCTATCACACTATTGCCATAGTGTAATTGTAGCTCCTCTATAAAAACTGACTAGGTGACATTGACAGTCATCTTTTTCTTTTGAGCACACAACCATTGATACCAAATGAGTTGATCAGGTTCAAGATACAAGGATGCAATGGTAACCTTCTATCCACCTAGAATTTGATGTAGGTAAAAAAAACTCTCCATTTGGTTGATCCAATTGAGTGGATCTTTTCCATCAAATTTGTGCATATCCACCTTTGGTAATAGGTTCCTCTGTGGCCATGGAGTTAGATTTGAAGTAGACTAGTTAAGAGAACCACCCTGGTGGGTTTGTGGAATAGAGTTAGCTTGATGATTTGATTGATTAATTTTCAAAGCCATCATGATATCTCCCAAAATATATTGTATGGATTGCATATTAGATTGTATGTCTTACACCTCACTCTGAATGCCTTGCACACTATAGTCAAGTTGGCTCACTTTGTGATCTATGTCAGAAAACCTTGGTACAAAGGGTCTAGTACATCCCCCTTCTAACTCCATCTCTTATTTTTTAGGATTTTTACCTAGAGTTTCAGCACCCTTTCCTCGGCCCCAAGTTTGTGGACCTGCCATAAAAGGGTTTTACAATGTCGACCCTTATTCACACTTTTGACCCAACTTTGACAAAGTGATTTTGGAATTATGTCGGCCTAAAATCAAAATATGCAAAGAACATACCATAGAGAAATTTTTATAAGATTTACAAAAATGTAAATAACTCAGAAAAATTCTTTGAATTGCGCACTATAGAGTAATTTTATGAAAAACCATAAAATAGCGATAACTTTTGTAAAACAGATCCAATTGAGCTGAAATTTTAATGGAAGCTTAATTTAATTATTTTTCACCTCCAGTAAAAATTTTGAAAATAAATTCTCAACCATTTTTTATATATCACAAAATTTAAAAATTTAGTGTTTCACCCACAAGATTGCCCAAATCACAGCTCTGATACCACTTGTAATGAAATTACTTCAAGAATTAAGTATAATAGCAGATTATATCCAAATATGACTGAAATATATCCAAATATATTATAATAGATAAGCCACTTCGAGGGGGAAACCTTCACAAGTTTCAATAAGAGCAGAAGTCACAATATGATGATAAATAATTACCCACTACCTCCTATATATAGTCTATCTAGGCCATGGTTACTCCATAGGCCGACCTACTAATCAAAAGAAAGCATAGATAAATGTAATATAAAATACAAGAGGGATAAGTAAGCCACAAGTTGGCTAATACTATCCTCATACATGTGATAGGTTAGGGGTGTAGCAACATATTGTCTAAACATCATTGATTTTAAGGATTTAAACATATCATATAAGGTATCTTCAAACATATTGATCATAGCTTTTAGAACAAAAAAGATAATCTGCTCTTCCAAGTTCTTCTTTTGCTATTACATGCCCTTAATAGCTACATGTAGCTTCTTTGTCTGTATTTGGGCTAATTTCAAGGGATCCTTTATAAACATGGGATATTCTCTAGTCCTTTGTGCTTCTTTTTGTGCCAAAATGGTTAATGGATCTACCATTTGGTATGTGATCTCCTCACCACCTTCCATGATCTTCATCTTAGTTACTCTCATCAAGCTAGTAGTCTTTGGGTCAAATTTAGCTCCAAATTTGGATTGAGTCACATGTGGGACTGATACATTTATTTGTGCTTTACTTGATTGACTTGGAGTAACCAATATTATTTCCTCTTCTTCTTGTAAAATCGCAATCCATGGTTTAAGCTCTTCATGAATTAGAATATTAATGGCTTTCATCAAAGCCTAAGGGTGATGCATGGTGGGCACTTTCAATAATCTAGGTTCATACAAGAACCATTTTGGTATTGGTGGTCCATATAACAATTTCTTCCCACTATATAAATTAACTTCACTCAAAAGAGTAGTGAAAGTCATTTTAGGTATTTTTGCTACAAGAACAATGACTAGTTTACTCTCTACTTTCATCTTGGAGGTGTCAACATCTACTAATTCCAAAGATTTCCCTTTGTCATCCTTAGTTTCCTTAATAATTATATTTTATTCTTCATCCAAAATCTCTGTATGTCACTGAAAACATTTTTAAAACATCCTCAATAGATTCTTGGGGTTCTATGGTTGTCATATGGATCCCTTATTAACATTTTTCCTATTTTGTTGCCTTGGGGACCTCATAACTGATGACATAGAAGCCATATCACCTAACTTTGGTCTATCCTCTTCAATATTTTGTGTCTTTGCATATGTATTAATTATTGGAGGTCTAGATGATTCAACACTAATCAGGTGGTACTGTTTTGGGCCCAATTGCTACCTATCATCAACCTTTTGATTTCTTTCTATCCTAAACTCAAGCCTTAGTTATACTTTTTCAGTCTCCTGGTGACCTTGAAATAGGATGATGCCTTGGTATAAATGGGATCAAGGGCACTCAGATCATTATCATAAGCTACATTCAACATTCATTTTTTTTCCAAATTTTCTTTCACTTTCCCATAAGGATCACATTGTTTGAGCCAATCAATCTATAGGTTAAAAGATGATCTATGTTTGGATGCAACTTCAATATTGTCCCATTATCTAAACATAGTATTTTCAATTATTAGTGGTAATTTGTGAAGTGTCCCTTTTCTTTTGGTTTTTTAGAGACCATCTACACCATGAAATAATTGGTATGCAACCTCTTGTTCAACTAATTTATCTGGGACATGATAGGTAGGCTAAGGGGTGAATTTTACATCCCTTTAATCCTTATAACCATATAGTCTGGATATAACTAGATATCCCCAATAACTTCAATAGATTTTCTAATCAATAGGCTAATTCTTGACATTGCAATGTTAGTAATGGATTCACTCAGGGCAGGGTAGATGCAGTCACATATAGATTGAATTTGATTTCTATATTTGTATATGTGAATCTTGGAGTAATATTATAAGACTATTTGTCTCCCATTTATAGACCATTCCCTTTGGTTTGGGATTTTTGTAGTATCAAAAATATCATCTAATAGATATGACATCATGAAAAACTAGATTTTCTTTTTCTGCCTAATTACAAAGATCTGCTTACTCAATGATATGCTTATGATTTCACCTAGAGGGGAGAGAATTACCTTTTTAACCATGTAATATACTTTGGGCACCCAGACTAGATTGACATAAGTTGTGGTTGCATCCCCACATAATTTTTTTAATAGTCATTATCATTTTGATTCTAGGCCTAAATTGGATAATAGGGATGTTTTTGTTAGAGTTTGAAAAGACCTATTTTCTAAAATACAACCACATGGCTAGCGTATCTTAAAAATCATTCCCCTTGGCTCAGGAATTGATTGAGGTAAGGTTTATTTGGGGTTTGGGTAGTTTTTAATATGACTCAAATGTTATAACATAAATATAAGCAACTTTCATATGATTGAGCTTATTAACTAATATGCCCTTATCTATCTTTGTTTCTTTGAAAATGAAAACAATAATGTTAATATAGTGGTGTACATCAAGATTTGATTCTACATATTGAAGGCTGGTCATTTGAATTACAACTATATCATCATACAGTCTCTTGGCTGAGATAATTTTCTCCTCTTACTAGGTGTTGGTGCTTGATTTTCTATCATCCATAAAATTTTTGACTAGTTACTGTCTCTTGTGTTTAGATTAGAATCATCAAACTTGATGTCTTTAATAACCTTTTCCCTCAGCATCTATCATTAATTACACTTCAACATCTTCCTTTGAATCACTCTTTCAAGCTGTGATTAGTATGAATCTTGTCAAATTACTCATTAGTGGACTGCAATCCAACTCTAGATTGAATTAGTGCAAATGATAATTTATTTCTATTTAGGTCATTTAAAATGACAACAAGGATGAACTAGGGATTCCATACAATTAGGGATTTCTTAAAGGTTTCTATAGAACTTCAATGGATGCAATTAAATTTGAACTTATGAGCTTCATGCCTTATATTTTGATTAGATTTCTTATTTATACCTTCCATGTTTGTGGTCCATAAAATGTTTTGACTTGACTTGTCTTGCTTATGTGGTTCCATCATGTTAATTTGTTAAATAATTTTAAAATGTGACCATTTTTCCTCTTTAGATACATGTCAACACCTCACACAATCCTAGAGCTTGATTAAATATGCTCCATTGATTTTATACCAAGTCTTTTATCTTTGAATTATTATGGACCATTGATATTTTGCATGGTTATCCAAGATCATGCCACTTGGTAGCTCCATAAGATTTTTGCATGCCTAAAAACCATACATCACTGCTTAATGTGGTTGTGCCATATGACAACCTCTTAGTGGGTATGAACCCTTTGAAAATAACATGCTTCACTAACCATTAAATCATGATCTAAGAGTTTAAAAACCATTGGTTGATCTATATTTGGTTTATGGTGGTTATAACAAGTGTAGTTTTTATGTGCATTCTAGACTCTTTGAAAATTTAGCTTTATCTTGCACAATTGGATCTTTTTTGTATGATTCGATGCATACTCTTGATATTAATTTAAGAGGTTAAATGTGATTGGTTACTCTATTTCCTTTACAATATTCTTGACTTGTTGACTTTGTTATGCACCATTAGATCTGCTTTGCATGGATCAATGCATGACATTGATTATGATTTGCTTATTATGGTCAGGCTTAATGCAGACATTTGATCTTTGGGCTAAGCTATTGAGATCATGCCATTTTTCACTCATATGTTCCTTCATAGGACTTTTGAAAATTTGATGCGGCTTTATGCTATTGGAGATACATGCTTTAATACACTCTAGGGGATCTCAATCTTTGAAGTCAAATGTGATTGGTTTATTCATATGGGCAATAAAATAAACAAGTAAATGCTAAGGTAATATAAGGTACATAGGATAAAGTTTAGGACTAAGGTTTTAATTGTATTTATAAATAAAATTAAAAATTTAGGATAAATTTTTTTAAGCTAAGTGTTTAAATATAACAAAGTTTCCCCTTGTTTAGTTAGTCTAGGTGAATGATAAAATAGACTTAGGGGGTTTTAGGAAATATAGAGATCTTAGCATTAAAATTTTAGCTTAAGGTTTTGGTCATGTTGAAAACATGATTAAATACTTATTATAAAATATAAATTAATTCTAAAATAATATAAAGTTTTCCCACCCAAATTTGACTAAAATGAACCTGCATAATTTTGAATCTATTTCAAAAGGACCTAGGTTAAAACACACTAGACTAGGGGTTTTTCATGATTTAAACATAGAGTCAATTAGACAATAAGGGATCAAGGGTTATTCAAAATAAAGGATGAAATTAACATCCAAGCACAAAACAATAGGACTCCATTAGACCTACAATATGAAAACACTAGCAATAGCCAGTAGCAACATTAGTCAGGATAAAACAAGGATCATAAGTCAACATGTCAAAAACAAAACACTAGTGTGGATGATATTCAAATAAATATAATGTGCTTATATGCTAATGGAAATTTTATCAAGGGGAAAATTTAATTCAAAGTAAAAAAAATTGTAAAATTTGAAACAAAGGTCCCTATTTTTTTTAAATGGGGGTATGTTGGCCTCAACAAATGGAAATTCTAGGGAAAACATTACCAAATGTTAGACTTTAGATAATCTAGTCTGAACTAATAGCTAGACTACTTATTCCATATGATCAATTATCATTATGAAGACCAACTCATGATTAACAAATCTTACACATGTAGAATTAGGCTTAAACACCAAATCTTAGTCATGTTATGTGTGTGCTTTTGATTCCTCAATTGATTGCCATGGGATTTAGAGAATAACTTTAGACTTCATGACTTTGATCATTAACATTGAATTGTAACATATTTACATTTTCATTAAGAATCATGATTTAAAAAAGGAAGGCTTGGGCATTGCTTTGGTGTCAATTAGGCATTCATAAACCTAATAGAGATATATTTGGATCCACTCTAGGCTATACTCCACTACCAACCAGGCATCCATAACAGCAATGGAGGTTACCCGAATCACCTTTGCTTAGAAAGCTTTTGTATTTTCAATAAAGCTCTTATTTTTTATATTTTTTAGATATATTTAGCTTTTCAACAAAGGTTTGGAAGAAAAATTAGCCAAGTTTTTGGATTTTGTCAAATTTTTGATCTTCAAACAATCATCCTTGGTCATAAACTTCCTCCTAGTCAATAAGTTCTTTAAGTATTAACATTAATTTCTTTCAATAATCTAAAATTTCACTCAACATGTGAAATCCTTATTAGAACCAAACTCTAAGCTTAATATTTTAAGGAAAAATTGATCTAGATACCAATCCTTACCACTTTCTCTAAATCATAACATCAAGATCACATTTCTAGAATCCATGATCAACCATTGGCTTAGAGTCATACCTAAATTTATGATTTTTTGACCTTTGATTAACTACATGCATTAGATCTTGAGCACTATCTTGAAAAATACTTATTGAAAGTGGGGAACAAAACAAAAGGAAATGAAACACAAAATAAACACACAAACAAGCAAGCAAACAAATATTTACATGTATTATGTATAAACAAAGAACAATATAGAAACTAATCTAAGCCTACCTAAACTAAATATAACTAGTATTACAAGTTACTCCGTGTGGATATGAGGTGAGGTGGTAGATAAGTAGTGCTTTAGATATTTATTATTTTTTGGTAATGTGAACTATGATGCTTGCAAGTCTTTGAGCTTGAAGGTGTTGTCTCCTAATATCTCAATAATTTGATAGGGACCAAACCATAAAGAAGTGAATTTACATGCCTTCCATTTGGTTTAGATGCTTTGTCCCAAATAAATAGTCTCCTTGTCTAAACATCTTAATCTTGGAACATTTGTCAAACCATCTATTCATTATGGTTTGATGTCTACTAAAATTGGCAAAAGATTCATCTCATTCATCTTCTTGATTTACCTATTTTGGGAATATTGGAGTCTTATTCCTAATTTAGTTAAGGGTATAGAATAGTAAATTAGTAAATAATATTATAGTAATTTAACCACTAATTTGTATAATTTATTTGTATTTTAAACCTTTCAATAAATAAAAATAAATATGGACAAAATAGGACTTAACTTAAAACAAATTGAAATGGTTGTTGTAGGGTTTAGTATTGGCTATGCAGGACTGGGATGATGTCACAAATTAGGATCTAGATTTCATTTTGTGAAAGGATAGGAGCACTAAAATAGGACACCCTGGGTTATAGTGTTATTTTCCTCTTCTGTCTTTATTATCCAAACTACTCATAGAGACCTAAGTTTTTTGGGTTTTATTCATTGTCCCTATGTGAGCCTGCCTATGAAATATGAACTACTAAAAGTATATAAAAATACTTATAGATATTGTTTAATATTAAAACCCTAGATCTTCATTGTGATTTTATAAAACTTGAGAAAGAAGGGGGATCATTGTGTGTAAGATGCATTGAGCATGTATCTACATCCCTTGTATGGGCATGCTGCCTACATACCAATAATCTAAAGAGGGATCAAACCATATGTAGTTCTCCCACTTAATGTGTTTTTTGCAATTGTGTAATACAAAATCAAAAATTATAAAATGGGTGTGCTTGAGGTGGATAGGGACTGGTGTGAGGATTTGGATATGCTTGTAGTTGTATTAGATGGCTGTATGCAGAGAATAGAGAAATTTACTTTAGTGGTTTTACTGGTATTCTTTCTTACTTTGAAATATTTTCCAACCTCCTATAAATAAAATTTTAATGGTATTTTATAGAGATCTATTGGTCATGGGTAAAATTTATTCACACTAGGTTGAAAATATGAAGTATAGGAATCATAAGGAAATGACCATTGGAGATAAAAATATAATTAGGTAGGAGTGCCAAAATAGGACACCTAGGGTCCAATGCTATAGTCAAAGTTGGGTGCTCCTATCCTATAGGTGTTAGACCTAAGGGGATAGGATTGGCCTAGGAAATGCTACATAGCTAAGGTGGAATGACCATTTGGAAAGCTCAAGATGACTAGGAGTAAGCAAAAAGGTGTCTATAAGGGTCATGAGAGTATATACAAGAAAATACCTATGGGTTGGGTGTCATAAGCCACACTCAAGCTATCAATTTTGACATTTTATATGACTAAACCCCCCTCCACCTTTATTATAATGATGCAACAAAGTGAAATACTAGGATAAAGAAAAATTAGAAAGTGTACTTGAACTGACCTGTGAGGGTGAATCTCATGAAGTTGTGTGATGTTGGGTGTGCATAGAGAGAGCATGTTATGAAGTGCAAATCTTCAAGATAGAATAAAGAGTAGATTAGTTCTTACTAGATACACTATATCTAAAATAAGAATGTACAAAAACTAGGTAAGTGAGAGATGAAGAGAAATGAATGAATACACCTCACTGGGTATGTGAACCAATACAAAACTTATTATGCTGCTAATTGATAATGAGTGATGTTGGGTATGTGTTGAATGATGATGTATAGAAATTGATATCATGAACAAATATGAGTGCTTAATTCCTTGAGAGTGGCTCAAGAATGCAAAGGCTAGACCTTTGGCTCCATCATCACCCACTAAGTGAAGCTATGTGATCATGCATGTGTTAATAAATGTTTGGACTATGTGTCCAATAACTTTGAGTAGGTGTATAAGGAATACAAAGGGTAGCTAATGATTTGGCTCCATTTTTGCCCCATAAAGTGAAGCTATGAACTAATAATGGTATGAAATTCATGTCATATAGAATGGCTCCTAAATCCCCAAAATTTTCTATAGTCTGACAATGTGGCATGGATAGTTGAGTGTGTGCTGGAAACTAGGCCATTCTTGGCCACTCATAAAAGGTGGAGATTAAGATTGTATGAAATCCACTCTAAAATGAGGCAATAGGTTTATGCGGAAGTCACTCAAGAATGATGACAACCATCTGTAGATGGAATAAGGCATGTAACTGCTGAGAATTCTTGGGTAATGCCATACATTGTAAAGAAGAGAAATCAAATGTGCCATGCACTTTTCCCCAAATCACTAATGTTTTTAATATGAATTATGACCTAGAATTTATACCAATTGCTTAATAAAAAACTAGAAGTGAGAGCCATCATGGCATGTATGATGCCCCCTATATTTGGATTCTTTGAGAAAATCTTTGCTAAAACTATTGATTTTAAATTGAACTATTGCTGCCAAAATTTTAATTGTAATTACTTTTTTATCTATTTCTAGAAAATCTAGTTTTTTGGTAGTTTGGATAAGAACACCGAAATAGGACACCCTACTATTTGACACTATAGTCCAAACTTGGTGCTCTTGTCCTGTGTTGATTTTAAAGACTGTTATATAATTATCACTATTTGTTTGGTCTGTTCTACTTGGTTTGAAGTCTAAATACTATTTTGAATGTTATAAAAGATGATTTTTGACTGGTTAGAGGATCTAATATCTATAACAAAAACCCTTATTTAGTTTCCCCTCTTCTGAGGGTAAGAATGAAGACCCTGCAATGACTACCCTCAAAATAAAAATCCTTACAAGTGTGTTATGTTGTGAAACTATAATATATAGTAATTATAATCGATAAGATATCTCAAGATATAACATGGTTTATAATGGATATTTTTAGATCGATAGGGGCATACCTAGTTAGATGTAATGATGTAATAACATGTGCAATATAATGAAATAGAACTAGAAGTCTAGTTAGTTATTAGTTGTTAGTTATTAATTGTCAAGGAAGGATGGAGCATGATGTACATCATGGTATCCAAAAAATTAAAGATAATTCATGATGTGGATCATGGTATTGTAAACAATTGAGAAGTAATCAAGAAACAAGCACACAAGGCAAGAAGCTAGAAGCATATAAGGGTGGCCAAGAGGCAAAGAAAATAAAGGACATTGGAACATGTCACTCAAATTAAGAAGCAAGCATATAAGGTATGTTCAAATACCATATACACATATAATTAAAACAAGCAAGGTTAGCATAAAGTCCATAGGCACATAGAAGAGTATAAGCAGAGGACATTGTTAAATGTCCTAAGGCACATACAAGACATAGAAAAAGAATTGAGAAATGCAATCATATCTATCTATGAAAATCAAGAAAGGAAACTATGTAAATATTGTAAATACAATCGCATCTAACTAATCAAACTAAGAATTGAAAGTATACAAGGCATGTAGTACAAGACTAGGTATATGCTAAGAAATACACAAGTTATATATACTAGTGAGTGTCAATAGAGTAATCTATGTAAGCTAGTAAATAATGTACATCATCATGATAATTAGAGTGTATGGTGTACAAAAGACATAACTTGGATAGTGTATTCATGTATAAGATGCCCTAGTGGGTAGATATATCAATATTTGTCTCAAATGTATGAAGTAGGATGCCCCCTTAATGGATAGAATGAAACAATCAAGGATCTAAAAGTCACTGCACACACTCAAATAAGATCAAGTGAAGCATGGCAATTTAGATAAACCAACAAATAATAGCATAAAACAACAAAATGTAAGTATATCATGGTAGTATAAATGTAAAACATGGATGATGCATACAATTGAAATATTTTTGGTATTTTGAGTTATTTGAATGTTTTTGGATTTTGAAATATTTGAATGTTTTTGATATTTTGACATATTTGAAAGTTTTTATATTTTGATATATTTGAATATTTTTGGTTTTTTTGATATACGATATGTAAAATAAATCATAAGGAGACTATGTATAAGTAATACTAAGAAGAAATGATACTAACCAATTAGTCTTATGGGATACTCCATATCATGGTGTCTTGTATCAAGGAAAGTGATCATGCATGATCATGAAGCACATTGGAAGGGCTAAGATTGTGACTCTGAAATCTATATACCATAAATGCTCTAAAATATTTATTATGGAAACAAATAATGGGGTATCCTTATAACTCTGAAAAGTAGATGCAACGTAGGGCTCTTAGGGACCCATTTGGTAGTAGGAGAAGCTCTTTGAACATGTGTTCTATGTGTAGAAGCACAAGACCTTAAAAATACTACCCTAGGTGTGAACATTTTAGCTAGAAGTTGTATAGAATTTTGAAACTATGGTTGCACTAAAATAGGCTATTGTGGAAGTGTATGAGCTTTTTGTGTTGGTCATGCAGGCCTTGACTGTGTCTGAATCTAAATTGGAAGAAGAATTATAACCAGTGGATAAACTAAAACTGGTGATTGTAAAGTAGAAGATGTATCTAAAGTAGGGAATGGTAACTCATATGGAACTCCACCAACTAAAAAACTTGTTTATCATGAATGAATTTCAAACATATTTGAATTTTAGAATGTACTACTCACAATTTTTGAATCCATGATCAACCAAGCAACATATCAAAAACTCCTAAACTAGGAATAATAGTAAATGGTGTGGCCACATGTGTTGGACGTAAAGGATGTAATTGTACGTGCCCACTGAATCTACTGATAAGTATGTCTAATAGGGTAATATCCTACTCTAAATATCCCAAATGCTATAGTAATGTCATAGTGCATATGTTCACGATGGATCCATTATCTATGAGAACAATATAAATGGGATGATTATGAATGTAAGCTATGATAAAGAGTGCATGATAATTTGAATCATCCTCAACTATATCCTTCTCTAAGAAGGAGATTTAAGGTCTAGATGGAACTCTATAACTGTACACACTAATCATGTTACTCAAAGTATGTGACTCAACTGAAGGTGCCCTGTATGTAGCTAGTGGTGGATATGCATGATATACATGGTAAAGTGTCCCCTATCTCTTGTTTAGAATGTTATGGAAAAAGTTCTAAGAAATTTTTTAGACTTTATCTTCTATTTCCTTTTACTATGGAGGCTCAATTAGAGTACCAAGATCAATAAGATTTCCATCCATCATGTCTTGTATCTTGTGTTTAAAACTGATGCATCTATTTTTTTGTATTTCCTGGTGCCTTTTGAAAGTCACAAAATGCATTATGATCATATCCCTATGGAAGAGGATTTGTTGGATCAACTTTTTGAATAGGAGGGAGAGATATGATATTACATTCCAAAAGCTATTGTAAAACTCTGGGTGTAGAAATTGGTAGATTGGTAAAGGTTTATAGAGGATGTGCTAATAAAACCACTCACTAATGCGGATCTGATGCTGTATTGACTATAGGTTGATTCTAACTTTTATTATCATTGACCTTGAATTTTATGGGACTTTGTTGTTACTATTATTTATTGTTTTTTTTATACTTATGTACTTGAGTTCACCCATTGAAATTAGTTTGACTTCCCTTTCTTTTAGTGTATGACATAGCTTAGTGAAGGAAGAGAATCTTTTGAACATTATTGACTCATGTAAAGATGGTAGAAGACTCTATTTGAAGATATCTTGTAACTCTTGATTAGCTATGGGGATAGTCATCTTAGCCAAGATTGTCTTATATCAAAAAACATAATCTATGAGATGCTCATTTGATCTTTGTTTCTATTATGCAACTTGGGAATAGGAAACCTTATCACTAATGTTAATGCTAAAATGAGCTAGGAACATGTTAGCTAAAGGATTAAATGCATTGATCGACTGATTTGGTAGACTATAGAACCATTGTAAAGCATAATCCCTTAGACTCTATCAAAATAACTTGGTTAGTAACTAGTCATATGGCACATAATCCAAGCATGCTATGTGAAAATATCTCAAATATGTATCTTCATCACCCTTGCCATCATATAAACTAAGTTTGAGTTGAACAAAACATGGTGGTAAGGGTGTTAAAGCAATATGATGTGCTAATAGTGTATGAAATAGAGCAAAAGAATCTAAATCCTATTTTGGTCTAGAAGCACCCTGCTCAAGATGTATCACCTTGGATTGAAGAGATTTTATTTCCTGTATAAGGGTATCCACATTAAGAGATAAATATGTACTAGTTTTAGTTGGTGGTGGCATAGAGGAAGGTTGAGCTGTTATAGGGGTTTATTGAGACATAGTTGCCCCCATAGTGTCATTTACAATTGGTTGATCTATGGTTTGGGATGATTGACCATTGTTTGATTTTTGTTTCTCTTCTTGTATTATTTTAAGTATATCATCTTGCATGTCAAGGTGTTTAGTTAAGAGTTTTTGATGTTCCCTTTTATCAATTTCATCAAAACTGGTGTATTAGGCCATTGGTAAAGTAGGTAAACAAATTGAAAATTGATTTAATTTTTTGTAATAATGCGTAATAAGCAAGGTGATATGGAAATAAAGTACTAACTATAGGAAATGTAAAGTCCTAAAAATAAAAAAATACATAAATACATAAATAAGATATGAAGCTCACAAACATGTAAGGTGATACCTCAAAAGCAATGGGGTCTAGTATATACAACTAGGTTTTTGAAGAAAATGATTTTTTAAAATTAATATAGAATTTTAAAAATTAATGTGAATTTTTTATTTAAATATGCAGGTAAAATATCGAAAAAAGTTTGGAAAAACTTTTGATTTAAAGGGACCTAATAAATGCAACTAGGGTTTGGAAGAAAATGACTTTTTAAAATTACTATGGAATTTTAAAAAATTAATGTGAATTTATAATTTAAATATGTAGGTAAAAAATCATAAAAAATAATGGAAAAAATCAAAAAACAATTTTCCCTAGAGTTTTTATGCACAAATGAAGTAAGTCAGGTTCACTAAATAATTTAACTATTTTGGGAATATTGGAGTCTTATTCCTAATTTAGTTAAGGGTCTAGAATATTAAATTAGTAAATAATACTGTAATAATTTAACCACTAATTTGTATAATTTATTTGTATTTTTAACCTTTCTATAAATAACAATAAATATGTAGAAAATATGACTCCGCTTAAAATGAATTGAAATGGTTATTGTAGGGTCTGGTATTGGCTATGCAAGACTGAGATAGTATCACAAATTAGGATTTAGATTTCATTTTGTGAAAGGATAGGAGTGGCAAAACAAGACACCCTAGGGTCTAGTGTTATTTTCCTTTTCTACCATTTTTGTATAAACTACGCATAAAGATCTAAGTTTTATGGGTTTTGTTCATTATCCCCATGTGAGCCTCCCTATGAAATCATGACTACTGAAAGTCTATAAAACTCATTGTAGAGATGATTCAATATTCAAGCCCTAGATCTTCATCATAATTTGATAAAACATGAGAAAGAATGGGGGGTTAGTGTGTGTAATATGCATTGAACGTGTATCCACACCCTTTGTGTGGGCATATTGCCTACATACTAATACTATGAAGAGGGATCAAGCCATATGTAGTTCTCCCACTAAATGTGTTTTTTGAAATGGTGTAATAAAAATGTAAAAATGATAAATTGGGTGTGCTTGAGGTGGTTAGGGACTAGTGTGAGGACATGGATATGCTTGTAGCTATATTAGATGGTTGTATGCAAAGAACAAGGAAATTTACTTTAGTGGTTTCGCTTGTTTTCTTGCTTGCTTTGTAATATTTTCCAACCTCCTCTTAATGAAATTTGAATGGGATTTTATATATATCTATTAGTCATGGGTTGAATGTATTCACACTAGGTTGACAAGATGAAGGATATGAACTAGAACAAAATAACCATTAGAGATAAAAATGTAATTGGATAGGAGTGTTGAAATAGGACACACTAGGGTCTAGTGTTATAGTCCAATTTGGGTGCTCCTATTCTATAGGTGTGGGACCTAGGGGGATAGGATTGGCCTAGAAAATACTACCTAGCTAAGATGGAATGACCATTTAAAAAGCTTGGGATGACTAGGAATAAGCAAAAAGGTGTCTAGAAAGGTCATGAGAGCATGAAAGAAAAGACGTATAGGTTGGGTGTCATTAGCCACACTCAAGCTACCAATTTTGACATTTTATATAACTACAATTCTATTTGAATAATGTCAAGTAACCTTGAATTTCCAAATTCTTGTTCCTCTTCCATGTATTCTTGTATGAATTTGTATGTTGGTAACTTAAGAGTAATAAGAAATATGGGTTCTTGACCATATACAAGTAGAAATGGTGATGACTTCAAAGTTTGCTTTACTCTAGTTCTATCTGCCTAAAAGGTATATTTGAACATCTTGTGCCGTGTTCTTGGTTTTCCAACAATAGATTTCTAGATGGATTTCAAATATTTGTTGGTTGATTATGATACTCCATTGACTTTAGGATAATAGTTTGATGAAAATTTGAGAACAATGTTGTTATCATATGCCCACTTAATAATCTCAATGGATATAAAGGTAGGTCCATTATCATAGGATAAAGATACTGGTGTTCTAAATCTAGTACATGTGTTCTCTTTCAAGAACTTCATCATATATTCAATCCTGCATTGCTTAGTTAACACTGCTTCTATCCATCTGGTGCAATAATCAGTAGTAGTGAGCACATATTTATGTCCTTATAAATAATTAGGGTTGATGACCCTCACAAAATATATTCTTCATTATGCAAAAGGTTTATCAATCATCAATGGCTTCAATGGGATGGTTGATTTGGGTTCTTTAGTGTTGAATAATTGACATTGATGACATTCCCTCACATGTTTATAAGCATATTTGAATATAGTAGGCCAATAATAACCATACCTAAGGATATTATGCTCTATTTTCCTTCCTGATGGTGTTCACTTCCAAGCTTCTCATAAAATGTACTCAGGATCTCAGCTACTTCTTCTTTAGAAATGCATCTCAAGGATATTACTTCATTATTATTCTTGAAAAGTACTCCATTTTTTTATCAAGAAATGTGTTGCCTTGAGCCTCAAAGCTCTCCTTTGATTTCTAGTCAAATATGCAAGACAAAATCCATTGATTAGCAATTGAAAAATTGAATCATACCAATCATTAGGTTGAAAACTTTGTTTCTCCACCTGCATTATACTCAATTTATGGTTAGTATTAGTAATTAGTTAAATTAGTCCTTGGCATCTTACTAGTTTGGTAGTCTTAATTTCTAGATCATATTATTGAACTATAGACATCCATTTACCTCTTCTTTCCCTTAAATTACATTGTCTAAGCATGAGCTTAGTGGTAGGGTCTGGTAGTATTGCGTGCACCTTAATTCTGAGAATATAATGCCTAAATTTCTTTACTACCTTAACTAAAGAACATGTTTTCTTGTCAATTAGGGAATAATTTAAATCAACATTTTAAAAATTGGTACTCATAAAAGCAATATGATGATCACATCCATCTATTTTTTGAGTTAGAAAAGTAGCAATTATATGGTTAGAAGCAAAAAAATAGAGATATGAATCATTTAAAAATTAGGACTTATTAACACTGGTGCTTGCACTATTGTTTCTTTTATGTCCTTGAAGGACTTTATTTTTTATTCATTCCAACTAATCTTGGCATCCTTCAACATGTCATTTAATGGCCTCACAATCTCTACAAAACCAAAAATAAACTTTCTTACAAAATTGATTTTCCTAAAGAAAAATTTTAAATCTTTTTTACTATCAGGCGGTTCTATCTTGGATATAACATCTACTCTATTAGGGTCTATATAAATCCCCACTTTATTTATAACATGTCCTAAAAATTTTCCCTCAGTAACATAAAAAATAATCTTCTTTGGATTGATATAAATTCCATACCTCTTACATCTTTCAAATACCCATTGCAAGTTCATGATTAGGTTTTCCCTATTTTTAGAGAACACAGTCAAGTCATCCATGTAAATGATATTGAACTTACCTATCAACCCTTGGAAAGTGTGGTCCATATCTATCTAAAAAGTTGTACTTGCATTTATCAGCTCAAAGGGTATCCTTTTGTAGGCAAAAGTGCCCCACTTAGTTGTGAATGTAGTCTTTAATCTATCTTCCTTGTTCACAATTACTTGGTTATATCTTGAAAAGACATCAAGGAAAGACATCATTTTAGAACCACTAACTATTTAAATAACTTGGTTAAGTGAGGGTAAAGGATAGTTGTCCTTTTCAAAATCTCTATTTAAATTTCTAAATTCTCTACACAATCCAATTTCCCCATTATTATTTTTGACTAGTAATAAGTTAGTTGTCCAAGTGGAGTTTCTAATGCAAAACACTATATTTTCATATAACAACGTATTGACCTCCTTGTATATCAAAGTTTCTAGGATAGGGATGACAGGTCTTTGATTCTACCTAAAAGGATTGCAATCTTCCTTTAAAGGAATGGTATGGGTTATGACTCCAGGATCAAAGATCCTTAAGTCTTCATATGACCATGCTATAATGTCCTTGTATTTGGACAACTCTTTATCTTTTCTCAACTCTTCATTAGTGCATGTTGTACCAATATTGACTTAATAAGGTTGACCTTTTATTCCAAGGTCAACTGCATCATAATCATTCCCATTCACCTTGGTAACTTTGAAAATCTTAGCTAGTTTATTTGTATCAAATAAATATTTTTAGGGAAATTATGCCCTTGGGAATTTTATTACCACTTAGTTACATAATCTTGTCATCAATGTTATCTCGATTAAGAGAATTTTAATTGACTTCATAAATGATGTGATCCTCAAATACTCTGAACTATTCTTGAAGTCTAAAATCTATTGGTCATTATTGAATACTTGCAAATGGTTAACATTATCAGGGACTGAGGGACATGGAACTAACTCAACACTATGGTTTCCTAATTTAGAGTCTTTATTGGACCTAATATTAACTATAGTTGAGGCTATCTCATTAGCAAGTTTGTTCTCTTCCCCGAGAATTGAGATAATATTAAAGGCATTAAAATACTCTATTAAGTCCCATAATCTAAACTTATAATTCTTAAGATATGAAAATATACATCGGTACCTACTTATAACTTAATTTACTACTAGCTCAGAGTCACCATATACTAGTAGATATTTGACTTTATAATATATGGAAAATTGCAATCCTAAGATTAGAGCCTCATACTATGCTAGATTATTAGTGCATGAAAAATGAAGTCAGTAAGAAGTACTAAATTATTTTCTAGCAGGATTAATTAAAACAATTCCTATACTTGAACTAGACTTACATCTATCACCATCAAAAAATAATTTCCATATCCCAAGCATATCATGAGTATCTTTAAAGTCACATACATTAGACATGTCAAGAGTGTAAACACCTAACTCAAAATTGACCATGTTTACCCTTTCATTTTTAACATTTTACTTGATGATCATACATTTCATATTGGGATCTCTTTCAATATGAATTTGATTTGGAACTCCCTTCCATGTAAGCCACATATGTGAATAGTCAGTAGACATGTAACCATTCAAATACTTTGTCCAACCTCTGTTAAGAAGCATTCCATAAGCATTAGAAGTATCCACCACTTGGATGCCTATAAATTATTTTATCATTGACTCAGTTGCAAGTTACATGTGAACATTCAACAATTATCCAATTACTTTCACCCTGGATTTATCTAATTAAGTAACAATCCTATCATATTTAATTGGATTCAAACCAAGTTGCTCATAAATACCTTTAGGCATGATGTTAGCAGAAGTAATAGAATATAATAAATAATTATGAAGATTCTTACCAAAAATTCTAATTGTTAGCAAGAAAGGTAAAACATCTACCTTATTCTTGTACATATCAACATTATCATCTTTAACCTTTAACCTTGGGTGACTTACTAGGCTTCTTAGATAGAGATTCTAGTAACAAGTCTCTCTGCTCAGTAATCTAAGTCAGTTCATGCAATGTGATGTTAGAATTAATAGTTTCATGTCCTCAACTCTATTTTATCCATCCCTAGTAGAAATAATATATGAATCAACATTGTGTTTAGAAGTACTTCCCTTTGGAGGCTTGGGATTGTTATCAGCTATAAGATCCAAATGAATGTCAAAGTTATTTAGTGGAGTGTTCCATATTTCTTATTGGATAGGTATTCTTTAGGTACCATTGAAAGTCATGCACCTCTTTAAGAGTATCCTTAGGCTCATTCTCTTCTTGGAATGGGAAGTCAAAAGTCTCCACCATTAGGGTTGTATCTACATACTTAGATGACTTGGAAGATCTAGATGTACTTAAAAATTTATCTCTATTAAGCATACATTCACATGTATCTAATTCATCCTCAAAAAAATCAAAAGCATTATAGAATTCAAAATAATCTAACTCACCATGCTTTAAATTATTTTGAACCCTACAATATTTAGATAGAGATACATCACAAATATTTATCTTAGGGTTTTTCTTGTTTTATGATGACTCATTATTTTTATTTCTATTGTTACCATTGTGAAACTAATTGTTAAGTCTATTAAACCTTTGAGAAGAATAATTTCTATTAGAGTTTTCCCCGATTTTGCCTACTAGTTTTTGCATTTGAAGGGAGTCAGCAATCAACTTTTGAACCATTTTAAGTATGGACTCATTCTCATTCTTTGGTTCCACTAAATTATGAACTTGATTACTATTATTAGTCATTGGTACCAAGGATCTCTAGTCTTGTGGATGAAATCCATGTGTATTACTATTTACTAATCCTAGGTTTTTTCTGGGATGACCATGAGTCAAACATATTAATCATATATTCTAGAATAGACAATATAGCCTACTCTTCCAAAATCTCCTTTTACTATTACATGTCCTTAATAGTTACATGTATCTACTCTATTTGTGCTTGGAATAATTCTAAGGGATTCTCTTCAAAGATGGGATCTTCTCTAGGTCTTTATGCTTCCTTTTGTGTCAAACTGGTCAATGGCTCTACCTTTTAGTATGTGATCTCCTCACCACCTACCATGATCTTCTTCTCAGTCACTCTCATCAAGCCAATAGTATTTGGGTCAAATTTGACTCTAAATTTGGATTGAGTCACTTGTGGAATTGATACATCTATTTGTGCTTGACTTAATTGACCTAGAGTAGCCAATATTCTTTCCTCTTCATCTTGTAAAGCCATAATCCATGGTTTAAGATCTTCATGCACTAGAATATTAATGGCTTTCATCAAAGCCCAAGGGTGATGCATGGTGGGCACTTTTTGTAGTCTGGGTTCATACAAAAACCATTCTAGTATTGGTGGTCCATATATAAAGTTATCCTCATTAAATAAATTAACTTCACTCAAAGGAGTAGTGAAAGTCATTTTAGGTCTTTTTGTTGTAGGAACAATGACCAGTTCAGTCTTTGATTTCCTCTTAATGGTGTCAATAGATACTAAGTTTAGAGATTTCCCTTTGTCATCCTTAGTTTTCTAAACACTTGTCTTTTCTTCCTCATCTGAAACTATGTATGCTATAGACAACATTTTAAAAACATCATCAATAGATTCTTGGGGGTCTATGGTTATCATATGGATCTCTTCTTGACATGTTTCCTATTTTGCTACCTTGGGGACCTCATGAACTGATGAGCTAGAAGCTATATCACCTGAATTTGGTATCTCCTCTTCAATATTTTGTGTCTCTACCTATGTATAGCTGGTGGTGGTCTAGATGATTCACCACTAATCAGGTGGTACTATCATGGACCCAATTGCCTCATATCATCAACCTTTTGATTTATTTCTATCTTGGAATCAATCCTCAAGTTATGTTCTTTCAGTCTCCTAGTTACCTTAAAATAGGATGATTCCTTGTTATAAATGGGATCAAGGGCACTCGAGTCATGATCATAATCTACATTTAGCATTCCCTTATGTTTTAAATGTAATTTTAATTTCCCATAAGGATCATATTGCTTGAGCTGATTAATCTTTAGGTTAAAGGATGATCTATGTTTGGATGCATCTTCAATATTGTCCCAATATCTAAACATAGACTTTCTAATTATTAATGGAAGGTTGTGAAGGAGCCCTTTCTTTTTAGTCTTGTAGAGAACATCTACACCATGAAACATTTGGTATGCAACCTCTCGCTCAGCTAATTTTTTTGGGACATGAATAGGTATCTTGCAGGGAGAATTTTGTGTTCCTTCAATTATTATGACCATATGGTCTGGATATAACTAGATATCCTACATAAATTTAATAAATTTTATAATCAAAGGGATAACTCTTGACATCAAAATGCCAGTTATGGCTTCACTCAGGGTAGGGTAGATGTAGTCACATATAAATTGAATGTGATATCTATATTTGTATATGTGAATCTTGGAATAATATTAGGAGATTGTTTGTGTCACATTTGGTGACCATTCTATCTAGTTTGGGATTTTTTAGTAGCATAAAGAAATATAAGAGTTATTACACCATGAAAAACTAGGTTTTCTTGCACCTAATTGCAAAGATATACCTACTCAATGATATGGTTATTATTTCACCTAGAGGGGGGAGAGTTACATTTTAAATGATGAAGTACACTATGGTCATCCAAACTAGATTGACATAAGTTATGGTTTCATCTACACATAATATGTTTATCATAATCATTATCATTTTGATTCCAAGCCTGAATTGGCTAATAGGGATGTTTTTGTTAAAGTCTGAAAAGACCTAGTTTCCAGAATACAAACAAATGGATAGTGTATCTTTCAAATCATGATCCTTGGCCTAGGAATTGATTGAGACAAGGTCTATTTGGGGTTTGGGAAATTTTTAATATGACTCAAATGCTATAGTATAAATATAAGAAAATTTCCTATGATTGAACTCATTAACTAACATGCCCTTATCTATCTTTGTTTCTTTGAAAATAGGAGAAAAAATGTCAATATAATGGAGTACCTTAAGATTTTCTACTGCATAATAAAGGCTGGTCATTTGAATTGAAATGATATCAGCATATAGTCTCTTGGTTGAGAGAATTTTCTCCTCTTTTTAGGTGATGGCTGGTTGATTTTCTATCATCCAAAATAATTTTGACTAGTTATCATCTCTTATGTTTAGAGTAGAAGAATTGAAATCAGTGTCTTTGAAAACCCTTCCCTTAGCATCTATCATTAAGTACAATTCAACATCTTGCTTCTAATCACTCTTTCAAGGCACCATTACTATGAATCTTGTCAAATTTCTCACTAATGAGATGTAATATAAATATGGATTGAATTATTTTATTGTAGATGATAATTCAATTCTCGTTGGCTTAGTTACAATGATAAAAAGGATGAACTAGGGATTTCATACACTTAGGAATTTCTCAAAGGTTTATGCAGAGCTTCAATGGAGGTAATTAAATTTGAAATTATGAGCTTCATGCCTTATATTTTGATTAGATTGTTTATTTATACCTTCCATGTCTACAGTCCCCAAAATCTTTTGAACTGACTTGTCTTGATTATATGGCTCTACCATGTAAATTTGTTAATTAATTTTAAAATGTGATGGTTTGTCCTTTTGGGACACATGTCAACACCTCTCACAATCCTAGACCTTGATTAAATATGATTCATTGATATTTTTCCAAGTCTTTTAGCTTTGCCTTATCATAAAACTATTAATCTTTAGAATAGGCATCCAAGATCATGCATCTTGGAAACTCCACAGGCTCTCTACATGCTTGGCAAATACACACCACTACTTAACATAATTACACCATGTGAAAACCTCTCATTGGGTTTGAACCCTTTGAAAATTCCATGAATCACTCAATGTTAGATCATGATCTATGAGATGAAATTCCATTGGTCAATATCTATTTGGTTTACCACATTTATGACATATGTTATCACCACATTCAGTTTGGACTCTCTGAAAAGTCACCTTCATCTTGCACCATTGGATCTTTTCTATACACTTCAACATGCACCATTGATCTCAATCTTAGAGTTTAAACATGATTGGATACTCTAATTCCTTTGTAGGATGCTTGATATATTGAATTTGATATGCACTATTAGATCTAATTTGTATGGATCAACACATGTTATTTATTATGATCCACTTGTTGTGGTCAAGATAAACACATACCTTTCATCTTTGGGCTAAGCCATTAAGATCATGGCACTTGGAACTCATGGGTTATTTTGCAATACTTTTGATAATTTTATCTTACCCTGCACTATTGGATCATTGATGCATTCTTTAATGTGCTCTATTGGATCTCAATCTCTGAAGTCAAACATGATTGGTTCATTCTTGTAGGCAATGTAATAAATAAGTAAATGCTTGGTAATATAAGGTATTTGGGATAAAGTTTAGGAATAAGGTTTTAATTTCATCAATATATATAATTAAAACTTTAGGACAAAACTTTTGAAGCTAAATTTTTAAAACATACAAAGTGCCCCCTCATTTAGTTAGTCTAGGTGAATGATAAAATAGTCTTGAGGGTTTTGGGAAATATAGAGATCTTAGAATAAACATTTTAGCCTAAGGTTTTGGTCATGTTGAAAACATAATTAAAACATTAGTATAAAATATAAACATAGTCTAAAATCATATAAAGTGTTCCCACCCAAATTTGAATAAAATGAGCATGCATCATTTCAATTTTTTTTAAAAAGGACCTAGGTTAAAACACACTAGACTAGGGTTTTTTCATGATTTAAACATAGATTAAATTAGACAATAAGGGATCAAAGGTTAGTCAAAATAAAGGATCAAATTAGCATCCAAGCATAAAACCCTAAAAATTGTTCATCCAATAGGACTCCATTGGACATGTAATATGAAAACTCAAGTAACAGATAGTAACAACATTAGTCAGGATAAAACAAGGATCATATATCAACATGTCAAGAAAACCACTAGTGTGGATGATCTTAAAATAAAGATAATGTGCTAATATGCTAATGGTAGTCTGATCAAGGGGAAAATCTAATCCAAATCATAAATTTGTAACAAGGGTCCCTATTTTTTTTAAAAAGGGGGTATGTTGGTCTCAACAAAGATATATATATATATATATATATATATATATATATATATATATATATATATATATATATATATATAAATAGACTTTATATATTTAGATGTATTATTTTAGACTTTACCATTCATTATAATGGATTTAAATAGTCCAAATATATTTGTACTTTTATTTTGTAAAATTGGATAAGTATCTTCAATTTATGATAGTTATTTTCTATCTATAGTTATTTTGAATAAACAGATTTGGGTGTTGAGATTGCCAATATTTTATAAACTATGAATAGATGTTGAGATGTGCTTAAAAACACATCTCCATATATATATATATATATATATATATATATATATATATATAGACTTTATATATTTAGATGTATTATTTTAGACTTTACCATTCATTATAATGGATTTAAATAGTCCAAATATATTTGTACTTTTATTTTGTAAAATTGGATAAGTATCTTCAATTTATGATAGTTATTTTCTATCTATAGTTATTTTGAATAAACAGATTTGGGTGTTGAGATTGCCAATATTTTATAAACTATGAATAGATGTTGAGATGTGCTTAAAAACACATCTCCTTCTCATTACAAATAGTTAGATAAAGTAATAATAAATTATAAAAGTTAAAATTTGGTGAATTATAAATTATAAGAATCATTTCATATCTATATATGTTCTTTTGAGTGAAATAGAGTTCAACATTTCTTTTTATTACTGAGTAAAGCAGTTCTTATTCTGAGGAAGGAGCAAAGCTCCACTTCTCTCCAAGGATCAAGATAAAATTAGTAATTTTTAGTTTAATTATTTTAGAAATATTTATTTAATTTAGATATATTTCATTTACTATATAGTGATTTATTTTAAATGCAAAGTGATTTCGTTTCAAATCAAAGAGTGATTGTTTTAAAATGCAAGTGTGAATTTCCTTTAATACAAGTGAATTTCATTTACATGCAAGAGTTATTTCAATTCAATACAATAAAGTTTATTTTATGTAAGAGTTTGTTTTCAAACTAGAGTAAGTTTTTTAATCATCTCATGTTCAAAAACTATCAAAAGCTATTTAAAGTGACAATAGACAATGCTCCCATATTCTAGAACACCACACTATCCTACCCAATTAGGAAAGTTGAGTGAGGACATTATATATCTTATGTTATATGTTTAATTTATGTATGTTGATGGTCTGAATGCCAATAGGATATATTTAACTAACAAATATTTTAGATTTAATTTTCTATAAACTAGAGTTAGAGTTTTATTTACTATTTTTAGGACTTAGAAAATATAGTAAAAGTAAAACCCCCTAATAGTGAATTGTATAACTTCAATATCAAATGGTATCATTAAAAATAGCCATCAGACACTACCATAGTTGAAAATGACACCAATCCATTGATTAGTTAAATGAGATGTATAATGATAGCTTATCAATGAGTGTTAGTCTACCACCAAGTGAAAGACAATAGTTGTACTAGCAATAAATCCTCTTTTCCAACTTTTCAATCAACCATTTATAGTCAATATTTATATAGTCATTAGGTTTTAACATAAATCCTAGATACTTGAAACCTCCTATGAGATCAACAACTTAAAATGGGAGGACCTCAATAATCCATCTAACTTGAGAAACTTTAATACCATTTGAAGGAGATGACAAACTTCTACATATTTAAATCCATGTTGGTGGCTGCATAAAAGAGTTTCAAGGAATCCTTAAGTAGTATTATGTCCCTTCTAAATCCATCATATAATAATGGAACATCATCCAAAAAAATATGATGTGAAAGGAAGATGGTCTATCCAATCTTAACACCATGAAGAGAGCTAATTTACTTAGCCTCAAGAAAGAATTAACTAGCCATAGAGAGGTGGTTCTCCATCTGAAAACCAAGCCTTTAATATTTTTAATTGAATCAATAGCTAGAAAGGATTGGTACTTTATAATTTTGGGCAACCCATAAATGACCTTATTCCCTTCCTCCTTGGTCTCCTAAATTAATATTACCTCTGAGTTGTGCTTATAAATTAGACATTTCAAATTAGTTTTTCTAGAGGGATTTCTAAACCCTCTTATATTTATGGATAAAATGAGCATAACTAACCATTTAATATGGTTGTCCCACTCTAAGGGCCCTTGTGATAGTTTCTTTCTTACCTAAATGAATATTATGAATAGCTATAGTTTAAGCATGAGCGATTTGAGAAGCATAATCTTTCTTAGAAGAGGAATGGATGAGATTTTTGAATCAACTTAATTTCCATTCAATAATACCATCAATGGATGTTATAGAACCTAAGTGAGAGTAGATAGGGTAACATGATTGATAAAAATTAGATTGAGAGCCATCAAGAACTATTGCCAAAGAAGAAATATCATCCAGAAAATACTTCATTAGACTAACCCCTACTTTAACCTTTATTTAAAGGTAATTATCCACCAAGTCAATATGGTCACTCACTTTCTCTTCCAAAGAAATAATAAAAGTTTTTTTCTTTAGATTAAATCTACTCCCTATCACTTCTATTTGAAAGAGTATAGTAGATCTACCTTTGATAGGCACATGAAAAAAATGGTTTGGTCTTCCACCATTGTTCTAATGGGATTAGTGAGGATATCTTGAGAAAGAGGGTTTTGAGAGATGAAAGGGTCCAAAAAAATCACATTCCTAAGACCACCAAGTATGGGACCCAAAAAACCCTCAGAAACATGAATCAAGTAGTTTTCATCTCCCATTACTGAGAATTATGATTAATTCTCCATAGACTATTGTGGGGTTAGAAGATAGCTCAGACATTCTAATTTTTACATAATATGAATAGTTTCCTCTCTATTAGATTCCAATGCCTTATCACTTGAAAGATAAGGAATAATATTCCCCCTCATATTTCTAGGTGTGAAATGAAGATATAAGTCATTATCTAAATTTACATATTCATGGAATCTGACACACCTAAAATTAATCCTGAAATAGTCAAGGGTTTGTATATGTATCCAAGATCCATACTCTAGAACAAGGTCTTCTTCTAATCCCTCTTGTAGATTTAGTTATACCAAATATTTTACCAAATTCCTTAAGGAATCATTTATATAAGTAATTTCCACCTCAAGAAAATTCCTAATGATGTCCTCAATTTACTTAAAAATATCCTTAGCCCAAAATTCAATTATCAAGCTCTAGAGTTTGACCCACATAGATTGAGTCAAGAATTTATCCACCCAAATATCAAATCTAGGTAACCACCTCTTAAGAATAAGAGGGGAAATCTTCCAAAACCATCTATGAGCAAAGATAATATTTACATCCTTAGGAAAATTGAAAACAAAAGTTATCCATCCCCTAACCAATGTATTATAGATAGGGGAATAACTAATGAGTGGTTTCTAATACATAGTCATTCATTTTAATAAAAGTTAGACATAGATTCTTCTCTTAAAAAAGTATCCCTTTGAAGTAGTGTTATCCAACTATGTTACATGATCCAAATTGACATCCTCACTTAGCACAAGATGATTTTTTTCCCCTGAAGTTTAACATACTTTTTACCTTTTTTCTTTGAAGAAACTTTGGGAAGGTCCAAGGTTTTTCCTTTCTCTCACAGAAGAATAAAAAACTCAATGAGAGTCATATCTGAAGTCTATTGATTAACTATAACTTCTTTATTATTGGAGAAATGGATATCATGATAGTTGAGCTCAAGATATAATAAATTATGGTAGGCTCGACTCTTTTGTCCAAAAATAAATTATAATTTTTACTCTCAATAAAATTAAAAGGAATATAAGATACCTTACCTTTACCCTAGTCTACCCCAATAAAGTGATCTATGCCTTCCCTATATCCCTGGAAGAAAGGGGTAGAGGTCTGAATAAAGGGATGGTTTTCCTTCTTTATTGATTCAAAGACACCAAAATTAGTCCTATGGAAGATAGAGTTCCCTAAGTATCCTCTAAGAAAATATCTCTACCTTCAAAAGGATTGACTAAGAAATTAACTAATTGTTAATGTTCATCTAAATAATCTTGAACAATGAAGGAATGCCACCAAAATTTTGAATGATCCATTATCTTTACCCAAAATACTTCCTTGAAATTTTGAACAAAACATCCCTTAATTAACATACCAATGATCAAAAGCAAGGGGAATGGATAACCTATATTTCAAACAATATGTCACATATCATTTATAAGAATCAAATCTCTCAGCCTTCACAAAAGTCACTACACTCCTCTTGATAGATAAGAAAAATTAAAGGAGTAAAAGAAACTTGGAGATAGAAAAAAAATTCTCTATGGGATAAAGTAGGAATTTCATCAACAAGTTGTCTCCCAAACTTGCTAAAAAACCACCAAAACAAAAATGGAACAAATAAAAATAAGGTTCACCACTAACAAGTTTTCATGAATCTTAGGGATAAGAAACAATATTAGAAAGTTTTATTTCTTTGTTATTGGATGCAAGATATGTAACATAATTGTAGGAACTACCTTAATGATTCTTATAGCATCTAATACTTATTCTAACACTTTAATTATTTCTTTGGTTCCCTTCCTTTTGGACCTGCTTTTGTAACCTGTCATTCAAGCAATAACTTCATGGCCTACCTAAGCATTCATTGTTCCATAGGGTTCCTATTATCACCTTATTGATCCAATGCCAGCTTTCATGAATTTATACCAAGATTGATTTGTAATAACATTATCACTAAGCACACTATCATTTGTTTTGTCATGTAACATACCAGTGACCTAAGATAACACCTTATGAATCCCTTACTTGTAATAGTTTTAAAATGATCTAAATAATTTTTTCTTGAATAGAAATATTTTTATATTAAATTATTTAAAGCCAAGTTATAGGGTCTCATTCCTGTAAGACAAAACCCAAAATATAGTCATGAAAAACTAAAATAACTTAGAGAGATAAAAAAATACCCAACTAGAAACACCGTTTTGCCAAAATGACACTAAACTTCAGCTAAAAGTCCCAAGAAAACAAAAAGAAACCAAGAAGAGATTGACTATTCTAATTCTAAATAAATGACCAATTTTTGGCCACCAAAATTTCACTTTTGATGTTCACTTTACCTCTAGTGTGATTTTTCATGAAATGTTCTTTATCCTCTCCCTTCCTCTTCTACTTCAAGCTAGTCACCTTCATTTCTTCCATCTCCTGCTTAAGCTCCCTTCTATCTTTCACCCTACCACTCTGAATGTTGTCCTATGGGGTGAGATCCTTAGTACCCACATGTTCTTTTCCAACCTACATATCTACTAATCGAGACCCAACATCCCTTTGAGGTTGTCAAATTCATCCATATTCTCATTATAGAGCAGCTTCCAAATTGAGATATTTATGAATAGATTATCCATGTAGTGATCAATGCCCTCCTTGATCTTAGGATTCAGGGTCTCTTGACCTATACTATAAATTGGTGACACATAAACCAAGATGCCCCAATTAGTGCCTTGGGATTTGGAATCCCCTTGAGAGGACTCACCTTTAGCCCCCTCAAGCTTTTTCTTTTCATTTTTCCACCCTTGTTAGATTTAGTAGAGGATCCCTCATCCTTGTCCAATTCCTTCTATTCACTTGGAATATCAAATACCTTCGAGAATATTCTAGACCAAAATGGCTCCCCTTTGTTAACTAACAAGAAAATAAAGCCTTTATGAATGATGTCTATCAATGGATTTCCCTTAAAGTTCATCACCATGGCTTCCAAAAAATTTAGTAGGAAGAACATGATATTGATGGTATATCCTCTGAAATTATTGAGTAAAAAGAAGTGTTGGGAGAATATCACATTTTACTTACCCTCTAGTGTAATATACCACATAATTTTTTTTTTAAAAAAAAAGCCACTTCCTCGATAGCTCTATCCTCATAAACCCTTTTTGGGACAATGTCTTAGATTTATTTATTTCCTTACTGAAGAAGATATTTATCATCTCCTCCTTCCTTTTATTGTCCTTGAATGATTTAATCCTAGAGAAATCCATTCTAGTAATATCCCTAATTAATTCTTTAATTATCAATATCCTCAGTCCATGCATACAAACCTATTGATCTTTAAACCCATGAGTAAAGTCCTTTGATAGTCCTATGTCATAGATGACTAAATGATCCATGAAATTAGACAAACCAACCTTCACCATTTTATGCCAAACTTATTCATATACCTTAGCTTCCTCATAGGAAATTGATTCAAACTGGTCATGATCCCCACCCATCATATGATTTTAAAAGCTTTTACTGAAAGCTTCCCTATTCAAATCTTTTACAACACAATGCATGTTGGAATTAAGACCAAATAAAATAATGTTGTAGAGCTTTGAGTTGAGTTGATCATATGAGATGTTAAGAAAGGGATAGATAATTATCTCTTTACATGAATAACCATCTAATCCCTTAGGCTTGATAAGATTCAACATTAAATGGGTCATCATTACTATGTGTAGACTTTCCTCTATCCAAATCAATGAGGGGAATGACATAAATAGGAGTATTAACATAGTACTAATTGTTAAAAGAACTCAAATGAACCCCAATATTTACCATCCTATTGGCACATTTATTCCCCTCTCTATACATGGGTGCCAATGACACCCCTTTGGAATGACACATGAGATTTTTTACATCATTTATTATGGTGGCAGTGTTCCAGGATGAGTGATTCAGACCTTTTAGACAATTTAAGATGTTCATAGAATCACCTTTGATTTGAATAAATTCCATTCCTAGTTTAGGTGCAAGGTTGATTCCCCAAAGAGATGTTGGAGCTTCCAAAACATGGTTCATTTGTGTACCCAAGGGACCTGCATAGGATGCCATAAGATTCCTTGAATAATCCCTAATTACACCTCCTATACCCATTAGGCCTAGGTTACTTTTAACAACCCCATTGAAATTTAATTTAAGATAGTTAATTGGAGGATGGGACCATTTAAATTTTGACCTATCAATTCCCTATTTAAGGGGGGTATCTAGAATGAAGATATTTAGCTGACCAAGAAACTAGGATAGGAGAGGGGATCTAGGCTTATCAAAAGAAGAAACAAAGGACAACAAATTTTCATTCAACAGGGCCATGATTCTCTTAAAGGTTGAGAGGGGTAAAGGCCTATGGTTGTAAAAAATGATTGAGATTCTAGATAACTAGATTCCCCAAAAAATATGGGGTAGGGCCAAGTTCTACCAGAATTTCAAAGGGGGATATTCCCAAGGTGGTTTTCATTGGGTAATAAGATATTTGATGCTTCAAGGGGTGACACATGAATAGTTGGAGAGGTTGAAGAAACAAAAAAGATAGAATAAGAAAAAGTACAAAGGAGGAATAAATTATCCATTTATTTAGCCTCTTGTCTACAGAGTGTGCACTGGTTCAGGATAGGGATCCCCTTTCTCATCAAATTATACATTTTGAGGATCTTATTCTGTGAAGCCAACTAGAAGCAGACATTAATCTTGGGGATAAGGTTTTTTATCCATATGATATTCTAATTTTACTCAAGATCCTTATGATCCCAAAGGGAAAGATAGCTAGATTTAATAGATTAGAGGTTGTTGGGATCAACTTTCCAAACAATGTCATCCTCTTTTGGGAAGATGTTGATGTGAATATCCTAGAGAGTTAAATTTAGGTCTTGAAGGATGAGTTTTTGGTGCTGGTTAGAATCAACTTTATGCAACATTTTCCATCTTTGTCTACTTTCAAAAACTTCCAAATAATTATAAACCTTGTGACTAATAGTATCTTTGAATAAATTGATCAACTCCAGGTCTTAGATAGAAGAAGCTAGGGGGACTGGATCCAAGAATCTTATTAGAAATCAACTTTATTCCCTTTGCCTATATTCCATTTGAAACCATTTTTAAAAGATCATTTCTCTCTCTTAGGGCTCACCAAAAAGTTGAATCATTAATAATACCTTCTTCAGAAAGAAAGGAATAACCTTCCCCATAATTCATATATTTAGCCCTTATGATTTTAGTCCAAAAGACATCTTCCTTGATCACCCTCCAACCTTGTTTGGCTAGAAGAGCTTGGTTCATTGATCTCACCCTTATCAATCCCAATGCTCCTTTTGATGTCAGAAGACAAGCCTTATTCCAAGAAATGAGGGGAAACCTAAATCTATCCGTAGACCCTTTCCAAAGGAATTTTTTTTTGAACTTGTTCGATCTAGTATGCTACTTTTCTTAAATAGAAATGAGCCTCTGTGCAACATAATAATAATAATAATAATAATAATAATAATAATAATAATAATAATAATAATAATAATAATAATAATAATAATAATAGTTATTATTATTATTATTATTATTATTATTATAAAAACATACGATATATAATAGGCATCATGTAATGGAGAAGTTGTAATCTGATCCATAATTATTGTTGGCATTTCAAGCATCCTCATGGCATCATTGTTGTCCTAATGATGAGCATAATAAGTGGTTCAATATTATTGAAAATATAAATAACTATAACTTATATATTGAAAATATTATTATAATAAAAACATATATATAATGGACATCATTTAATGAATAAATTACTATCTGCTCCATAATTATCGTTAACATTTTGAGCTACCTCATATCATCATTATTTCCTTGATGATGAACTTAACAGGGGTATTGATATTATTAAAATATGTAAATATCTATAAATTATATATTAATAACATCTATATTATTATATATTATTTTATATATAATAATATATGTAATAAACTATAATAATAATTAGTATATAATATATATGATTATTATAATTATTATTATCATCATCATCATCATCATCAATTAGATCTATTAAGTTTAGATATAATATATAGTTTATATTGTTATATTATATTACTAAGAAAATATTATAATATACATAATTTTATTATTATTACTATATTATGTTTTTATTATATATATTAATATAATATTATTTTATTACATATTGTTATATTTAATTAATTTCATATATATATATATATATATATATATATATATGCAATTAATTAATTATAATAATATAATATTAATATATTATATATTACTATAATAATATATTTGAAGGAGCAGAGGGAGGAATGCAAATTTAAAGGTTGGGTGGGAAGAGGGGGAGAGTGAAGGAGATGATCCAAACCCATATCTAGATAGTATATTGAGATTGAAAAGGATCACTAGCTAGAAAATAATTATTGCAAAATATTGGTTGACACTAAGTTCTAAAGTTGAATATTCTTGGTGGGGTTTATCTAAAAAACTAGAGCAAAAGATTGGTTGAATCTAAGTGACAGGCACTCAGGTTCTAAACTATATTTGGTGGGACTACATATTGGTAGAATCCCTAGCATCATCCTCTAGTAGTTTGAATGACCCACTTGGTGGGAGAAAATCAATGTGGAATCTTGGCATGCACCAAATACTAGAGCAAAAGATCATGGGTGGGATCTGGCAAAAAAATCCAAAGCAGAAGATTGGTTGACACCAAGTAGAATATCTGTAGATTTAAGACTATGTCTGGTCAGATGTCTAACTAGTAGAATATGTATGATAGAAAGGTGGTATTCTTTTGGGTAATTTAGATCAAAAGTGTTACTATCTCATGGAAGAAAATCTATAGGAATTCTACTGTGTTGGGTAAGACAATGGACTAACAAAAGTTTAGAGTCTAGAGGTTATTTCATTTCATCTTGAAGAAAAATTACCCAATTTTGAGGATTGGGTGGCTTTGTGCTCCCTTTATACATCTATTTTATCTTAGATTTATCCTATGGGGTATATTTCACATATTCAATTGATTATTTATTTAACTCCATCTCCTATTGGTAAAAGAAGGAAGCTTGGTTGTTTTTCCTGTTATCATCAATTTTTTACCATGTACCAAGCTATTTATAGATTGTTGAGGGATCAACTATCTAAATTTGAGATTCAAAGTGAATTTATGTCCTTTTTTTTTATGTGAACCCCATGACTTGGGCCAATGTTTTTTAGGGTTCAAAGGTGTATGTTAGAGGACTCTTCTTCTAATCTCTTTAATTTCATGCAGATAGAAAGTTATGGGATTTAATGGAAGAACTTATAATATTCATCAACAAAACATTTTGGGTTTGGATGGATGATATATGAATATAGCCCTTCCCTCCTTATGTGGATGCTAGATTATTCCACTTTATTGTCTTTCTAGGAAGGGTGGATGTTAGAGGATTTCACCTTTGTCTCTTCTAGTTTTTGGGGTTTATCTTAAAACCTATGTGTGCCATTTACTGGTTGATTGGCATATTGTGCAATGGTCATCACAAACACCATTATATAAAGATGGATGTTGGTAGACATATTGTAGAGGATTCTTTAGGTAAAGTGGAGACAAACATGATTTATAATGGGCATAAGATTTATAATTTGTATCAAGTTGTTGCTAGATGATTGAGGATGAGTTGGATAGTTCCATGTTGTGATTTATCCATTGCTTGGCTCAGTGTGCATGTAGATCCACTAGTGGTGCTTAAATGTTCTAGAGGCTATGTTGATGTTTCAAAGAGTCAAAAGATTAGTGGAAGACTATTTGATCCTAGTTATATTATATCCTACAGTGGAAGTTTCAGGGAAGCTCTATCAAAGTGTGACTATTTTTATCTATATTTTTTTGTTATATAAGGATTTGCCTCACTTTGTTTCTAGATTATTGAGGATGATTTACATATTACCCTGATGTGATTTAGCTACCATTTAGCTCAGTGGGTGTACATTCTCACTAGATGTGCTTCAGTTGTGTAGACGATGTGAAAATATTTTAAGGAGATAGAAGATTAGTAGAAGATAGTCTACTTATAGATGTATTTTGTTCTACAATAGATGTTTAGGAGAAGTTCCACTGAAGGGTGATAGTTGTTGTCTATATTTTTCATTTGTCAAGGAGTTTCCCTCCTTATATTGATAAGGTGATGGGATCTTTAAAATCATCTTGTATCAGTTGTGGGATACATCAAACCCTCTCTTTGATTGAATTATTACAGTTTTGGTATCCTTCTCTTTTTATGCCTAACATGGTTGTGAGACCCTCAAAACCCTTTTTTTGTGAATCACAGTTTTTGGATACATAAACCCTCTTTATTTTGGTACCATTTATCAAAAACCTCCTTATTAGTTGTGGGTCCAGTAAACAACACTCTCACTTGTCTATTTCATAGCTCTAGTTTCAAAATCATTTATCCTATTTAATAAAAAATATATTTTTATATCATATAAAATTAATAATTAATATATTTAATATAATAAATAATATATAATATTAATAATAATATATAAAAATAATATTTGGGTGAGTGGGTAAAGTGTCTTGGTTATTTCAAGCTCCACCTAGATTCAAATTTCACTAAGGTGTTGAAGGTTGGATGTGGCCATCATTGGTATTCTCAAGTCAATTTTGGCCATTGTGGGCATTATTGGGTCGGTTGTGGCCATTATTGGTATTTTTGGGTCAGTTTTGGCCATTCATTAGTATTCTTGGGCCAGTTGTGACCATTATTGGTATATCTGATACATGTGGCATATGATCACTTGAAGATCTAGACACCTATTTGTGTCTTAAACTAGTTCATCACTTTAATCAAAATCAAATACCAATCAAAATAATAATAACAATATAGTATATTAATTTTATTATGTGATAATATATATTATATTATAATATATATTTGTATTATTATTATTATATATATATATCACCAACATAAAACTACGTTACCTTACCCATTAAGAAAAGGAAAACAAAACCAAAACCCTACTAATATAATTACCATACATAAGAGAAATGAGGAGCCTAATTCTTGATCATAATAAAAAAAATAGTCATTAAATTGATAAATGATTTTATAAGTTATATTGAGAACCACAACCATGGAATATATGCCTCTAAATTCAATGAGTTTTAACATTAAAAAATTAAAAAGATATAGAAGGAAAAACTATGTGGCTCTAAAACTAATCTCATCCTAAAATAAAAAATAAATAATTATTTTGTATATTGAAATTAATATGTATTTTAACCATTCATATATTTGAAGCTCCAGAGTACTAAATATTTATATAATGTACGGAAAAACAATAAATTTAATATGACCATGAAAAAATGAGGACAAACAAATGCCTATTTAAAAATATGCACTATCTTTACAGATATGCTGTTTCAAAGTTGGATTTTTTAGAATTGAATAGTAAAGAAGACAACATAATGGACATGTATTATATAGACTATAAAATAAGATGATATAAATATTTTTTGATCATTTGTCATTAATTTGGCTGATCTCTTATTATTTTCTAGGCACACCCATTTAATATATAAATAGCCTATGTGTAATTTAAACCGATATCTAACACCTCAGACAATTTGACCAACATTTTAACTATTTTTGACATACATGTCTGCACTTAATACCCAACCTATCCATTTCATGATTCCATAATAACTATTCTTCGCATAATATATAGTTAAATTTCCCAACATTGGCCCTAAGCATGATTATTGATGATTAATTATTATTAATACAATGATGAACACAAATTATTATTTAGAATAAAATTAACTTGCACCATGCTCATGAAAATCCCTCTGACATAAATCAATATTTTCACCAAAGGTGAAATTTATGCTATAAAGAGTGTGAGGTGATGTAATGGTAAAGAGGGGATTTCAAAAAAGTAGTGTAGATAGGTAGGTGCACTGTTGGTCTCTTATAAACTTGTGTACATGGAACATTATGCAACTTATATAATAACATCTAAAAGATATAGTGTGTTTGTTTTATGTTTAAGAATGCTAGTTAGGTCAAAGAGTGTGATTTTGAAAACCATTTTATGTATGCCTTACAATCATGTGTACTAACTTTGCTTACTTCTTAACATATTTTATCATAATTATTTCAAATAAAAGATGTGAAATATGTCAATATTATAAATCCAATTGTGGGGTTAGTTTTAGCTTTAAATCAACATGGATGGAAGTTGTTTTTTTGGTCCATAATATACAAGTGCTAAAATGTAACCCGAGTTACTTTCTAAATAAACTAAGATGAACTCAATAATTTATCCATATTAATTCAGTAGGATTAATCATAAATGTTACACAATGATGTTATTGCATATCAATGTGAAATTATATTACCAAGTAAAGTAATTTTTTGTGGTCACTACATTGTACATCTATTTTATCATATGGCATGATACTATAGTGACTTGCGGTGGCATTATATTGTGACCACATGAATATATTTGACATATGTTCAAAATTAAAAAATAATTAAGTTCAAGAATTAAATAGAATAAGATTATATGTTAAAATACTTAGTTTCTCCAACCCAAATGAGTGTTTGATAATTGATGTTTAATGGGTACAAGATTAGAGTCATACTATAGGTTTTCAGATGCTCTAAAGCTAATGGTGGGTTAAATTTTGGTTTTCAAGAAACTTGGGTGAAGTTAAGTATGGATACATACCCCATAAGTCTATGGGGTACAAATTGACATGCATTTCGATAAATCATTGATGACAGGTCATTGGTTTACCATATTTATCTTCTAGAAGTAATGATATACTAGAAGAATAAAAATATATTGAGTGGGTCAGCTGCTTTTTTAAAGTGCAATTAATTTTAGGATAAAAATTTGTTTTTGTGTTTGGTGTGGAAGAAGCATAGGGTAGTGGTACACATTGGTATTTCCCCATGTAATTAATTGATCTATTTGGTATAATGGAAATTAAATTAGCACATAATGATCCATTGACAAATATTTACATAAATGTGTCAACTGAATGTTACTTGAGACTCAATTTTTTACCAATATGATAAACTAAAACTAATTTATAAAATAACAATTTATAATTCAATTTATTGAACTAATTTCAAGAATTAAATGTGATTTAGAATTCAATATTACTTAGATTATAATGACTTGATGTGATATGACTTTTGTCTCAATTTAATCTTTACATGTTTAGTTTACACATTGGTTACATTTTATTTTAATTTAATTCGCCACAAATAATATTTTTAAAATTTAAGTATAATCATAACCACTATTTTTTTATATAATTTTTTCAATGTTCACATTTCCATAATTGATTATCAATCTCAATTAATAATAATCTGCACTTTTAATTATTAAGTTTTGTTTTAAACTAATTTTCTATGTTAAAAAATTTGTAATACCTAAATTTATTTGTAGTTATATTATTTATATATGTAAACAAAAAATTTCCATTTCCATACTTGATGTTGGTTAAAATGGGCATGAAACTTTATTTATGCATTATCTAATAATGTCCTTTTTAGTAAATATGTGGATTAAAAACATTTAGTGTGATGCTAACCTTGGTTTATAAGTTTTGCATAATTCTTTGTAGAATCATTAATAAGTATTTTATTGGTGGTGAGAAAACATGGATTGCCAAGATCAGAATGGTGGATCTTGTTGTTTTCTAAAAACTACTATATAAGTTCAATGTTGTTACATACCAATCAAAGAATGCTTTGGTAGGGTTTTCTCAAATAAAATGACTCCATTTTAGTCTCATTTTATAACCACATAATTATGTTTTTATTTGTACTTATTTATGAAAGGAACAAATGGATTGTAATTGTAAATTAATTTGTCGTGTGTATTGAGAGTAATGGAATTTATTTTAACTATTAATACACGTTTTATAATATGGAGGTATTTTTCCATAATTCATTAGTAAAAAATTCCAAATCATTCATCCATTTATAAAGATGTAAGATGAGGGATCATAATCAAATTTTGGATTTTTTAACAATATGTTTTTCTAAGTATGAAATTTTATTAATTTAAAATCATATATATATATATATATATATATATATATATATATATATATATATATATATAATGAAAAAAAGAAGAGGGGTTCTTATCCCAGAGTAAAAAATAATGTGATTAGCAAATTAGATGAAGAAAGATAAAAATGTCTTTAAGAGAGAAAATAAAGACAAGCAAATAATGCCAAAATCTAAACAATCACAAAGTCATAAAACCATCCAATAACTTGTACAACCAAATAAAAATCAAAGTAACAATTCTACACAATATAGAGACTTTTTAAAGCCTTGAAAAAACCAACTAAAACTTCATCTACAACTATTAAAAATATACAAACAAATATATAAGATTTAACCCCATCACATGATACCTCAAAAAAACCAAACTTCTTTTGGTGTTTTTGAAAAAAGTTCCAATTTATTATGTTGTATTCTTTGTTTATAACAAATTTGAGGATCATAGTTGCTTTATTTTTTGACTTTACTAAATGTATGAATTCATGCATAATTACAACCCCATTAAAAAAATATATATTTCACATAAAACTTTTGTATTTTCTATATATATATATATATATATATATATATATATAATATATTATAATATTATAATATAAAATATTAATATATAATAATATATATTATTATAATATAATAATTATATAATATAATAATATTTATACTATTATAACATTTAATTTATTAATATTTATTATACTGATTATATTTAAAACAAAATCTATTCTTTTTAGGTTGGGTCAACCATCAATTTAGTAATATTTATCTCAAATTTAAAATATTATTTACCTAATATTTATTCATTTGTTTTCATATATTGAACTTACATTACTATTATTTTTTAATTTTTTTAATTTATTTTCAATTTTCACTTTCGCTTTTATAACCTTATCATTTTAATCTTATCTTTATTATTTTCATTCCTTCTTACATTAACTATTACTTGCTTTGGTCTTGAACTATTTTGAATGGGTTAACAATTCTTAATTTTTAATTTATTTTGTTTTTATTTACGATATTTAATCATAGATTTTTTTTATATTTTGTAATTCTTTCTTTTTCTTTATTTTATTTTATTTTAATCTTAAAAAATTATAAAGAGAATTATTTTTATAATTTATAATTATTTAATTTTCAATTTAATGATAGTTTATTGAATGTGATTTAAAATATTGATCCAAATTAATTAAATAATATAATAATTTAAAACATTAAATAATAAATGAATACGCATCATCAATCTCATTCCTAAAATATTGAATGAATACACATCATCAATCTTGTTTAGAAGTAACTCAACCTTTACCTTTGATCATTGATAAACATTAAACACTTGTTATCATCTCGCTGCTTCTTGATAATTTAGAATAAATGTGCTCCATCAATCTCTGTGGATTAACCAGGTCTTTATTTTGTAGTGCTCATCATTGATCTAAGCTTCAAGCTCTCACGATTATGCCACTTGGCAGTTCTATGTGATTTTTGCATATTTGACTCTTTGACTTTGACTCATACCATCGATCTTTTGATAGTACAAACACCCAGGTACCATTGATCTTCTGTCTAAGCTCCATGAATGTAACACATGTCACTAACACACTCATTCTTTGACATATTGAATTTTACATACATTGTTCGACCAAGATTTATGATTTAATGCACACTATTAGATCTACTAACTAGACGACCTCAGACTTCAACGTGATTAAACTTAGTGGTCTCTGGCCCATCACAGTTTGCTAGAGCAACTTTTAAGCTTTATAACTTGAGCTAGAAATCACTTCAAGACTCCAAAATTTCAAGGTAGCTTCTTGGCACTATCGAAAACATCTCCAAGAAATATTTTGACCTCATTTGACTTTTTAGGTGCCTAAAATAAATGCCCAAACTTGTTGGTTCATTCATGTCTGCATGATGGTCTGACTTCTCTTAAGCTAGAATATATAAGTTCCTCATTCCATAGATGTCTTGATGAAGTCCTGATATGTATTTTGATCATTTGGAATGAGGGACTTAAATATTCTAGCTTGAGAAAAATCAGACCGTCATGTAGACATGAATGAACCAACAAGTTTGTGCATTTATTTTAGGCACCTAAAAAGTCAAATGAGGTCAAAATATTTCTTGGAGATGTTGTCTATAGTGCCAAGAAGCTACCTTGAAATTTTGGAGTCTTGAAGTGATTTCTAGCTCAAGTTATAAAGCTTAAAAGTTGCTCAAGAAAACTGTGATGGGTGAGAGACCACTAAATTTAATCACGTTGAAGTCTGAGGTCATCTAGTTACAGATCTAATAGTGTGCATTAAATCATAAATCTTGATCCAATAATGTGTGTAAAATTCAATATGTCAAAGAATGAGTGTGTTAGTGACATGTGTTACATTCACGGAGCTTAGATAGAAGATCAACAGTACCTGGGTGTTTGTACTATCAAAAGATCGATGATATGAGTCAAAGTCAAAGAGTCAAATATGCAAAAATCACATAGAACTGTCAAGTGGCATAATCATGAGAGCTTGAAGCTTAGATCAATGATGAGCACTACAAAATAAAGACCTGGTTAATCCACAGAGATTGATGGAGCACATTTATTCTAAATTATCAAGAAGCAACGAGATGATAACAAGTGTTTAATGTTTATCAATGAGCAAAGATAAATGTTGAGCTACTTTTAAAGAAAATTGATGATGCGTATTCATTTAATATTTAAGGAATGAGATGTTGACAAAGTGTTCTAAAAAATTAATTAAATAATATAATAATTTAAAATAAATTAATATATTTATTATTAACAAATTTATAATTATATAAATATTAACATCTTTACCTATATTTTGAATTATATATCTAATTACAAAAGTTTTATTGTGGGTTCATATCATGGTGATGACATCCCACATTATATTTAAACGACATAAATCTACTGCTTGGTATATTTTAAATCAAATGTTTTGTATTATAAAATAAAATCATATGTTATATTGTATATTTATCACATTTTATGTTTATTTTTTTATTATTGATATTGCACAACATATTTTATATTATATGTGATGTTATGATTCATTATACATATTTTTAGATTCTTTTAATTTATTTTTTATATTGTACATTATAAAAGGGAGATAAAATTATTAAATTTAATTCATTTCATTGTAAAAATTGTTATTGAAATATCCATTATTACCAAGTAATATAAGCATTATAAATAACTTCATAAATAAAAATAACTTCATAAATGAATATTCATTTTAAGAATTATACAAAGTACATCTAAGATTAATAATTATACATATTTAAAATTTGCGTTTGTGATTTGGTTTAAATTTTTTGAGTTAACAATGAATTAGATTTAGCAAACTAAATTTATAAAAGTACATCATATATGTAACAAAAACACCCGAAGAGAGTCTAAAATAAAACTAGATTAAATATGTAAACATAAATCTGCATATCCGTGAAACAATTATGCTCATCCCATCTTAGGGTGGAAAAATGTTTCATAAATAAGTTAATATAAATGGTTAAAATTTGAGATAATTATTTTCAAAAAAAGTTATTAAAATAATTTTTAAATTTAAAATAAAAATTAATCTTATTATTAATAGTTTTTAATTAAAAAATTCAAAATTATGTAAATATAAATATTTATGTTCATAGTTTAGATTACATATATATGATTAAATATATTTATTCATATTTTAAATTATATATAATTTATTATATTATATGAGTAAGTGTATATTTAAATTAAAATATTTATTTAGTTAAATAATTATAATTAGGTGGCATCTAATCTATCAAAGTCATTTAGAAAATAATCTTAACCTTATTTTTTTGGATTCTTTTATCAGATGTATAAAGGAATGTGTACTTTGGTGGATGATATAATAAATCATCATTCTTCTCTTTCAATATCATTTCATTATTTATAAATATGTAATTTAATGATACTATAATTTATATAGAAAAATAAAATTAAATGATAATGACAATCGAATTGTAAATTTTTTTATTCTTACAATATGATTTTAGATATTTTTGGTTTACATGTATAGATTGTAGCATCACCTTTTCACTAATGGAATTCAACATGAGATCACTTGAGATTACAAGAAAAAGGAAAATATTAGATCAACATGCCATTGAGGGAGATGTAA
>JARHVA010003716.1:5000-102500 GCA_037957365.1 Torreya grandis
ATAGTTAATTCTTCATGAAACATCTAAACACCATAAAAAAACTTAATCATCCTTCTCAGGTCACTTTTAGAAGATGGTCAAACCCATAGTCAAATTTGGAGATGAATAATTGAAACTATAGTGATATTCAAACCTTATAATAAACTTATATAGATATACCTTGAATTATTTTACAACTTTGATTTATATACCACATTAAAATTCATCCCACATAAAAACTTATATCCAAAATAGTGGGGACTAGTTTTCCTTTGTTAATTCAAATTCCAATTGTCATTTTTAATGTAAAAGCTTCAAACATGTGTCTTCATCTCATACCCCATGGAAACCTGATAAAAGTAACTCTATCACTCTATTAAGGAATCTAATATTCTTGAGTTCAAACACTATCCATTGATCTTTGATCTAAGCTTTTGAGAATGTGACACTTGGTATCCCTATGTGCCTTCTATGTACTCTATTGTCAGTCTCTATTTATTTAACACTCTTACACCACTTGGTAGCCTCATGTAAAATATGATCTTATTAACTTATAAAATAAATTCACACCATCAATATCCATATGTACAATTGAATACGTGCCTTTGATATTTTATCTACATGATCAAACATGCACCATTAATCTACTAAATGTATGATCAAATGTAGATAATTGATCTATTGCCAATTCACCATGATTGTGACACATGGACCAATGCATTTAATATTATGATCCTTTGACCTATTAAATTTGTTCTCACCATGAGATATCCATCTAAATTATTTAATTATTATTTTTATATCTTTGATCTGATTGAGTGAGGTTTTGACACTTGGTAGCCTTATATAATGGTCACTTTATATTGTAAATTTGGCTATGGAAACTAGTGAAATCTACCTAGGAAGCTAACTTTACACATTGATATATTTTTATAAAAAACACCTCACGACCTAAAAATTGGACCAAATTATCTCCTCTCATATGGTAATCCATACATATACCAAACTACTCTTGATACCTTAACACCTATGAATGCTAACATCATCAATCTACCTGCTCAGCCTAATTTACCAAGATGACTAAGAGAACTTAGACATTCAATTTTGATGAATTATTTTCACTTAAAAAGGTACTCATAACACCCCATAGGGTCTCTGAAACATGAACACACCATCAATAACATCCATCAACTATCTCAGTATGTCAAACACTTAAAAACCATGTAAGAACACTGAAGCACATTGAAGTAGACTTTGCCATTGTAATTCTAACACACATGAGACCTCATCAACATCCTTTTCAATCTTGTATAAATAATTTAAAACTCTCTAATAATATAACCCTTTTTCATTTATGTAAAAACCAATCACAAATCTTATGCTCAAATTCTTTCTTTCTCTTTAAGCACTTTCTCCCCCTTTGACATAATGATAACGTAGGATCTTCTTCTAATATTGAGGACCTAAAAAGAATTCAAGGACCAAAAAAAAGAAATTAAAACCTCTAATATATTATAAAAAATCCCCTTAACATTGTGCATACCTCTTATTACCTTGAACTTCTCAAGCATGCTCCATGACTACCCTCTTCTTTGACCATACTCTACTCTATAAAGACAAAACATACATGAACACCAAAAACTACTTAAAATCAACTTGAAAAAATTAAAAGGGACTCCAAATAAGTAAATTGAGATTAGGAACCCTTTTATAGCCTTAAAAACACCACAAACCATGAATAAACAACATAATTTCCTTCATACCTTCTCTCTCAATCCACCTCCATGATCACCAATAGATGATCAAGCCGAACTAAACATTGAAACACCCATAACTCTCTATGTATATACCTTCAAGACTTGAATTTACACATCTATATTAAATTCATATTCCCCCTCATTAATGCAAAAATCATCATCCAACTCTTCTATAACTCTGCCTCTACACCATAGCTCCTTTACAAACCTCTGGAACAAGCTCATGAACTTGTTATTCTCCCTTAGCCAATGACCTTCTAATGGTTTATTAGAATGATATTAATTAACCAAATAATAATAAATATATAAATATATCATAATTATATGGAAATATACTATAAATTATGAATAATAGATAAGCCACTTTGAGGGGGCAACCTCCCAAATGCTTGCAATAAGAATGTCTGCTCAAAATATGATGATGAATAACTAACCCTACCTCCTCATATAGTCTAAAAAGGCCATGTTACACCATAAGATGACCTAATAAGTATATTAATTCATATATAATTGAAAAAATAATATGAAAAAGGGTTATACAAGCCACAAGTTGACTACCCATATCCCTAGACACACTAATGGTTAAGGGTGTAACATGCCCCTCCCCTTTAAAAAAATATTGTCCTCAATGTTGAATAAAAATAATATGTTGTTTCATGAATGATTCATCCTCCCAAGTATCATCTTTATAAGGTATACTATTCCATTTGATTAGATACTCAATAATCACTCTAGATCATAGTTTCTTAGTGTACACTTGAAGGATCGCTTCAAGATCAAGAATAACCTTCCATTCCTAATATAATTTTGGTAACTTGGCTTGAGTGTTAAATATATATCCAATGACCTTATTTAGGAAAGATACATGAAATATTAGATGAATGCAATTGGATGGAGGAAATTCCATCTTCTAGGTTATATTACCAATTTTTTTTAAGATTTGATAAGGGCCATAATACTTGGGAGATAACTTATTATCCTTTTTATATTTATTCAAGGACATTTACTTATATGGTTACAAGTGAAAAAAAACCCAATCACTAGTTTTAAAATTCCTCTCACTCCTATTTTGATCTACCTAATGCTTCATACAATTTTGGGCCAAAGCTAAATTTTCATGTAAACTAGTAATGACTTTATATTGATGTTGAAGGTGTTCCTCTATGGCATGAAACGTTGGGTGGGTCTTCAAGGTTAAAGTGAGAGATTAATGATGGTATCCATAAAATTCCATAAAATAAGACATTTTGGATTAACTATGCATTAAATTATTATACTATCATTTAGCCAAGGGTAGCCACTCAACACTTTTATCCTATTTAACTTACACAAAGAAATGAATGTACCCTTGTAGACACTTTTTGACTACCTCAATTTATCCATCAGATTAAGGATGATAGGATGATCTATGAGCCAATCAGGTTCCCAAACATGTATATAATTCTTTCCAAAAATTACTAGTGAATATGGGATCTTGATCACTGACAATAATTTCGAGAGTACCATGCAATTTTTGAACTATATTAAGGAAGGTAGAAGCTACTATACTGGCCACCAATCATTGAGATAAAGAAAAAAATGAACATACTTTGTGAGTATATCCACAAAAACCATGATAACATTTCTACCTTCAGATTATGGTAACCAAGTAATGAAATCCATAGATACCTCTTCCCATCATTGACTAGGGATGGATAAAGGTTATAAAACACCTAGGATTTTAATGGTTTCACCTTTATTTTGATAATATACCATACATTCAAACACATATTTTTGTACATCCCCTTTGAATCCTTTCTAAAAAAATCCTTCTTAACTCTATGATAAGTTTTTAAAAACCCTGAGTGACTGCCAAATGGAAACACATGAAGTTATTAAAGGATTTTATATATGAGAATATAATTATAATACATATATAATCTATCTTTGTACCATAATGCATTCCCATTACATGTAAACTTTTAAATCCCATCAGAACCATGTTGTAGATTATGATTCAATGCATGGGTAATACTATCCTTCTCCCATTTTGCCCTTGCTTCCTTGAGCTAGTCTACCTACCAAATGGTCCTGGCACATAATAATGCCTCAACTAATTCATCTCACCTAGATAGTACATCAGCCACCAAATTTTATTTTCCTTTCTTGTAGACTATTCCATAATCAAAACCTAATATTTTCATCACCTATCTTTTTTGTTCTTTAGAGGATAACCACTATTCCACAAAATATTTATGGCTATCATGATCAGTCTTTACCTAAAAGTGATCACCCAATAGATAAGGTCTCCATTATTTAAATTCATGTATAATATCCATCATCTCTTTCTCATAGATGGGTTTGAACTAATATTTACCCTTAAGTTCATGAATTTCAAAGGTAATGGGCATACCCTCTTACATGAGTACTACACCATACCATATCTAGATGTATCACATTCAAGCACAAAAGTTTTAGATAAATCTAAATTAGCCTATATCAGGGTGGTGCACATAGCCATTTTAAATTATTAAAATGCCTTAGTATCTATACTAGTCCATTATAAGGAGTCTTTCTTTAATAAAGAAGTGAGTGATGCTATAATACTACCATAATGTTTGACAAACCTATGATAATAACTAGTTATCCCCATAAATCCCCTTAGTTTATTAAGTGTCTTAGGAATATAACACTCCATGATGGATTGGATTTTTTTAAGATCAATTTTTAAACCCTCATGTGATAGAATATGACCCAAATATTCCACTTCCCAAATTCTAAAATCACATTCAGATAGTTTAACATACAATTGCTATTGTTCAAGAACTGAGAGTACTTGTTTCACATTATACAAGTGCTCTCCCCAATTTTTTATATAAGGATGTCATAAAAAAAAAGTACAAAATTTCTCAAAATGGCCTAAAAACATATTCATTAAAATCTAAAAGGTGGATGGTGCATTACTGAGACCAAAAGGCATGACCGAAAATTCATAGTGGCCTTCATGTGTATGGAAGGCTATTTTAGTAATGTCCTCCTCATGGACACATATTTGATGATACCTAGAGTGAAGATCTAATTTTTTAAAATAAACATCACCATATAATTCATCAACAAATCATCAATTACAAGAATATGAAACTTATCTTTGATAGTTAACTTATCGAGCTCTCTATAATTTGGGTACATCTTCCAAGTTTCATCCTTCTTTCACATCATGACTACTAGATAAGAATAATCACTTTGGCTATGGTGAATGGTTCCTACCTACAAAAACTCTTGTACCATTTATTCAATTCAAATCTTTTAGGCATAAGGATATCTATATGGTCTAATTTCAAAAATGAGTCTGATGGCATGATCATGAGTATGGATAGAAGGAAGAACTTTTGGCATGGGTCCAAAAATAATCAAATGCTCATCCAATATTTGTTGTAATTTAGGATGGGTAGAATCCTTAGTTTGTTAAACATCAATGGAGAAAAAACATGTCACAAATCCTTTAGCACCTTTTTTAGAATTTTGGTCATCTGATCTAAACTAACCACTTATGGAGATTTAAATCTCAATCCCCGTAGTTCCATTGGATTTATTTTAAAATAAAAATACATGAATAGTTTATGGAAATTAATCTGAATAGTATCTAATCTAGTGAGCCATTATACTCCCAAAATAATTTCAGTCATGCCCATAAGAAGAGTAAACATGGAAAATATAGCAAATAATCCCCCATTGTAAACTTAATACTATGGAATTTTCCATAATAATTAATTATACCACCATCTACAATCATGACTTTACATTTTAGAGTTGAGTAGATGAAATAATTCAAATGATCAACCAACTTATAGTTGATGAAATTATGTGTACTACCTGAGTCAATCAATACTGTAACCTTCTATTTCTTAATGAAACCCACCACATTAAGAGTTCAAGGAGTAGAAATACCTAAAGGGGCATAACAAGAGATAGTAGGTTGAGAATATATATCTTCATCCCTAGGTCCTTCAAAAGAATCAATAGATGCCTCCTCATCTTCTTCATCCTCATTGGCCCCTTCACTGTAAAATAACTTCTTTTCAACACATTGATGACCTTTTCTCTATTTTCTATCACAACCATAACACAACCCTTTAGCATGCTTTTCCTCAAATTTTTGTAGTGTTAATCTAGTAGGTCAAGGCCATGATCAAGTTGGGAAGGTACGTTCTCAACTAATAGTGAAAGGATGACATTTGATCATCTCATTTTATTTTACCAAGTGTTTCCTTAGTATAACTTCAGATACAGTTGTGGGGTTAAACATAAAAACGTCCAATTGAATACTATCTTTTAGTCTACCTAGAAAAAGGTCAGTCAAATTTTCCTTAGTGATATCCTACACACATAAGGATAGATTCCAAAATTGATGAATATAATCCTTCACAATTCCCATTTTTCCTAGTTTAGATAATTGGCTAAATTAGTTTTCAAAAACATTATCCTAATAGGGAGATATCAGTGCATCAAATAATACCAACCATATAATAGGAACACTAGTATTCTTATTTTGAGCATAAAACCAATGATACCAAATGAATGGATCACATTCTAAATATAGAGATGCTAAAACCACCTTTTTAGAGCTATAAATTTGGTGTAAGTCAAATAGATTTTCAATTTGAGTGATCTAAGTGAGTGGACACTTACAATCAAACTTGCACAACTCTTCTTTTGGTAACATCAGTTTTACCCCCATATTGGTGGTGTTAGTATTGAGAGGAGGAATACAAGGAAAAAGTGGAGGGTTGTTGAGTAGTAAATGAGATTAAATGGTATCCAATTGTGTCATGATATGATGAAACTAATTATTCATGCCATTAAGCTCCCCTTGCATTACTGATATTTGATTTTAGACTTACACATCCTTCTACACTAGGCCATGTAAATTTGATTGGATTTGAGAAATCATATCAGATGATTCAGACTCGATGTCATCCCCTAAAGGAGTTTTTGGGGTATCTTTTCCTTTCCCACATTTGTGAGTGTTAGGATTAGCCATATAAAGTCTTGATGGTGAACCTTATTTTTCCCCATTGACCCAACTTTGACCATGGATTTTTTTAATATTTTGGCCTCAAATCAAAAATATCAAAGAATAGACCCAAACTAATTTTTTCAAAGGTTTCCAAAAATGTAAAAAAATTGAAATTTTTAACAATTTGTGAGCTATAAAGTAAATTTATTAAAAAAACTAAAATGGAAATAAATTTTGAAAAATAGATCCACATGATTTGAAATTTTAATGGAAACTTACTTGAATTATTTAACAACTCCAATAAAAAAATTGCATATAAATTAGCTACCATTTAAGAGATATATCCAAATTTCAATATATAGGGGTTTTAACATGATTATGGACCAAATTGATGCTCTGACACCATTTAGAATGATATTAATTAACCAAATAAGCATAAATACAAAAATATATCATAATGATATGAAAATTTAATAGAAATTATCAATAATAGATAAGTTGCTTCAATGGGGAAACCTCCCAAATACTTGCAATAAGAATGAATACTCAAAATATGATGATGAATAACTAACCCTACCTCCTATATATAGTCTAAAAAGCCCATGTTCCACCCATAGGTCAACCTACTAAGTATTTTAATGCGTATATAATTTTAAAATAATATGCAAAAGGGTTATGCAAGCCACAAGTTGACTACACATATCCCTAGACATGTCAATGGTTAAGGGAATATCATTTATAGATAAGGAGATGACTCCCAAACTTTGTCTTAGATATTCAAATGTGGCCTTAGTAAATGGTTTAGTCATAATATCTACAAGTTATTCTTTTTAGGCACATATTCCAACTTAATAATTTGATTACTTATTCTCTTAAGAAATGATATCTAATAGGAATGTGCTTAGTTTTTTAGTACATAACAGGATTTTTTGAGATAGTAATTGCATTAGTATTGTCATAATAGATAGGACAAGATCCATTTTGTCTTACCTTATAATCCTCCAAAATTTGTTTCATCCACATGATTTGAGTCCAACAAGAGGAAACTACTATATACTCAGCTTCTATAGTTGATAGAGACACTAAGGCTTACTTCTTACTTAGCCAAGACACCAAGCATTCCCCCATGAATAATAACCCACCACTAGTTCTCTTATTATCCACACATCTTACCCAATCTACATCAATATATGATCTCAAAGTTAATTCTTTACTCTTGGAGTACCATAAACCATACTCTATGGTTACTTTGAGATACCTACAGATCCTTTTGACTAATATCAATTAAGATTATCTAGAGTCATATTAAAACCTAACTACAAGACCCACTACTTGTATGATATCAGGCCTAAAAGTAGTAGAGTACAAAAGACTTCCAATCATAGATATATACAAATTGCTATCAACTTTTGTTGAGTTATCTAGTTTACTTAACTTTCATCATGTGATCATTGGATTACTCATTAGCTTAAAATCCATCATGTCAAACTTATTTAGCATATATTTAATTTATTTAGCTTGTGAAATAAATATCCCTACATCAAGTTGGTTAATTTTCAATCCTAAGAAGAAAGAAAGCTCTCCCAAAATTGACATTTGAAACTCATTCTTCATACCATTTGCAAACTCTGTACTCATGTTGTCATTATCAATACCAAATACTATGTCATCAACAGAGAATAATACTATTAATTTATGAGTTCCATATATCTTAATGTATAAATTACTATCAGCTATCCCTCTTTTGAATCCTTGGCTCAATAGATACTTGTCTACACTATCATACCAAGCTCTAGGAACTTGTTTAAGACCATATAAAGCCTTCTTTAGTTTACAAACATAGTATTATTTACTTGTCATGAAAACACCTTCAGGTAGATCAATATAAACTTTTATATCTAAGTTTCCATTCAAAAATGTATATTTCACATCCATTTGGTAAACTTTTAAAACTTTTAAGCTTGCATTTGATAAAAAGAGTCTAATTGCTTCCATTCTTGCCACAGTAGAAAATGTTTCATTAAAATCTATCCCTTCAACTTCAGCATATCCCTTACAACCAATCTAGCCTTATTTATTATGACTTATCCTTTCTCATTCATATTGTTTCTAAAAACTCACTTATTTCTTATCACATTTTTATATTTTAGACTAGGAACCAAATCCCATGTTTCATTATTTAATATTTGTTCAAGTTCCTTATCCATTGCACATATCCACTTTTATTTTCTAATAGCTTCTAAGAATTTTTTAGGTTCAATCTTGGATAACATATTTATGTTTTGTTGATTTTGATTGATTAAAATTCTCTTTCTAGTCTGTAAACTAGCATTCATATTTCCAATAACTTAGAAAACTAGATGATCCTTCTATATTCTCCTAGAAGTGGATTTGGTGTCTTTCCTTACTTCTTCACAATTTTATTGATTAGGTATGCCTTCATTATTTTAAGTAAGATTCTCATTAGTTTCATTTATCTACAAGCTATGCTTCTTGATGTCACCTGCCTCTTTAAATCTTACATTAGAGATTTCAAAAAATTTGTGGAGTCTCTTGTTAAAATTGTATACATATAATGTTTTCAAAATTTTATCACTTATTGACACTTTATATCTTATAGGAACTTATCAAGTCTCAATCTCTCTGATTGAATGTCTTAAGGGGTACATTGGGAAAGGGGTGGGTAGACCATTGGTGCTTTGTAAGATTATTATCCCTTTTTCCACTTTCCATATACACACTTGTCTCATAAAACCATTTACCCTAATATTTTAGTTGTACCCATTCTAAACATTTGTCACATCTTTATCCTCATATTTCATGCCTTATCCCCCTTTTGATAGTTGGTTGTACTAGGTCGACTAGGTCGACCCTATATAGTTTTTAGCCTCTGATTACTATACATGCTTGATCAAGTTGACCCTATACTATTTTACAATATTTTTCACTTTAGAGCTTGTTATCTCTTTGGCTAACATAGCTTGGGACCTAGTGAATTATCTTCCAAAAATGTACAAGGTCAACTGGGATGACCCCATAAAGATGACATATTCATAAATATTTAGGTTAAGATCCACCTATATATACAAGTTCATTTCAAAACATTTGAGAATAGAGAAGCAAAAAAGAAAGGGTTCTATACTTTCTTTAGAGATATAAACTTTGTCTTGTAAAAATGTCTTTTGGATGCATAGATAGGTTGTGTATCCTAGAGCCAATTTATCTTTGTTATCCTTACATACCATAACAATCTCTTATGAATCACCTTGGGCAAGGGAGATATAGAGGTTCGATAGGTTTGTATTCAAAGGTAAGTATTCCTAACTTTATTTCTCCTTTGTAAGAGTAGATAGATAATACAATTGTTCTTCTCTTCCATGCATTAGGATTCTATATACATTGACGTGAGTATATGTCTTCCATGCATGTTTAGTTTAGTTTGTTTTTTTTCCTTACCCCCACTTTGTGCCACAAGATTTGGTGAGCACTAGATTAGATTTACTTTATTATTATTATAATAAGTGAAATAATAAAACCTAGGACCCCCTTAGGTTATTTGCATGATTGTGTTAGTTTCGAGGCTTTAGAATGATTCTTAGCATAGTGTATTGTGATAAGTGATCCAATAATTAGGTATAGCAAGATCCTAATCCTAGTCATGCTCCTACTTAATAAATGTATTCCCAATCAGAAGTTTAGGTATGTTTTATCTTCTCCAAGCCAAGATTGATTTATAGACATGATGCATTTTTTATTGTATACATTCTAGTAAAATTGACATGAACTAACTCTTGAAGTATTTATCAACTTATTTCATTATTTTTATCATATATTTACCATACTAGGTCAACTGTATTGACCAAACTCCAATTTCTATTCATACATTTTTAGGTACATGCTATTGGATTGACCCAATCAACCCAGTATAGGTTTTTGACTTTCTATACTTCTAATTTAGACTACTAGATCAACCTAATCAACCTAATATAGTTTCTATACTTCTAAATATCCTATTAAGCATAGTAGGTTAACTTAGTAAACTTTGTATAGTACAAGCACTTAGTAATAGGTTCTTGCAAAGCTTGATCCACCTATTCAACCTAATTAGTAGGTTTTTTAATCATTTTATAAGGTTATATAACAACAATATTGCTTCTCTACATCTCTAATCTACCAAGTTTACTTTTTATCCTTCTATCTCGTTGTTTATAGTCTTTCCTTTCATAGTTTATAGTCTTCAAAATTACCCTTATATAGTCAATTGGATCCACCTTGTCGACCTAGTTTTGTATTTTGTGTGTTTTTTGGATAACTAGGTCAACTCTATTGACCCTATTCATTTTCATACCTTTCTTCCATAGTATAGGATTGACCCTATCAACCCTATTTTGTATTTTTTGCATATGCTATTGATTGTATTGACACTATACCTTGTTTTAAATTTGGAATTAACCCTCGGATGCTAGTAATTATCTAACAATTTCACATATTATTGCTTGCATGCTTATAATATATCACATAGTATATTTAGGAAAAAATTCAATTAACCATTTATTTTCACTATTTTATATTTTATGCACACATAACCAAATGATAAAATCTAAACAAGAATTTTAACTTTGGACTACCCAAGGCCAACCTACTTGGATTTCATCACTAAGGGGAAAGTCAACTTAATGTTCTGGTTGAGTATAAAGCATGGTTAATGTTATATTCTAGATAAGCACCCAACACGCTTATCATTATGGTGTGTGAAGTGAGGGGGTAGGCCCCAATACCAAGACTATATCATTACCACTATAGATCCCTTTAATCCCAAACTACTTGAAACTATCCTTAGATTGATTTCTAGTTCCTTAATTATAGACAACTTCTCATCACATTTAAAAACATATCCTAATAATATTATAAATATTTATGTTGACCATTTAGCTAGTTATTTAATTTCCATGTAGATTTTTGGATCTTTGCTCAATTGTATCTTGTATTTCAAAAGCTTACATTATCCAGTGTTGGTGAAAGCTTTTGTGTTATGTACCTCAGTTAGATTGGCCACTGTTAATCCAATTGATTATTTGTTTCCCTTTAGCTATTACTTTTAAAATCACTTGAAAAATTATCTTATTTTAATTCAAAATCTATTATAGGATTTCTAATTTTTATTGTCTATTATACTAGGTTGACATAGTCAACCTTATACATTTTTCTAGCCTCTATTCATTATACTAGATTGGCCCAATCAACCCTGTACTATTTATAGACCCTATTCACTCTTTTTTCCAACCTCTGTTTACTATACTAGATGGACCCAGTCAACCCTTTGCTATTTGAAAACCCTATTCACTCTTTTTGTAGCCTCTGTTCACTATATTGGATCAACCTAGTTGACCCTATACTATTTATAGACCATATTTCTATGCTAGGTCAACCTAGTCAACAATGTTTTATTTTTGTCATTTCTTGTTTCCTTTCTTTATCATCTCTCTTTCTTTCCCTTCATCATGGAATTTTTTCTTGATGACAACACTGAGTCGTAATTAATAGACATGATGAATTTTACCAATCCTCATAGGGTCTTCCATAGATAGAGTAGGGCTCCTCTCTTAGATTCTAGTAATTTTCATATTGCCACTTGCACAATAAACTATGGGACTCCTAATACCTCTTCATAGTGTAATCCTCTCTTCTCATTAGAAGACCAACTAGAATTAGAGTATAACCCCAAAATGCTCTTCTTTATCTATGAATTTATTCAACATCAAGGAAATGATCCCTTTACCATTTACAATATTATGGTCAATGATCAATCCAAAGAGCATCATTTACCTACTCCTACATTCTTAACTAGATTTGGGGGTACCACTTTCTTTGATTCTTATCCTCTTCCTTTAATTATGACCTTTTCTCACACCATGACCTCTTCTTATTTAGCTTCTTCCACCTTCATGCCTAGTATATCCACTAACATCATAGGTTTTACATTTATTGGGCCTCTCATAACATCCACTATCCTTAATCGTTCCACTAGTGATTCATTTTCTACCCAAGGTAATCATGTTTCTAGTGCTTCTTCCTCTCAACCATTCACTAGTACATCTTTCTCTACAAAAATAAACTTTTCCATTAGTGACTCATACTCTCATGGTTACTCTAAATCCCCTATCAACACCAATAGTGGTACCCAAGCCATAAATACCAACTCCAATGCTTCTAACTATGCTAATTAGGCACACAAATTATTTTAATAAACACTCAATTAAATGAATACCTTTCAAGATCATAACACAAATCAAATGATGAGAATAAAAAACCACCTTCATCTTCAATCTCATCATTAACCAATGTATTAGATCACACATAAACAACATGTTTCCCCCCTTCCTCTTTGATATTCTCAAGGCAATCTCACCCTCAACCTCATTTGATCAATAAAACCATTAAACATCTTCAGAATAAGCCTCTTACTACTTGAATTTATAACATTTATATAGGAATTATCACACCTATAATTTATTATAATGGATCAACTGATCCTACCCCTCATATTAAAATATTTGGTAATCCCTATAAGGATTTGTTCAAATTGAGCACTTCTCTTGCTACCAAACTATTGCCCAAAACCCTCAAAGGTGATGCCTTAGATTGGTATAATCAACTTGAAACTCATTCTATTACTAGTTTATAAGATTTAGTGAATGCTTTAGTTTAAAAATAACAAACTAATGATCTTCTTGAAAACACTTTGGCCCACTTCATCATTTGTAAACAACTAAAACATGAAACTACTTAGGCTTTTGTTCAAATGTGTAAAACTCTATCAAACAAGTTTGAACATTACATGGTAAATGAAAATATTTTTCCATCTCTTTACTATTTCCCTCTTTCTTAAATTATAATATTGGGTTTGCACTCTCTCTCCACACACTTTTGAGGAGGCTATTGACTAAGCTAAATGTCAAGATTTCCTTATGTGTCGATTTGAGCCACCCCAATATTTTGTGGGTCCTCATCTCTTAAGAAAAAAATTGTAATGTTACTAATAATTATGTTATGGATTTTTATGACACCATTCATAATGTTCAAGCTATCATTCCTAAGCAATATTTGAAACTATCTCCCCCTTCTCAATAATATACCAATCTTCACTTTCATCACCTGATAACATTAATGTTTATAATCCTCTATCTTTAGTTGAATTGCTTAGGCATCTACATATACCTCTTCCAAGAGAACTTGACCCTACCCATCCTATGAAATCATGGTATGATCCTAACAAGTTTTTTTGGTTTCATGCTAGTTAGGGTCATTCTCATGATACTTATAGATAACTTCATAATTTAGCTATGGATTTCATTCTTGGTCCCAATTTTGATCATGATTCTATCATCCAAAAGCATCAACAAACCTATCAAATCTATTTTAAGGATTATAGAACACATGATAAATATCAAGCCTTAAATCAAGATAATGCTCTTTTGGCTATCTACAAATACCATCTTCCTAATCACCAACCTATTCAAGATAATTAAGATAATCCCATCCTTTCCTCCAAAAATATAAAAAATCTTGTTGACCCGACTTCTGAAGAGAATGTGGTTATCATGACTAATATGTGAAGGGTGGTGGATCTCATTGATTCACAACCTATCTACACTCTTCCTTCATCTCAAACATATCATGTTATTCAATATTCTTCCCCAAATAATTTAAATGAGTTGGGGCAAGATGACCTTATAAATTTTGATGATCTTATTTCTGATAATCCCTTAGATAATACCTCCCATTATATTTCAACCACCATTATTTAATCTTCCAACATTAAGAACAATCAAGCTTATACTAGCAATTCTTCTACCATTTCTCAAAATCAACCTGAACTAGCTTGTCATCTTCACAACATCATTTACAACCTTGTTCTCAGACTTCTAATTCTTATCAAAAAAAATTCCAATGTACTTTGTATCTTCCTTTTAAGGACCTTATTAACCACTATGCATCTATTTATCATAATCTTCTTATGGGCTATGATTAATGGGATCCCATCACAGAGCTCAATAATCTCCCATCCCAAATTCCATTCCTTGAGCTTACGAGGAATTTTCTATGCCATAAAAACCATCTTATGAAACTATTATTCAATATGAATATCCTTCTTCCTCCTCTAGGAGGATGGGAATCAACCTTATTTGGATCTGAGGATAGTATGTTACAATAATGCAAAGAGATGTCGATCAACATTGATGAAACTATGGACACTTCTCTTTCTTTAAGATTTCCTATAGCCTCTATGATTCCTAAAAAGATTCTACTTCATGAAGATGATCCTCCTTTATTCATTAATGTTCAAATAGGTAATACCTAAGTTAAGCATGCATTGATTGATGAATATTTTGGCACTTGCATTGCCTCTTTTGACTTTATCAAAACCATTGTATATTAATAATGCAATCTCAATTCCACATGTAGCACCTTCCAAAGATATGATAGAAGTTAAATTCCTCCTCTAAGTTATGTGTGGCTCCCCATTACCATCCCACCTATCACCATTCATGTGAAGGTGATGATATTTCACTTTCCCCTTTCTTATAACATCTTGATTGGTAGGCTATGGACTCACCCATGAGAGTTATTACTTCTTCCACCTTCCAATGTGTGAAATTACCTCATAATGCAAACATTTATAGGATTTATGGTGACATTAACCCTTTGAATTTCTAAAAATTCCAAGAACATGATGTCTTTAAAATTATTACTCTTGAACCTTTGCCTAGCATTCCAATCTATGACTCAAAACATCTTAAATTTCCCATTAACTCAACTAGAGGTTACAATGGTCACCTTGAACTCATTAGCACATTCCTCCTAACTTATTATATTTTGATGATGATGAGATAAATGAGATTAACCTAAAAATGAAAACTTTTTCTCTCTCACCTCACCTAGTCTCATAACTTCCTGCTTCCTATAACCTCATTCTCTCAAACTTCCTTTCAATGACATTCTCATAGTCTTGACCAAGACTCAACATTATATTCACCACACTTCCTCAAATGATAAGGTTATCCCTAATTACATCATTGACATCATACCCTAGATTAAAATTATGGTTACTCCTTAGAAGATCCATTTTAGGTGGTTTTATCTAGGCCTGCGATGTTGAGATTACTCATAACCGTTTTTATTTACTTAAGTCTTTTCATGTATCTTCCCATATTCCTTCATTTATAGTTCCTAATTTTAATATTTTTACTCTTTATTTTAGGATAGATATGACACCAACACCTCTAGCTTTAAAGGATTATCATAGGAGTATGCTCATAGATCATGTTATGATTGGACCTCACCACTTTGCTAGGTACCCTAACCATTATATCTAGTTTACCCCTAAGATTGGTGTGACTCTCATCAGACATAATGTATATCCCTCACCTTCATCAATAAAACCTACATCATAGCACATTAATATTCCTACTATATTTGATCATGTTCTTACTTCTACTATTGCTATTTCTACCCCTACCTTTCATCCCATTACTCCTCCCATTGATCCTAGTTTCGTTCCTCCTCCATTAACACCTTCCCTTGGTGATGGTTTACTTCCTTTGACTAAAATATATTTATTTCCTACCAAATGGGTTGATTAGTCTTCTTTGGCTTCTTTCACTCCTATTACACCTCCTTCTATGAGTGTTTCTCTTAAGACCACTCACAAGTGTATCTATTGCTTCTATAGGACAAATAATCATTCTTTTACCCATTATTGCAAGATATGAATATATATTAATACATTTCATCTTTCTTCTCCATCGTCAAATAAATACATACCTTCCCAGAAGGTTCTACCTAAATATATACCTAAGTATGGTGAGGTATATTATCTATGGCACTAATTTGGCACTCATTACACTGACCATTATTGTATCCTCCAACAACATCTCAAGGTTCATCTTCTAGATATTCTCAAACATTCTTCCATTCATCCTATAGGTCACTCCTATAAAAATTACCCTCCTTATTATCTTATGGATCCACCTTCTATGGTTCCATAATTTCTTATGGTCCCTTCATCATCTTTTGTGCCTCCATATGTGATTCCTTCACCTATGGATCTTTCCTTACCCATGGATACTTCCCCATCGATGATTCCTACATCTCCCATAGAGACCACTCCCATACATTATCCTAAACATCCCTTTCCTAATTTCCATCCTTAGCATGATGCATCAATTATTCCTATTTTTTCTATGGAGGAGATTAGAAGAGAAGTATTTTCCTAGTTTTCATTAAAGATTGATGAGACATTAGCAATAGTTCATATCCAGCTCTATATAAATCTATCCATTATTTTGGATAATCTATGCGGGTAGATTTATGAGTATTTATGATCATATACATGGTGATTTTGACATTTACACTTGGATTAGACGTGTTCTCCAATATTATATTTTATCTATCTATTATATCATTTGACATTATGTCAAATTCATATTTTTCTTATAGTGATTTTACATTTTATACTATATCTTGCTTATATTTCCATTTATATTTCCATATGATTGTCTTTGTTTATCATTGTTTTCTCTTTCTTTATTGACTTTTTATATAAACTATTTTCTTGTGTCTTTGTGATTGTTTTCTCTCTATCTCTATTTTTCATGGATAATTATCATTGTGACATGGTTATACAAAAAATTTCCCCTTTGATCATGGTTTCTTTTACCATGTGATCAATTAAAAAATAATGTATCTCATTATACATTCCTTCTACCAATTCACTTTGGATTTTGTTATTTCCATTTATTTCAATTTTGCAAACTAAGCATATAAATGGTCGATACTTGAGATCACATGTTGGTTCATTGTTAAGCTTAAGTGTCCTAGTCCATATTTATCTTTAGTTACTTATCTTCCTTTAGCCTCATCCTAAAGCTCATTTCATGTTTATCAATACATCTCTCATTATTGGTCATTCTAGATCTATATGGAGGAAGAATATTGAAAATCCATAAAAAGTTAAAATCCAAATCATTTTAAACAAAATGGAAATGATATGAAAGGAAAAAATATTCTTAAAAGTCAAATTACACTAAAAGACATGATTTAAATCAATCTCCTTCTTCTATTCAAATCTCAAACTCCAAATCTGGCCTCACGATAGAGCCGAGGTCCTTTGGGGTGTGGTAGGCTAGTAAATTAGAAGAGGATAATAAAAAAATCTTTTAGTGATACCCACTTTCTCATCCACATACCCAATCTTCATAGTAAATTGACAAATTTGTAAGTGGTCTTGAAGAATGGGTAACATGTCATGGGAAGGTAGGTTCATTTTAATTTTCATTGTACCAGTCTACCTTCATGATTTGATCTTAGTGGCACACTTATTTACTAACAAATCTTTGTGTCTATAACAAGTAGGTTTCCTTTGTACATTTATGGTCACTAGTCACTTAGTATCTTCTCATGTCCTTAGTATGCCTCTTACCTCCTAAGGTCTTCTCATAAGACACCTAAGTCTTGATTTTTACATTGCCTTTTTCATTCCCTATATCATTCATATTTCCTTTTGAGAGCTATTGATTTTTCTACTAATCACTCCCCTTGGCATTTCATTTGACTTACTTTGTAAGAGCATGGATAGGACCTAGTGTTCCTCAAAAATTATCGTCATAGCACCTTCCTATTACCCACAACATTTATTACCTAATTGTCCTAATTATTCCACCCTAGTGGTCTCCACTTTGTGGATTTTTAGTGTAAGACTATGCATAGGACCTGTTCCTCCTCACAAAATTTTCCAATAATACAAGTCACAAATAAAAATTACATGTGTCAAATATGAGAAAAAATGTGATTGATTATGAAGTTATACATCATTAACATGCTTTCCATATTGATTTAGTATGTTTTATGATTAATTCATTTTTATTTCACTTTTATCTTATTATTTTTTGAGTGCATGTAAGAATCCAATAATTTCTTGAATTTTTCATACTTCCCAACTTGAATTAGTATGACAAATTCCAAACTAAGCCTTTTGTCAATTATTTTCTCTTATACTTACCAATGTGATATAGTATGATTGATTGAATAAATTGATTTTTTATCCCATTTGTTCTCTTTTACATACCTTCCATTTTATTGCATTATTTTCATATTTCCCAATGTGTTTTAGTGTGATTTTACTTGTTTTAATTTGGTGCAAAAATGTTTCACTTGGTTTAAAAACAAATTCCTTTTAACAATTTTGTTTTGTCATTCCTTTGGTTATTTAAACTTAATCATTTATTATTTTTACACATTTCCCAACTTGAAATAGTGTGTATTACATTTTTGATTGATTATATTTTATCGGGTCCTTTTTTCCTTTTTTTTAAACTATGCATGTGTTCTACATAATGCTATAAAATAAACCACATCTCATATATTTCCTATAGCATATACAAAAAATAGTTAAATACATGTGTTAGAAAGAAATATATCCAAACCATCCAAAACCATAACCATGATAACAACAACATACACAATCAACATCAATATGCCAAAATGATCCATCATATATATATATATATATATATATATATATATATATATATATATATATATATATATATATATATATATATATATATATATATATATATATATATATATATCATGAATTTTGATATAACAAGTAGAACCATATATAATGTTGTAGCTCTATGGTTTGGCGCCATCACATCTATCTCCTGGCCTAGCCATGCCACCTATTGATGCCTCAATCTAAGCCCTCTATACAAAACACTATAATGAGGTTGTCTGAGATCTCAATCCATCCACGTATCTTACTAGATGTGCCACCTATGATTGTATTTATGATAATTGAGCTAAGGTCACCATGTGTGTTTCTCTCTCTTATTCCTACTCAGGCACCTATGTTATATGGATTAGGGTCACTATATGTGATTGTGTCATATACATCACTATATCTAAATGCATAGCTCTCTCCTTTGCTAATGCCTATCATGCCCATTTCTCTCTTACAATCATCTCTATTATTGGTTTCGTCCTCTCTCTCTCTGTACTCATATCTAATTTGATACCTCTCTAACTAATCTGAACCAGCTCACCTGCACTAGGTAAAATGGTATGCTAGGGTCCTCTAATGTATTAAGGTCATATGTCATCAACACCTCATCTAAGACATCATGGAGTGATCCCCTCACAAAGGACTCCCATCTCTCCTCCTCATCATCTCCTATGCCTACATAATCATACTAGATAGATATTAGATCATTGTTATATCTCAAAATATCTATCTATCCCTACTTTATTTTGAAAATAATAAAAACTTGAGTAATAATTTACCCATGGCTATTTTTTACACTAACTTATATAGGTTCACCTAGTGTTCTTCTCATTGTATGCCTTCACTTTCTCTTATAGTCTACTTATTTATATATAACACTAAGGTAAGTAAAGGTATGTGTTTTTCAATTCTATCCCTTCCTTTATCTTATTTGCTACTTATTGCACTTTACCTAGGATTAGCATTGTGTGTTATCATGTTTTATTCGCAAAGAAACATCTTGAGTTACACTTATGTGACATATTATGAGCTTCAAGTGGGGAATATGTATACACATAATATTTTAAAACTTTTATCACTAACTGACACTTTATATCTTATAGGAACTCATTGAGTCTCAATCTCTCTGAGTACATACCTTAAGGGGTACATTAGGAAATGGGTGAGCAAACTAGTGGTGCTTGATCAGATTATTATCCATTTTTCCAATTTTTGTATACACACTTGTATCTTAAAACCATTTACCCTAATCTTATTCTTCTTAGTTGTAACCATTACAAAAAAATTTCACGTCGTTATCCTCTTTTTACCTACCTTATCACCCTTTTGATAATTGGTTATACTAGTCAACTAAGTTAACCCCATATACTTTTTAGCCTATGATTACTGCAAAGAGTCAATTGGGTTGAACCTATACTATTTTGGATTATTTTTCACTGTGGAGCTTGTTATCCCTTTGGTCAAAATAGCTTAGGACCTAGTGAATTATCTCCTAAAAACATATAGGGTCGAATGGGTCGACCCCATATAGTTAACATATTCAAAAGGATTTTGGGTAAGATCTACCTATATATACAAGTTTATTTCCAACCATTTGGTAATAGATAAGTGAAGAAGATTAATTATAAATGAACATATACTTATGGATGTTTCTCCTTGAGGAATACAGCTTAGGGTTCCATAATTTCTTTGGATATGTAAATCTTATCTTGTAGATAAGTCTTTTAAATGCATAGATAGGTTGTGTAGCCTAGAGATGATTTCTCTTTTTTATCCTTACATACCATAAAAATCTCTTGTGAAACACCTTAGCCAAGGGACAAATTGAAGGTCAATGGATTCATCTTCAAATGAAAGTATTCCTAAATTTATTTCTCCTTTGTAAGAGTAGATAGATAATATAGTTGGGTTTATCTTCCATACATTAGGATTTCATATACATTGATGTAAGTATATGTATTTTATGCATATTTAGTTTAGTTTTTTTTTTTCTAATGCCCACTCTATGCCACCAACTTTGGTGATAAATAGATTATGTTTACTATCTTTTTATTAGAATAAGTGAAATATCAAAACCTAAGACCCCCTTAGGGTTATTGCATGATTGTGTTAGTCTGGATTCTTTGGAAAACTCCTTAGCACAGTTTATTATGATAAGTGATCCCCTAATTGGGTCTGGGGGATCCCTATCTTGGTCATGCTTCCACTTAACAAATGTATTCCCAATCAGAAGTGTAGGTATGCCCTATCTTCTCTGAGCTAAGATTGATTTATAGACATGATGCAATTTTTATTATATACAAAAACATCTTTAAGCAAACCTTATGGAATACTAACCCATGAAAATGCCCTCATCATAGCTTGAGTCAAATTTCCCAAGATTTTATTCATCCCTTTTGATAAAACATTTTCTCCCAAACACTCTAAAGTGTTTGACATTATATTACCTATTATTACATTACTCACATGGAATATCATCACCATTTACTCTAACTTGGCATCTATTTAAGATATAAACTAATGTATTGGTAGCCTCTTCCCAAAAACCATCTGATAGTTTGGAATCTTGAAGCATGGGTCAATTCATCTCTTAGTTATATTTTTTCCTCTCAACTACCCCATTCTATTGGGGTGTCCTAGCAGAAGAATATTTTATTCTAATTCCTTGTTCCTCACATAAGTTATTAAACTCATAAGACAAAAATTTACCTCCTTTATGTAATCTCACACATTTTATTCTTGATCCTTTTCCATTTTTAATAAGAGCTTTGAATGCTTTAAATATTACAAAATCTTCTAATGTTTACTTAAGAAAGAATATCCAAGTCATCCTAGTAAAATCAACAATTAGTAGCTATTATCTTGAATACTTTAAGTTATCATAGGTCCACATAGATCAGTGTCGATCAACTCTAATGTATCTATAGTGAGGAATTACTTGGATTTGTATCTTTTATTGGTTTGCTTCCCATAAAGATATGCCTTGAAAAGAGAATGAGAAATCTTAGAAATTCTAGGCATATGCCTTACTAACACCTTTGAACTAATATTTACCATATTATCAAAATTTGGATGTCCAAACATTCTATGCCAAAGCCATATTTCCTCTAATTAACTCATGAAGCACTCCTCCTTATTGGATTCATGGAATATATACATGTTATTATATATTTTATGAATGTTTGCACTTAATTTTATAGACTTTTCCTTTCTCACTTCACATACATTATCATGAAAAGTTAAAACATTTCCTTGCTCACACATTTGGATCACACTTAAAAAGATTATGTTTCAAAACTTATACATATAAGACATTCTTAGTCCTAGTATGGCCATTGTCAAAATTCATAGCACCTTTGCTAACTAGGTTAATAGATTCATTGTCACCAAATCTCACTAAACCTGGGTCAGTCTTCATGAGAGAGATAAACTTTCTCTTGTCTCCTATCATATGAATTGATCATCCACTATTTATGAACCATTTCTTATTCCCATCTTCTTGAGAATGTAAGGCTGGTTGAACAAAGATTGACTCTTCCTTTGGTAGATTACTTGAATTCTTCTTATTTTCTTATTCATTCTTAGACTTAGTCTCCTTAAACCATTCGATGGTGTTAATGACTTGTATATCCTTTTTTTTTAAATGATCTTTTGTAATTCTTTATTATATGACCATGTTGGTTATAATTGTAGCACATGAAATTATTCTTAATCTCTAGAGAGAGAGAGTGCAATCCCTATATCTATGAACAAATTGATTGCAAGAGAAGTAATACCCATTAAAGATAGTGTTCATGTTTTACCTCCTTTTCTCTTGACCATTACCAATCCATGAATTTTCATTCTTGAACCTTTTGGTGGAGCTAAAATCCATTTTATCCTTTGATAAGATCGCATCTTAGTAAGTCATGACTTTAATTTCAAATTATTTCATCCTTTGATAGAGACTTTAATCCATCTTGACCTATAGTTTCTTGACTAGTACCTCTAGATATTGCACTTGTGTCTTCACACCATCCATGCTTGTATTAAACTTTCATAAATCACATACTAGTTTGTCTTAAAGATAATTCATAACCTCTTTGTCAACCATTATGCCTTTGATCACCTTCAAGTTGTTAAAATTCAAAGAAGGGCCTACTCTGATACCAATTCTTAGAAGTACAATCATTGAGAAGGGGGTGAATTAGTGATGTAATATAATCTAATTTTAATTATAATACTTTCAAACCCTTAATCAATCACTAGAAGCATTCATAGGATACAAAAGTCATTCATAACAATGAACAAGAGAAGAATGCAAGATACACACATAACACATGATTTTATGTGGGAAACCCTCATGGGGAATAAAACCCACTCTCAATCCTACAAACACATGGACTCCTTGTCATATAATATGATCACAAACATGAGACCTTTAGTGAAGCACCCACTTCAGAAGGAGCATCAGCCCCTAAATATGGATAAGCACTTCTTGCCCTAGATGCTGGGCACCCAAAATAACACCTATGAAATGAACATCTCCTATTATCTGATTGCCTACCAATTTGATGGAGATATAATGAATATCATATCTATTCAACCCTACACACACTCTGTAGCCTTCACACCCTCTTAATTCATCCAAAACTAGATTAAGGATCAATATACACTTATTCACACATACTCAATTAGAAAACCTAAAATAATTCTATCACAAAATCACCAACATGACCAAATGGTCATACACACATAACTTACACTCCTTTAATACTCAATCCATCCACCAAGGTCACACAATCTTCACCTTTTATTTTCTCACTCTACACACTCTCTATACTTCTCTTATCAACTCTTCAAACCTACATGATCACTATCAAGACATTATAATTATGACCTATAGGTCATACACACAATATTTAACCTACTCTTATCCTCAATCCATCCACTAGGCACACTCATACTTCTCTCTATTTTTCTCCATACTCTAGAAACCATCACCTTTGATTTAACTCTTTATAGAGTCTTCATGACTTCCATCTTCTTGGTCAGCCATAAGACTTTCCTTAACCCTTAAGGATTCTATCACACTAATACATAGCTCAATACTAAACTTGTAGGTAGACCATAACATCCATGGGTCACATTTAAGCAAATACAAATTTTAATGAGGCATTAGTAGCCCTTATAGGTACTATAGATACCTATTCCCCCTTTTATTACTTCACCAAGAAAATTAGGAACACAAGACCACTTCTAAATGCATAGGTCCACTCCACATGATCCATAATACACTTCAATTTATTACATCCATCACTACATGTTGGCCAAATTTTGTGCACATGCAAAGCTTCTACCTAAATGGTTGAGCTGAATAAGAAGTTCTAGATAGAATGAGTGGTCCAAAGATATTATATTGCTTACACTTAAAGAATGACTAAAGTGAAATTTATTGATCTTTGAGAATTAATGACTTAGAAATAGGTTTAATATTGATAAATAGGTTTTCATGATGTTCATGGCATCCATGGAGCATAAACTAGGTTTCATATGTCTTAGAAGCTCATTTTAAGCCTTGGAAGTTCTTACACAAGCATAACAGATCTATAATGTCATCAACACATCATGCAAAAGTAAATAGGTTAATATTATTTCACATTTAATAAATGCACTTGGATATCCTCTTATGCCAAAAGGGCACATGGACATGAAGTTATTTAAGCTTTGAACATTCTCTACAAATTTCATGACCTGATGAGTTGTCTATCTAAAGTTATAAGCATTCAAAGTTGAATAAGTAGAAGGAGACATTCATGCAAATGTGAATATTAAGCCTTGAAAAATATCCATTTAAATTCAAATGTTCCTAGGTTTAACATGAGAGTGACAAGTGTCCAAATCTTGGGAGCTAAAGTCAAGGTCCAACATTGAGTGGGTAACCTAGTGAGCCAGTGGGTCCCAAATATCTAACAGAGTGTATTTGATCATGCATCAAAGATTAATGGTGAGCATTGAGTCAAAATGTTAACATAATCAATAAGCTAACAAGTGGTAAGATCTTGGGTGTCCTAAGGAGATCCAATATTATGTATTGAATGATAGAGTTAGTGGGTTTAGGTAGATCAATGGTGAGTGTGTAATCATACACAAAGATCTAACAGTGAGCGAGGGTCAAAGAGTCAAAGAATCTCAAGGATGGATGAGCTCTTACCAAGTGTAACAAATCTGTTAGGCTGGTAGAAGATTAATGATATATTCTCTTTCATATAAATTCATATCTATGAAATGCATGAGGTCAAGAAGTTAAAGGGATAATAGTAGATTCTTGTAAATCAAATAGAGAATTGACACTTGGTATAATATTTGAAGAACTCTGATCAATATCTATGGTCAAAATTAAATATCAAAATCTAGGTACTTCAATATAGAATAAATGATACCATAGGTTGAAGAAAAAATAGGTCATGTAAGGATATTTTCATTACCATTAGAGCTCAGTTAAAGGTCACAAGTAGATGTAGTCAAAATCAGGATGGTTATGATGTTGGAAATTTTTCAATGATGTTATGATGATGTCATGTAGGTGTCCAAGTGAGTGGATGAAGTGCATTGATAGTATACATGACAATGATAAAATGTGTAATGTGTTTATCTTAGTATGCTTGAAGTATGCTTGGTTGATCTTTAGTTTTAGAATGATTATAGATATTTATGGATGAGTATGGTGGTTTGAGGATGCATAATGGGTACCTAAGATGTTTTATATACTTTGAGTACTTTTTTACATGAGTGGATTTCATCTGGTTGATCATTATTGTCATCTAAACATTTTGGGTCCAGTGGTAGAAAATCTAAGTACGTAGTTTGATGATGTCACCATTATGAATTATGGATGATTTAAGAGGAGTTGGTCATATGGTTGTGATAACATTAGTCCATAGTTGATTTATCCTAGATTTTAGATCATGCACTAAAGTGCATCAAAATATATGCAAGTGAAAATTTGGGATCTCAGGCATTTTGAGAGTGTTTTCCCATACTTAAACAAATATACAATATGGAAAGAAAATTTTACGAATTTTGATGGTGGAATATCTCACACATGTGTATGTTTTAAGAGAATTTTATCTTATGATTTTGTTTAGTTTTGTGCCTAGTTGATTTACACTAAATCTCAAATCATGCACTGAAGGACATCAAAATATATGCATGTGTAAAGTTGGCTTTTGAGGAAATTATTTACACCATTGCCTCTATGATAGATAAATTTGATGAGTAATTTTAATGCAATTATATCTCACATGTGTGATGGTTACAAGATCATTTTGTCACAAGGTTAGATTCTGCTACGTGAGGAGATCATATGATCCAAATTTGAGAACTTACAAGTAAGTGAAGCAAAATCTATAACTATACAAATTTAGCCTTATAGGCATATAAGAAATATTACCATAGTAATTTTTTCATAACTTATATTTATATCAACATCAATAGAGTGCATTTCTCTAATAAGTCAAGAAGTAGTGAGATGGTGCTAAGAGTTTAATGTTTAACACTGAGTAGAGATAAAGATCAACCTTCTTCTAAGGATCAAGGGTGAGTGGGTGATCATATAGATAGAGATAAATAGTCATATTTAAATTTAAGAGGTCAAAGTGATATTTTTCTAGAATTTTTAAAGAAAGGAGAATCTTGAAGATATTTATGGAGTGCATGAGCTCAAAGTTTCTAGATTTTATGAGATGAGGTTAACATGTTCAGGTTTAATGTTTGGCATTATTACACTATGTGTTAAAGGTTGATATTCATAAAATAAGATCAATGGTGAATGTTTCATTATATAAATGAGGACTCAAATGTGAGCATGGTGTCTAAGGTTTAACTGTGACTGTTTGCATTTGAATATGCAAAGAAATGACTAGTGTCTAGTTTTTGGACAATATATTTTGATCTATGTAGAATTAACTCATGGTGTAAAAAAATGAACTTGTATAGGATTACAAGGCACATTTTTAAATATAAATTTGAAAATTTGAAATTGTTTACAATTAGACTTATGAATGTTAAAAGTTTACTATGTTTTTGTATATGTTCTGCAAGTGACTTGAGAAGGTTGTTTGAGCTCATTTTGATGTTATTTTGATATCTCAAGATGAATTAGCCATTGGATAATGTTTTAGAATCCACGAGGATCATATATGTGAATTATTAAGTTTTGACCATTTGTATATAGTATGAACAAAGCTTAAGAAGTTTACTATGCATTTGTTCATAATGTTCTTGTACACCATGTTAGTGTTTGAGTTGTTTGAGCATACACAGATGTGAGTAGAGTTAACTATGATCATTTGAGGATTTATAATGGGAAATAAGTATGGACCTATACTTTTGGAACTAGTATTATGTTCTTATTTTACTTTTTGATTTAATAAATATGTGAATATGTATCGATGAGACCTATAAGAGCTACACATGCATGATTAAAAGGTGTAATTTATTAAAGGTGACCCGTAGATGCTATGGCCAACCTATGAAGATTGTTTTGAGTTGTGTCTTAATCAGATAGATGAATTAAGGGTTAAGGCATGCCTAATGGCTGACCAAGATGGTGATAATCATGAATACTCTATAAATAGTGAAATCAAATATGGTGATTTTGATATTAGAGAGTGAGACTTGTGAGAGATTTGAGAGATGATTTTAGGTCATAATTCTATCAGTAGAATAGTGATCTTGAAAATTAAGTATGAAGGATGGTGAATATTGATAATTAGAGGTCCATCATTAGGTATTTAAGATGTCATTTCATATGTGGATGTGTTCATATATGTTGTTGTGGTAGTTCAACATCTAGGGGGCTGCATCTTCCTTGCAAGATAAATCTTTATAAAGGTCTAGCTGTTGTTGTAGCTCAGCTAGATAGGTTTTGTATCACCTTGTGGGATTGTATTCTCACTAAATAAGGGATTTTAGTTCCTTGATCAATTTCATCTAGTCTTAATTGGTTATTATTATTATTATTATTATTATTATTATTATTATTATTATTATTATTATTATTACAAGATAATAATTTAATTAGAGGTTCCAGTGGGTTTTCTCCCCTAAGAGGGTTTCCCACATATGTCTTATGTTATGTTAGTGATTGTACCTCCAATAATTGGTATTAGAGTAGTTTGTTCATGCAAATTTTAACCACTTGAAGGTGATTAAAGATACAATGGTTGATAAAGAGGTTATGTCTTATCTTCAAGCCAATATAATATGTGTTTTATTAGAAGTTAATGGTGTGAAGACATAAGTTGAAAAATCTAGAGGAAACAATTAAGAATGTATAGGTCATGCCAAATAAAGATTTCAATCAAAGAATGGAACAATTGAAAAGTAAAGTCATGACTTACTTAGATGTACTCTTATCTAAGGACAAAGGGGATTTCATCTCTACCAAAAGGGTCAATAATGAAAATTCATGGATTAGTAATGATAAAAAAAAGGAGATCAAATATGAACAATGTCTTTTATGGGTATTGCTTCTCTTATAATCATTTTGGCCATAGATATAGAGACTAAACTCTCTTAATAGAGATAAAAAAGGATGTAATATGATACAATTTTAACCAACAAGGTGATATAGCTAAGAACTATAAAATAGCATTTTAGAAAAAGGATATACAAGTCATTGACACTATCAAATGGTTGAAAGAGACTAAGTCTAAAGAAGAAAAGAAATGAAATCCAACCAAATCACCAAAGGAAGAGTCATTTTTTATTCAAGTTTCCTTTCATACTCAAGAATATGAGAATAAGAGATGGTTCATAGATATTGGATGCTCAAATCATATGACATGAGACAAGAGCAAGTTTATCTCTCTCAAAAAGACCAACCCAGGTATAGTTAGATTTGGTGACAACAAATGTGCTAACATAGTCAACAAAGGTAATATGAGTTTGGACAATGGTCATACTAAGACTAAGAATTTATTATATGTAGAAGGTTTTAAACATAATATTTTAAGTGTGATCTAAATGTGTAAGCAAGGAAATGTAGTAAATTTTCATGATGATGTATGTGAAATAAGAAAGGGAAAATATGGTAGATTAATTGCAAATTTTCATAAAATAGATAACAACATGTATGTATTCCATGAATCTAAGAAGGAAGAGTGCTTCATAAGTCAATTAGAAGAAATATGGCTTTGGCATATAAGGCTGGGACATATAAATTTTGAAAATTTGATAAAAATTAGTTCAAAGGGGTTGGTAAGGCATATGCCTAAGATTTGTAAGATTCCTAAATCTCTTTAAAGGCATGTCTTCACAGGAAGAAAACCAAAATAAGATACAAATCTAAGGAATTATCCACTATAGAGCCACTGGAGTTGATTTATACTGATCTATGTAGACGTATGAGAACTCAAAGTATTCAAGGTAATAGCTACTTCATGCTTCTCATTAATGATTTACTAGGATGACTTGGATATTATTTCTTAAATAAAAAAATTGGAATTCAAAGTTGTGGAAAATGATAAAAGATGAAAGATCAAGTGTGTGAGATTAGACAGAGGAGGTGAGTTTTGGTCCCATAAGTTTGATGTTTTCTGTGAAGAACATGGGATAAGAAGATAAATTATGCTATTAGAACACTGTTAAAAAATGGTTTGGTTAAAAGGAATAATAGGATGGTAGTTCATATGGGTATAACCATAATTCAAGATGCAAAATTATTAGATGGATATTGGGAAGAGGCAACCAACACTTTTGTGTACATTATAAATAGGTGTTAAATCAAAGTAAATGGTAATAAGACTCCTTGTGAGTTATGGAATAATAGAGAGGCTAATGTCAACAATTTCATAGTGTTTGGGAGTAGGCGATCCATCAAAATAGATGAAGATAATATTGGAAAAAATGATTCAAGATCTGATTAGGGCATATTCTTAGGTTATTCTTCTATCAGTACTACCTATAGGTGTTTCAACAAGAGACTTCACAATATTGTTGAAAGTTCAAATGTAAGGGTAGATGAGACAAGTAAAGTCAAGAAGCCAAAATTTTAGGTGACTTAATTTATAATTATATTAAAAATAATGATGAGTTATTTATTTAAATAGATGATGAAGATGAAGAGGAGGAAGAAAGAAAAGATACTAGATCTCCATCTAGATGAATTTAGAAAGATCATCCAATTTCTCAAATTATAGGAAATATTGGTGTAAGATTGAAGACTCTAAGGAGAATGTTGATAAATAAAAATCAGCAAGACTCATCTCTTCTATCCATGATTGAACCCAAAACATTCATGGATGCCAACAAATATGAAATTTGGAATGATGCAATCGATGGAGAAACTGATCAAATAGAAAATAATGAAACATGGGACCTAGTTCCTAGGCCAAAATATAAAATTGTGGTAGGAACCAAGTGGGTTTTCAAAAAAAAGATGAATGAGAAAGGATAATTCACAAGGAAAAAGGATATATTGGTGTTTAAATTATATGCTCAGGTTGAAGGAATAAATTTTGATGAGACTTTTTCTTGTATGGCAAGAATGGAAGAAATTAATTTTTTTTTAGCATATGCTAGTTTCAAAGGTTTTAAGTTATATAAAATGGATGTGAAATTTGGATTATTGAATGGAAAATTAGAATAAAATTTGTACATTTAGTTACCTAAAGGATAATTCATGTCAAGTAATCAAGATTTTGTGTGTAAATTAAAGAAGGCTCTATATGGTCTTAAAAAAGCTCCTAGGGCTTGGTATGTTAGGATAGATAAGTATATTTTGAGTCAATGTTTTAAAAGGGGGTAGTTGATATTAATTTATACATTAATAAAAAATCTAATCATCAATTGATATTTTTTGTATATGTTGATGACATATTTTTTGGATCTGACAATGATAAAATGAGTAGAGAATTTGCATATACTATGAAGACTGAGTTTGAAATGTCAATGTTGGGAGAATTGTATTTATTATTAGAATTAAAAATTAATAAATTTGATGTAGGGATATTCATTTCACAAGATAAATAGATAAAGGATATGCTAATGAATTTTTACATGATGGATTTTAAGCCAATTGGCACTCCAATAATCATAGTATGCAAGTTAAGTAAATTGGATTGCTTACCAAAAGTTGATCAAATTTTATATATATCCATGAATGGAAGTCTTTTTTACTCTATTTAATCTAGGCTTGACATCATGTAACCAATAGGTCTTGTAGGAAGGTTTCAAGTTGACCCTAGATAATCTCACTTAAAAGCATTCAAAAGGATCTTGAGATATCTCAAAGGCACCATAGACTATGGTTTATGGTATCCTAGGGGTAAATAATTCTCTTTTAAATCATATACTAATTCTAATTGGGTAGGATGTGTGGATGATATGAAGAGTACTATTGGTGGGGTCTTCTTCATGGGAGAATGCTTGGTGTCTTAGCTAAGCAATAAAAAAGCTTCAATGTCTCTATCAACTATAGAAGCTAAGTATTTAGTAGTTGCCTCTTGTTTCACACAAGTCATATGGATGAAAAAAACTTTAGAGGGTTGTAAGGTAAGACAAAATGGACCTTGTCTTATTTATTGTGACAATACTACTAAAATTAGTATCTCAAAGAATCCTATTATGCACTCAAAAACTAAACACACTCTTATTAGATATAATATATTGAGAGAATAATAAATTAATCAATGTGTTAAGTTGGAACATGTGACTAAAAAAGAGTATCTTGTAGATATTATGACCAAACCATTGTCAAAATCTATTTTTGAGTACCTAAGACAAAGCTTCTGTGTCATTTATTTCTATGTGAACTAATAGAAGGTCTTTAGTTAATGGGGAGTAACAAGTTCATGAGCTTGATATAGAGGTTTGTGAAGGATCTATAATATAAGGTTACAATGGGTTCTTTTAGGTGGCTTAATAAGATTTAGTGAGTGGCATGAAGTTCTTTTGATGGTCCTTGTGGTAGCTTCAAAGAGAAGGCTAGTAAGCATGTGTGGCAGTTCTTCATGATGTATGGAGATATGAATATGTTAAAGATATGAAATTTCTTATAAATCTTAGGGGGAGTCCCTATCAGATCCTTCTTAGTGAGGTTTATCATATTTTAGTATTTTATGTGTTCTTTCTTCATTGACTATAGTGCTTGGTTGAAGAGAGAGTTAGCATAAAACAAGAGGAAGTTTGTCAAGAAAATAAGAGGTAGACTCAAGGTAAGGGGGATTTTGTATAATATTTATAATATGATACTCTCCTATTGGTAGTATTTTTTAGGTTCTTAAGATCAGTTGGTTACCACTTTGTCATTGTGTCAAAAGGGGAGAAAGTTCCTATTGTGAGAGTGCTTGAAGAGAGAAAAGGAAGATGAGCTATATTTTGATATATATGATGGCTATTGAATCAATGAAAAAGGGGGATATTTTCAGAGAGTTATAAATTATTTCATGATCATGTCATGGAGGTGTTTAGGTGAGTGGATGAAGTGCATTGATAGTATATTTGATAATGATAAAGTGTCTAATGTGCTTGTCTTAGTATGCTTGGTTAATATTCAATTTTGGCATGATTAAAGATGTTCATGGATGAGTATGGTGATTTTAGGATGTTAAATGGGTTCCTAAGATGTTTGATATGCATTTAGGCTTGTTTGCATGAGTGTATTTCATCTAGTTGATCATTGTTAGCATCTAGACATTTTGGGTCTAGTGGAAGAAAATCTAAGCAGTTTGATGACATCACCATTGCCATATATGGATGAGTAAATAGAAGTTGGTCATATGGTTGTGATCACATTAGTCCCTAGTTGATTTGTGATAAATTTTAGATCATTCACTAAATCACATAAAAATATGTGCAAGTATAAAGTTGGATCTCAGGCATTTTGATAGTGTTTTCCCATATAGCCAAATTTGTAATGTGGTAAAAAATGCTAAGTAGGAATTTTGATGGTATCATATCTCACACATGAGGAAATTTTAGGATAATTTGATCATATGGGTTTGTTAAATTTTATGCCTAATTTATTTTTTCTAAATCATAGATCATGCACTAAAGTGTGTCAAAAGAATTGAATGTTCAAAGTTGACCTTTCAAGCAATTCTTGACATTGTTGGCTCTATGACAGACAAATTTGAGTAGGAATTTTAATGTCATTATATCTCACATGTGTGAGGGTTTTAGGATTACTTTGTCATATGGTTGGATTCTCCTATGTGAGGATATCATATGGTCCAAATTTGATAAGTTACAAGTGAGAAAAACAAAAGCTACGATTGTGCAAATTTGGCCTTCTAAATAAATAAGCAAGGTTCCCATAGTCATTTTTTCATAAGTTAAAGTTAGATTAACATCAATAGAGTGCATTTATCCAAGAATTTAGGAATTAGTAAGATGGTGCCAAGTGTTTAATAATTAATACTGAATAGAGATAAAGATCAAGCTTCTTACAAGGATCAATGAAGAGTGGGTGATCATGTAGATAGAGATAAATGGTGCAATTTAAAGTCAAGAGGTCAAACTGATAATTTTCTAGCATTGTTAAATGAAGGACAATCTCAAAGAGATCAATTAAGTGTATGAGATCAAATTTTCTAGATTACATGAGATGATATTAACATGTTCAAGGTTTAACATCTAGAATTGATGCACTACATGTTAAAGGTAAATCTTAATATAATAATAATGATGGTGCATGTTTAAAATAAGCAACAAGGACCTGATATGGGAGCATGGTGTCTGAGGTTTAACTGTGACTATTTGCATTTGAATATTCGAATCTGTAAAGGGATGACTAGTATCTAGTTTTTGGGTTATATCTTTCGATGTATGCAAAATTTGCTCATGGTGTAAAAAGTAGTCTTATAGAGGATTAAAAGGGACATCCAAAAATATAAATTTGAAGGTTTGAAAGTGTGGAAAATCAAAGTTATGAAGGTTATAAGTTGACTATGTTTTTGTATATGTTTTTCAAGTGACTCGAGAAGGTTGTTTGAGCTCATTTTGATATTGTTTTGATATCTCATGGTCAATTAGATATTGGATAATGTTGTAAACTCCATGAGAATAATATAAGTGAATTATGAAGGTTTGAATATTCATATTTAGTATTAATAATGCTTATGAATTTAATTGTGTATTCGTTCATGATGTTCTTGTACACTAGGTCAATATTTGAGTTGTTTGAGCATACATAGAGGTGAGTAGAGTTCATTATGATCATTTGAGGATGTCTAACGAGACATAAGGAATGGACCTATACCTTTGGAAGTGGTCTTTGTTCTTGTTTTTCTTTTTTAGTTACTAAATGGGTGATTAGGTCTCCACGAGACCTATAAGAGCTACAAGGGCCTTATTAAAAGGTGTAGCTTCTTAAGGGTGACCCATATATTCTATGTACAACCTATGAAGATTGTTTTGAACTATGTCCTAATTATATAGATACCTTAAGGGTTAAGGGATGTCTAATGGCTGACCAAGATGGTGATAATCATGAATGCTCTATAAATAGTGAAATCAAAGATGGTGATTTTGAGACTTGAGAGTGAGACTTATGAGGGATTTGAGGGAGTCTTGTGTGTGTGAATTGTGTAGAAAAGGAGGGGTAGAGTTCCCATTAGATGAGTTGATGAAAATATTATATTGAGGACTATTCGTATGACATGTAGGTCATAATTTTATTGCTAGAATAGTGCTCTTGTAGATTGAGTATGAGTGAAGGTGAAGAGTGATAATTAAAGGTCCATCATCAAGTGTTAAAGACATCAATTCATAGGTGGATGGGCTTATAGATGTTGTTGTGATAGATAAATATCTAGGGGGTTGTAGCCTCCTTGAAATTTGAATATTTATAAGGTATAGTTGTTGTAGTTTAGTTAGATATGTGTGGTAATACCTTGTGGGATTGTAGTCTCCCTAAATAAGGGATTGTAATTCCGTGATCAGTTTTAGCTAGTCTAAATTGGTTTTTGTTATTATAGGATAGTAGTCTAATTGTAGGTTTTAGTTGGTTTTCTCTCCTAAGAGGGTTTCAAACATATGTTTTGTGTTATGTGATTGATCTTGCATTATCTCTCTTTCTCATTGCTATGAATGATGCATATGATTCATGAATGCTTATGATAATTGGTTAAAAACTTGAAAGTGATTGAAATTGATGTTGGAATATTTGAAATCACTAATTTACCCCCACCCCCCTCAATTATTATACCTCTAACATATGATGTAGTCCTATCACCATTAGAGCATAGTCTCAACATCTAGTTCAAAGATTTAGAACTTGCAGAACACTTTTTTTGGGGTTGCATAATTGTCTCATAATCATGATTGTTATTATTTAAATAATATTTATGTATACATGAGTTCTTATTTTCCATAAATGTTCAAAGGAAAAATTAGGTATTTTAGGGCCTAATGTAGAGATCAAGATGGTAGTTAGCTATTGAAATGAGATCGAGTAGCCTATAGGTTTTCATCAAGACCTATGATTAAGTTAAAAGTAGGGATATATATGAATGATTATGAACAAGCGTATCATATATAGACATGGGTATATTATTGAAAAAATAGGTAAAAACCACTTCTCAAAGTAGACATGACATGGCTCTATCAGTTTCAAGATATGAAGATTTTATCTTTATAAGCAAGCAAGTGGGAGATGGCATATAAAATCAAGCAAAGGGATTTGGGGATTGGTTAGAGAATAGTGGAGAATTTAATTGTTGTTCAAATCTTAAGGATATTTCTTCCTTAAAAGTATCATGATTCATCATCTACAAAATAGAATCTTGTCTTCTAGTGCATAATTCTCAACTAATGAGAAAGATAAAAGACTTTTAAAGCTAATACATGCTAATTTGTTAATAAAGGGTCTATCCTGAATGGGTTAAAAGGTGGTGGATCATTGATTGAAAGGGTAGCTTATTGGTTGTTCTCAAATAACATTCTCCCTCTTATCTCTTTTACTTTCTCCTATATCACCCCATTCTTTCTCATTTTAAAGCTCTCTCTTGGATTATAGGCTCTCACAAGGACTCTTTAATCTGAAAGAGTAAGGGAATTTATGAGATATTACAAGATATTCTCCTATTTACTCAGAAAAACCTTGTCAAACATTTGTAATAACTACCTCTTAAAGTAACAATACTTTCTTTACCTATCTCTTGTATTGGATCAGTGTTGGCAAGTTGTACATGATGGAATTGTGTGAAGGAGATTCTTCCTCATCCATTGTCCTCCTTTCTAACCTCCTTTAAAGTGTTTTCAAGTTATTAAAATTATACATTAGTGTCCTTTATACCATTTATGTAGGTTCTTAGTGGGTCTTAGAACTCCTCTTTATTTAAATTCATTGCTTCATGAACCTAATCTATGAAATACCTCTATAATTAGCTTGATTTTGAGGTTGTGTGAGCTTGTATTATCTTGTGTTGATCTAGTGTGGGTTAAATCTTATGGGATTATTCCATTTATATTTGGTGTATAACCTTGTAACCTTTATTAAGATCCATTTTCCCATTTCTAACACATTTCCTTGTGATAACATTAGTTTAGGTGATCTATCAAGAGGAAGCTGGCCTTCTCTAGAGGTTTAACCCCAACATAGGTAACCCACATCTTGGGGTTGTTCCCATATTATGATTGAGAGTGGGGGAGCCTGAAGAAGTCCCCCACAAGGGTGAAACTCCATGTCATAATATTTTTTGACGTGTCTGATGGGAGTTACTATATTGTTCATTGGTGTAGAGTTTTAATGTTCTCTTCATCTAATCAGCCTTTAGAGGCATATGTTTAAACATTATTGATGGCTCTGAGTATCTTTAGTTGATTTAAGAAACCTAAATAAGTTCATAATCATCATAATCTAGTATGAATAAACAACTATATTTTGATGATTATGCTTATGCTCTACCTCAACATCACACTTATCAAGCAAATAATATTTATGTGTTCCCCTCATGTGGCCCTCAAATAGCCTATCAACCCTGTCATGGCCTTTGTACTCCTCCTACCCCTGTATATTACTAAGGTTAACCTCATTTTACATTAAAATTTCTCTTCTTTTTTCCCTTGTCAAGACTAGGCTTACCCTATTACATCTTTGTCAGGAGTCGAGCAAGCATTATCAATTTGCATTGAGTTGATAAAGGAGATTGGTAAGGGTTTATAAATTTCTTATATCATCCCTATCCATTTTATATAATAGGTAAGGAGTGATATTTAGTTATTAAATAATATATGGTTAGTTTGTGAGGGTGAACAATGGTCATCTTATGAGAATGAGGACATAATAATGATGAGAAGTAGATCCAAAATATAGACAATGTGTTGATATATTATGAATAAAATTATGTTCATTTGGATTAGTATTATATATCTTCTCCCCTCTAAGATCCTCAAGCTCAAATTTGAAGAGTTCCTAATCAACCCCCTAGTCAATCTTGTCCAAATCTATCCTTATCAAAAATGAAAGAGGTGATACTAGACCAAGGCAAAATAAACATGAAAATAAACAAGGGAGTTAAACTTGGACAATAATTCCCCATTCATGCCATGAATATGATAAGTATCTCCTTGCCTTAGTTTTGGAATGTGTGGGCATCCATTAAAGAAGTTGACTATCCACAGGTTGAGAAGCGAGAATTGAAAGGGTGAGTATTATCCATTAAAAACGTTTTTGAGTAGTGGGAGAAAGAGTATGTCAAAATTAAGACAATAAATTTTCCCTCTCCTACCCATACTCCCATTCCCACTCAAGAGCATAAAGCCATTCCATCATGGATCTTCTCCAAAACTATTAACCCTAGCTATGTCATGCCCTCACTTGTGAGACCCCCTCTCCTATAACATTTTAAAATGAAGAAAAAGTGTTTGTTTCATACCCATTTCCATCATGGAAATCAATTTAGAAAGAAACAAAGAAGGAAGAGGTGTTAGTTGAGGCAGTCCAAGAACTAGTTTAGGCAGAGGAAGAGTTAGTTGTGCAAGAAATAAATCAAGAAACCATAACTCATCTCAATGATCTTGGTGTAAATTTTTTTTGAGACTCTCTATCCTTTCCTAAAGAGCCACCAAATAATCCATTCAAAATCCCTAACTAGAAATAAACTCTCTTAAATTTGAAAATAAGGTGACCTTCTTCATCATCCCACCATCTCCCTCTTGGAGAAAGAACCTATTTTATAAAGGATAGAGGAGGATCTTATAGTCATAGGTGAACCTAAAGAGGGAAATGCAAGCTTATATGATGAAGAGATCATGATAGGTAGCCCACTTTATAGGGAAGAACATGTTTTAGCTTTCAAGTTGTAGGAAATTGAGGAGAAGCAAGAGGGAAACCTTCATGAACCTATTATGGGGGTCAAGGGAAGCTCAAGTGATTTAGAAGATCAATGGTAGAATTTGAACATAGATTTATTGAATGAAATTGAGTAGTTTAATGATGCAAATTTTCTTGATGAGGACAATACTCAAGTTGAGATTATAATAGACCTTGAGTGGAATACTGAAGGTCTAGTCTACATAGATGAAGAAGAGGATTAGAACCAGGTGCTTGAGGTTGGTCAACTTCAAGATGAGGTGTTAGTTAAGGATAGACTTAATATGTTGGAGCTAAAGGAAAGTAGATTAGACCTTGAGTAAGACAAGTGTGATATTTTAGACTTTGTGGTTAAGTCAACCCTCATTTGTAGTTTAAGAATAAGCTGAGATCTTGAGTGAGGTTGATGAAAGAGACATCTCAAGTGTTCAAGTGCTTCAATTTGAGAAGCATACCAATAAAAATATTGAGGAGTTATGGTAGTGGTTCAATTCCATAACCAAAGAGTTTGAAAGGCTAAGAGACATGTCCTTTCTTTAAAACATTATGAGCATGCTGCTCGAATCATTATCAGTCCTAATTTACACAAGGACAAGGTAGAAGAACATGATATTTTTGAACCACCATGTGAACCAATTAAGAGCCTAAATAAATTCTTCATATAAGGATTTATAAAGAGTGATAAACAACATCAAGCAAGTGCTCCTATAGTCCAAAATGAACCAAGCTTGGAATACTTCCACTAGTATGTTGGCATTGGAGATATGTTTGTTCCATTTCATCCATTGGAGAGAACATCAAAAGAATGGACCATCAAGCTAGAACATTACTAGTACCTCCAAAACAAGGTATTTTTCATCTTGGTTTGATACAAGTGAATGATACTCAAATTTTTCGATTTGACCTGGGTGGAACATACTTGTTATACAATATTGTATATATTAAAGTATATTTCATGATTATTTCTACGTGTTTGTGTGCATATTTGTTTAGTAGGCTAGTTTCACATGTTTTGTTTAGGTTAGTTTCCTTTATATTCTATGTTTCCCTTCCAAAGTGCCTTGGGCACTTTGTTGTTATTTTTTTTGTCCTTATTTTTTAAAAAGGAAGTTTTTTAGGAAGGGGTAGCCTTGTATCAATCTAGATAACCTAAGAGAAAAGAGAGGAGACTCCATGCCCAATGGATTAGACAAGGCAACTAGTCAAGGTTCCTAAGCATAGAGTCATGCTTCCATGTGAGTTGCCAAAGATGTTGGAAAAAAATTTCCCACATAAAAATATTTTGCCTAAATGGTTGAGTTGAACAAGAAGTTATAGATGGAATGAATGGTCTAAATATCTCATATTTCTGATAATGCTTTTTGAACATTTTAATCAAGATTAAAGTGCAATTTTTTGATCTTTGAGAAGCAATGACTTAGAAACAAGTCTAAGTTTTCTAAAGGAAGGATTCAATAAGTTATCATGATGTTCATGGAATCTAAAGAGCATAAATTAGGTTTCACAATGATCAAAGTCTCATTTTGATACTTAGGAGTTCTTGCACAATCATACAAGAGCTAGAATGTCATCAACACATCATATAGAAATAAATAGATTAATTTGATTACACATTTACTAAATGCACTTGGGAATCCTCTGAGGCCAAAATGACACATGGACATGAATTTATTCATATATTACACATAATTTATAAGTTTCATAACTTGAGGAGTTGTCTATTTCAAGTTATAAGCATTCAAACTTGAACAAGTAGAAGGAGATATTCACGCATATGTCAAGATTAAGCCTCGATAAATAGTTATTTAAATTTAAATGTTCCTAGGTTTAATGTGAGAGTGAAAAGTGTCCAAATATTAGGAGATAAGGTTAATATATAATAGATATTAAGTAATATGATGAGATAATGGGTCCCAAATATCTAATAGATCATATTTGATCAAACATCAAAGATCAATGGTGAGCATTGAGTCAATAGGTCAGCATAAGTGATAAGCTAACAAGTGTCAAGATCTTGGGTGTCCTAATAGAGATCCAATGGTATGAATTAATTGATAGAGTTAGTGGGTCTAAGAAGTTCAATGATGATCATCTAATCATATAGAGAGATCTAATGGTGAGTGAAGGTCAAAGAGTCAAAGGATCTCAAGAAGGGATGAGTTATTCACAAGTGTCATAATTTAATTAGTTTGGCATAAGATAAATGGTACACATTCATTCATACAAAGGTATATCTATAGAGAATATAAGTTTAATAGGTAAAATAGATGATAGTAGGATCTTATAGAACAAATGGATAATTGACACATGGCATAATATTTGAAGAGCTCAAATCAAGATCGATAGATAGAATTAAAGGTTTAAAGCTAGGGACTTCAATGGATAAAAAATGTGACCATAGGTCAAAGTAGAAGTAATTCATACAAGGTTATTTTCCTCACCATTAGAGCTTGATCAAAGGTCACAAGAAGACATAGTCATGGTTAGGATGGTTATGATGCAGTCCCATCACCATTAGAGTACAATCTTAACCTCTAGTTCAAATATTTAGAACTTGTAGAGCCCATCTTTTAGGGTTGTAAAACTATCTCATGACTATGATTTTTTCTCTTTAATTAATACGTGTGCATAAATGAGTTATTAGTTTCCATAAATGCTCAGAGGCAAAATTAGGTCTTTTAGGGCCTAATGTATAGATCAAGATAGTAGCTAGCTATTGAAATGAGATCAAACAACCTATAGGTTTTCATCAATATAATAGATATATGAAAATTGATAAAGGACACTGGTTTTCATCTATAAAAGACCTATGATCATGTTCAAAGTAGGGGAAGATATGAGTGATTATGAATAAGTGTCTCATCTGTCAACATGGCTATATTATTGATAAAGTAGGTAAAAATTAGTCCTCAAAGTAGAGATGACATGGATCTATCAGTTTCAAGATATGAATATTTTATTTTCATAATCAAGAAAGTGGGAGATGGCATATAAAATCAAGCAAATGAATTTGTGGATTAGTTAGAATATAATGGAGCATTTAATTTTTGTTTAGATCTTAAGGATATTTCTTCCTTGAAAGGATCATGACTCATCATCTATAAAATAGACTCTTGTCTTCTAGTACACAATTCTTAGCCAATGAGAAAGATATAAGACTTTTGGAGCTAATACGGGCTAATTTGTCAATGAAGGATCAGTCTTGATTGGGTTACAATGTGGTGGAGCATTGATTGAAAGGGCAGCCACTTGATTATTCTTAGATAACATGCCTCCTCTTCTATCTTTCCCTTTCTCCTATATCACCCCATTCTTTCTCATTTGTAATCTCTCTCTTAAATTATAGACTCTCAAAAGGACTCTTTGATTTGGATGATCAAGGGACTCTCTAAGATATATCCTCCTCTTGATTAGGCAAAACGTTTTCAAGAATTTGTAAGAAATACCTCTTGAATTAATAAGATTTTATTTACCTATTTCTTATCTTGGATCAATGTTTGGTGAGTTGTGCATGATGGCATTATGTGAAGGAGATTCTTCATCATCTTTTTTCATCTTTTTTGACCTCATTTAAGGTGTTTTCAAGCTATTTTATCTCTATATTAATGTCCTTTATAGAATTTATGTAAGCCTTAATGAGTCTTAGAACACCTCTTTGTTTAAACTCATTGCTTTGTAAACCTAATCTATGAAATACTTATGCAATTATCTTGATTTTGAGTTTGTGTGAGCTAGTATTATATTGTGTTGATCTAGTGTGGGTTCAATCTTATGGTAGTATTCCATTTGTATTTGGTGCATCAAATTTTAGCCTTTATTATGAGCCATTTTCACCTTTATAACCCTTTTTCTTGTGATAGCATTAGTTTAGGTTATACATCAAGAGTAAGTCATCCTTTTTCTGAGGTTCAACCCCATCATAGGTGACCATAGTTTGGGGTTATTCATATATTATAAGTGGTATTTAAGGACCCTAAATAACTCCCCCACAAGGGTGAATTTACATGTCATAACATTGCAATCCTCTATATAAGCAAGACCTACTCAACTATTAGCCTTGTACACAAGAACATCATGAATAAACATATAGTCAATTTCAAAGTATTTGTTCATAATAAATATGGATTGATAAAACCCCCCAAAATACATACAAATAGTCCTAATGTAGTCTACAACACTCTCCAATAGTTAATTCATCATTAAACATCCAAAAACCATTAGAACAAATTCAATCATCCTTCTCAGGTCGCTTATAAAAGATGGTCAAACCCATAGTCAACTTTGGAGATCAATAACCATAACTATACAAATAGTCAAACCTTATAGCCAAATTCTATAGATATCCCTTGGAATCCTTTACAAATTTTATTTTATACCACCTTCAAATTCATCCCAAATAAAAATTTATAGCCAAAATAGTGAGGACTAGTTTACCTTTTTTTATTCAAATATTTGAAAATTCAAATTCCAACTATAATTTTAATGCAAAAACTTTAGAGATGTGTCTTCATTTTGTGCCCCATATAAACTTGAAAAAATTCATTTTATCAATATCTTTTGGAGTATCCTAGACTTGACTTTCAATGATGGTAATTGATCTTTGATCTAGGATTTTGAGATTATGACACTTGGTATACCCATGTGCCTTTTGTGTACCATATTGTCAATCTCCATTTAGTTAATACTCTTATGCCACTTGGTAGCCTTGCATGTAATTTGATCTTATTAAATTAATTCACACTATCAATTTACATATACATAGTTAAATGCATGTCATCAATCTTTTATCTACATGAGAAAATGCACACCATTGATCTACTAAACATATTATCAAATATCGACCATTGCCCTACTGCCAATTGACCATGATTGTGACATGTGGCACCAACACATCTAATATCAATATAATTTGACCTATTGACTTCATGATCACCATTATATATAAATATACATGATATAACATTCACTATTATATATTTGATCCAATTTAGAGAGGTTTTGACATTTGGTAACTCTGTATAATAATCACTTGATATTGTAAATCTAGCTACGTATAGAAACTAGTGAAATCTGCTTGGGAAACCAACTTTGCACCTTGATATCATTTTATAAACACCACCTCATGACCTAAAACTTATATTAAATTATATCCTCTCATAGGTGAATCCATCCATATACCAAAATTCTCCTAAGACCTTCACATGTGTGAATGCTAACATCATTAATCTACCTACTCAACCTAGTTTGCCAAGATGACTAGGAAAACCTAGACATTCATATGACTATTATGATGAATTATTTTTACTTCTAAAAGAACTAAAATCACTCATAACACCCCATAGGGTCTACAAAACATGACTACACCATTAATAACATCCATCAACTATCTTACTAAGTTAAACACTGAGGAACCATGCAAGAACACTGGAGCACATTGAAACACACCTTTTCATTGTCATTATAACACACATGACACCTCATCGATATCCTTAGACACTGTAGAGACATAATTTAAAACTCTTAAAAAGTGCTTCAAATGTGTCTATGGGAGATATACATGAACTATGAATAGTAGAGTGAGGGGTGTTATATCAAAATCCATGTGAGGAATATTATTATGTGAAAACTTTGTATGTCAAAAATATTTGAATGCTTCTTGATGTATATGGCATGTGTAAATATTAAATTTATAGTTAAACTTTAAACATGAATGTAAAGTGGATGTAACTACATGGATATAATTAATCTAAGGTCTTCCAACCAAGATATTATAATTAAGATCATTAGGCATAATTTGACATGTTATAGGTTGTATTATAGGCCCCAATGTAAATTTTAGTGTGATTTAACCTAAATATTTGTGTCAAATATTATTTAACCTTTAATTTTTAATTTCAAAAGGATTGAAATCCTTAGCATGTTAATAAAGAAACTAGAGAAAAGAGATATTACAAATTTTCAATCCTAGTCCATTATCAACTAAAATGTATTTGACACTTAGATCATTAATTTGAAATGAAATGTAGAGAGGTAGGTGTAGATCTATGATGTGCTAAGGTGGGATATATTATTTTTCATAATATTTATCACTGAAGTAACATAATATATCTCTATTGTGCAAGGTCTCATCATAGGAATTTTACAATAGAGAGGAGGTTAGATCAACTGTTAGTTTCATAAAATAATAAAATAAACACACTAACATGCTCAAATATCTAAGAATAGATCTTAGGAGGGATCATAATATATAAAATTCAATTCAAAGCCCAACTAAAATGTAAATAACAATAATCTTTACCTTCCTTGAGATCTCTAAAGGATTTGTTTGTGGCTTGATTGGTTTGTGCTCATGAAATATCTGGTAATAGATTTTGTATCTTTGATCCTTATCTCCTTAGAACCATTGTGGATTGATTGATATGGATTGATGTATTTGATCAATATTTTGAAATTATAAAACTATTGGTTTCAATATTGCTACAAAACCTGCATTATAAATTTACTCCATCCAAGCTCTCTTTATAAAGAGGTCTAGGCATGTATTTATAGGGTTAGAAACTAACCCTCGCCTAAGGTGATTTAAGGTGTAGTTTAAACATGAAATGTGTTCAAACCTAACCTAAGTGATTTAATTAACCCTATAAGAGTTAAAAGGTGTCAAAACCTTATGATTTTTAATTAATAGGTATGGTGACAGATTTTGATATATTTTCAAAGGCTTGACAACTCACAAATGTAGTGATGAAAAGATAGGATATTTCATATTTTTGAATTTACTTTTCTAATAATTAATTAATTACACATGTATAGTTCAAATTAAATTTATTTTATGTCGATGTACCCCATTTAATGGTTCCATAAGTGAAATTGCATGTTATGATGATGTAGGATGATTGGAGATGAATCAGTGAGATGTTTTTATTGCTTACAATAGGATACCCTAATTAGGGATGTCTCCATAATATTATGAGGTTTGATAAATGATGCACAAGAAAATTTGGGACTTTTAGTGATGTTTGGGCTTAATTTGTAATGGTTGGTAAGAATCAATTTAAAGTTTGGTCAAATTCCATTGGTGGCTAGTTTTAGGTTTCTATAGTTTGCCCATATTTTGGAAGGTGTTGCAATCTATAAGTATAGAAACATATTATAAAAGAATGAAAAGGTCATTTATGATTATGAATTCAACAATAATAAATGAATTGTATATTCCCTTTTAAGGGATATATTGACAAAGGGGGTTGGCTTTTGTTCCTCGAAAGGAAGAAATTATTAGACCAAAAAGATGAAATGGGGTAGAAGGGACTTATTTGCCCATAGGTAGTTATAATCAAAGGCATATGGAATTGCCCTAGTTAGGGTAAAAAATGGGATTATTTGCCTATAAGAAGTTAAAATCATTGGCATAGGTGGGATATTAAAAATGTAATTATTTTCTAAAGATGTTTTTAACCATAGAAAAAAGGCTTAGGGTAATAAGAGAATGATTTTCCCAAAGGTGGTTATAATCATGAAGTAAAAATAATGATTTTCCCATAGGTTGTTATAATCATTGGTAAGATAAACACATGCCATAGTTGGGAAGATAGAGATAATGGTTTGACCAAAGGTGGTTATAAGCATTATTCTCATGAAAACATGCTTCAATTGGGTAGAGGAAAGAGAATGATTTACCCAAAGGTGGTTATAATCATTAACCTTCAAATATATGGAAAGATAATGATTTGCCTAAACATAGTTAGAATCATTATTAATGCTAGTGGGATGGTATACAATGAATTTACCAAAGGCGATTATAATAATTATACCCTAATTATGGAAAACATGATATGGAAGATGATGGAAAATTGGTACAGAGGAGAAGGATGAATTTGGGCAACCTACTAGTAGGGAAATACTCATCCAAACTAGTAAAGGTTTAAATTGTTTCATTGTTTGGTTACTCTATATAGGATAAGATTTAGATTATATCAAGAATGTTGCTCATACCAAGGAGATATATCATTGTTGTATTACTACGTAGACTCCTAGAACTAATTTTTTTATAGCATGTGATGGTAGGCATCATGATAGAATACCATGAAGACTTGGCTAAAATATGCATAAGGACTAACATGCATTCCAATAATCAAGTGAAAACAATGCACCAATGATAAAAACCATGATGATAATGTTGATGTATGAATATGGATGGATTCAAGAATAATGCGTAAGGAATCATCTAATGAACACACATAGATTGAATCAAGGCACACCAAGAAAGCAAAAAACTAGAAAAAAAATAAGGAAACACAAAAATACCAAAAATAAAGAATAAATAAAACAAAGAAAGAAAAAAATTGAAACAAAAAATGGTCGATCACAATGTGAGTATAAATAAAATGGAACAAACAAGATGATGAACATTACCCTAGATGAGAAGAGACATTGAATCAAACAAACAAGATGGGGAAATAAAATACAATAAAGGGGGTGGCTAAGCTATTTCCAAATACACTAGGAAGTGGATGCTCCATACATAGTTTATATATGGAATATCCAACAAAAAATTTAGGCCAAATGTAGTTATCCTAGGAAACAAGATAGAATAAAATGATGATAAGAAGAAAAACATGATTGAAGTTATAGAAGAATGTGGGAAAGGGTTAAAAAAACAATGAGAGTATGGGATGTGGGGCCAAAAAACATGATGAAAGTAAATGACAAATGGTTTCTTGTGACTTGGTAAGGGTTCCCAAAATACTTAAGGCAAATAAGTGGTAAATGTTTAGGATTTTTTAAATTGACTTTACAAATGTTTTTGGATTTTTTTTAGTATCTCAACTCTATTTGAGATTGATGAGACACTAAATAGTCTAAAATTTCAAAATGATGAGAGCATTAAAACTTAAATTTCTCAAAAAATGGTATGAGTGTGGAGCTAACCTAAATGTAAATTGAGTGCTACCTACATAATCATAGGATGGGACCTGAAGTCACCATAGTTATACCTTACAGTGGATGAATATGACTAGTGTAATAGGTAATTTAAATAAAATAGGAAAAGTTGGAAAATGGAACAATATGACATATACATGGCAAGGTGGTACTTTAAGGCATCATAAAAAAAGTGGTGCCCCTAATTTTTCCATAAGTAGTTATAATTAGGAAACAATGACATAGAGAAGTAATACTAATTTGCCCATAGGCAGTTATAATTTGTAACATAATCATGGGACACTAATTTGCCCAAATATGATTATAATCAGGCCCACTTGGTATATAATGGAATAAGAAATGAAGGATGAAACTACCAAACCACTATCATATAGTTCTAAAATATCACCTCTATTTGAAATACTAAAATAGATGCTAGTGTTTAAAGTGACCATGGAACCAATGGATCAAAACCAAGGTCAAAGGGCTGATTAGGGTGTTTTAAAATAACTCAATTGATAGAAAAGGTATGGTAAAATAGAATGGTGGAATTTAAAATTCATATAATGGTATGGTATAAATAATAAAGTTGATTTTATGTTAAAATCAAAATGATCCTCATAAATAATACACTAGTTATCTCAAGCAAAGTAATGATTGAGGTATATAATGTTCATCAACTCATCAAGTTCATCCTTATCTGGTGTAGTGAGCATGTATACTCCACCACCATAGTTTTCAACAATGATGAAAGGACCAACACAATTAGGTTTGAACTTGCCTTTATGTTTCTTATAGGCCATGTTATTTTGTTGTTTTATTTAAGAACAAGATCACCAAGCTCAAATTATCTATATATAACATACTGATTGTAGTGGCCACATAGTCAGTTCTAGTATGATTGAAGATTATTAACTATAGCCAAGCATTTCCCATCAAGTAGTTTCAATTATTATGGGTGATTTATTCAATAGTTTTCATCATCTTTGATATGATTTAAAGAGATGTTTATAGAAGGTAACCCAACCTCAATGGGAAGAATGGCCTCAGTGCCATAAATAATTGAATATGAAGTGGCTCCTATTAGGGTATGATTATTGGTATGGTATGCCCAAAGGGTATGAAATATTTGGAGGTGAAAATAATGGATACAATCATTGAAAATATTTTTTAGGATGTTGATAATGGTTTTGTTAGATGATTCTACCTATCCATTACCTTGTGGGTAATAGGCAATAGAAAAATGTTGAGTAATTTAGTACTCGACACAACAATTTTACATCCTTGTTTTTTAATGATATTCCATTATCATATATAATTTTAGAAGCAATATCATAATGATAAATGAGATGGTTTAATATGAATTAGGAAATATAATTTCTAGTCATGTAAGTGAGGGGTATAGCTTCAAACTACTTAGTGAAGTATTTAGTGATAGTAAGGATATGTTTATGGACATTAGATGAAGTGATGTTTATCTTCCTAATGAGATCAAGGCCCCATGTAGAAAATGGCCATGGTGTAAGCATTGGTTTTAGAGTCTTGGACAACGTATGAATTAGATTGGCATGTCATTAACATTTGTCACACTTTTTCACATACAACAATACACCTGCATCCATCATTGGCCAATAGTACCCAATATGTTAGAAATTTTTGCATAGGACTACCCCATTGGTGTAGGCCTACATACTACTTCATGAACTTCCCATAACACTAATGTATATAATGGATCATACCTTGGTTCTATCAACTTAAATGCCTTTAGGAGACATAATGAATCTAAGAAATTTTCCTAAAGTAACATTAAAAACATGCTTCTTAGGGTTGAGCTTGACTTTATATTCACGTAGTCACTCAAATATTCTCCTTAGTTCTATTGAATGATTAGCCTTGGTCTTTAATTTACCTAGTATGTCGTCAATGTAATTGTTATAGTATTAATTTTCACTTTTGGAGAGGATTCTTTAGGTGCTCTCTAATTAATCTATATAATGGGAACAACCCCAGGCTTTGGGTATCCTATGATGGGGTTAAACCTCTAGAAAAGGCATATTTCCTCTTGATGCTATCCTAAAACTAATGTGAAACTAATACTTCATATAGAAAATGGTTAGGTAGATGGTTAAAGGCTCCTAAGAAAGATAAAAGGGTGATGCACCAAAGTTAAAATGGACACTCATATGAGCTTAAACATTCACTAGATAAACAAAACACAACTATGGCTTACTCAATCTCATAATATCACTACTTGCACAAATATTTCATATAAGAGGTTCCATGTAGAACACTAGTCTAGACCTAAAAGTTAGGTTAGAAACACCTTAAAAGAGGCAAGTAAATGGATTGAAAACTAGGAAGAATTTCCTTCACATATTTACCATACACAAGCATAATAAACACTAATTAAAGACAAGAGATAGGTAAAGAGTTGATCCTATTACTTCAAAAGGTAGTTATTACTATATTTTGATAGGGTTTAACCATATCAAATGAGCACACTTTTACAAGAGTCTTGATGAGTATCCTTATCATATAAGAAAATGCTAAATATTAAGAGCTAATAACCCCTTCAATGGGAATGAGACCATGATATATAGGAGAAGAAAAAGAGAAAGAAGGATGTGGGAGAATGCCATTAGAAAAAGAATATTTTTTCTTGGGTCATTAATTAAACTTGACTCATCAACTTTTGCTTAGCCAATGAAAACCTTGCCACTTTTTTGATTAATTAGGACAATTCCCATGGCTTGTTGAGTGAGAAAGTCCCTAGAGGCTCTGAGGATGCATTAAATTCTCCTAGCTATAGTTCTTATACTAGGTCTTTTCATTGATCCTTCATGCCATCTATTACTTAAAGACAAAACCTCATACTCATGGATCTAATTAGGTCATGGATCTATACTTTTTAAGTGGTTAATTGTCAAGACTATGGCCATGCTACATGATGAAGACTCTTTGAATTGGTCACCTATCTAATTTACTTTCACATATGGATTATAGGTCTATCCTATAGTTAAAAAACCAATACAACATTATTGGTTTTCCTATATCTTCATATAAATGACACTCTATTCAATACTTGGTCCCTTTTATAATAATTTTCTACATTTTTAGATCTTATTAGGTGTAAATGAACTATTTTACCTCTATGGAGATTTGATGGAAATGCTTGATCCTTATTATTTACCCTAGTTTAGCTTGGGTCAAACTCAATCTTAGTTCTATGTATTTTTTGCCAGCTTAGATCTATTCATTTGCTTTGCCAAAATTAAAATGCTCCTTGACCTTAGTTAAATATGTCCCAACTCAATCCTTTATTCATGGGTTGTCAAAAATGACTCAGGTCATTGACCTTTTGACTCATCTCACTTTATTGATCCTTCTCTAACATGTGGAATGCATGTCATTAGATCTTCTACTTGAGCTAATGCATTTTTGATAGTTCAGACTCACATATTTGGTCCTTCAATATGCTTATTAGTCTATCTACTCCCATGTTTATGCCATGTGGTGGCCTCTGAGTTCCTTAAACTTTTGACTTTCTTGCACATCATTGAATCAAAATATATGGTTGAATGTGATCCATTGATCTATTTGGGACAATTAAACTATCAATCACTAGTCACCATTGGATCATCTATAAGATGTAATGCCAATCATTGATCCTATTTTTCAAATTCCAATGGCTACTTTATGATCTCAAATTTTGACATCTTTACAACTATCAACAGGATATTTTAACTTCAATGATTATTTTCTAGGGCTTAAAACTTGACATCTATGTGAATGCATTTCACATCCACATTATTGTCATTGATTATTTAAAAACCAATGGTCATCTTCTATGATTGGATTTGACACTTTTGGGGCCATCTTGGAATTTTTAAAATTAAACAACTGTTTCCTGTTGCTTAAAATTGACATTTTTGCAACCGTCTAGATCACAATTTTTTTGGGTTATTTCCTTCAAACATTTTGTTGTATATTTGTTTTTGGCTTTGTGTTTTGGCTAGTGTCTATGAAGGAATTTTCTTGCCTTATCTTTGCATTGAATAATTTCATGTGGATAATATTTTTGAAATACTTCATGTCTTCAGGATCTCTGTCTCAGATAATATGTCTCAAAGAAATCATCCTTAGTATTTTGCCTCAAAACAAAAACTCTAAAAGAATTCATGTCTTTGAGAAAATTATCTTGGAAAATTTTCTTAAAAGAATTTGTTCCCTTTTACCTTTGATTGAAACTTTGTCTTAATGATTTTATCTTGAAAATTACCCTTCCAAAAAATGTCTAGGATGCTTTGTCTAAAAAGTGACACTTTGGAACTTTTGCATTGGCCCCTTTCCAAAAATAAATGACCCTTCAGATTTTCTTCTTGGATAATTTCCTAAGAAATGAACCTTTGAGAAATTTTTTTGGGTACTTTATCAAATAAATTGCCCTTTATAATTTCACTTTATACCTTTTTGTGAAGAAAATTTACCCTTTGTAAAAACTATTTGGGACACTTTGCTCAAAAAAATTGACCTTTCAAGAAAATGTATATGACACTCTATTAAAAATGTTGCCTTTAGGAATTTTAATTTGGACCTTTTCCTATATAAATTACCTTTAGAAATTCTGTCAAACATTTTCCTCAAAATAATTATGCCTTTGAGGAAATTATGCAGACAATTTTCTTGAAATAAATATGACACTTAGCTTGATAAAAATCCTTTGATATTTTTGAATGGACCACTTTGGCTAAAAAAAGACCCTTTGAGATTTTTTTTGGTAAACTTTCTAAGAGAATGATCCTTTGGGTTTTTTGTTTTAGACAAAATGTCTGAAACAATGTTTGACACTTAGCCCAAAAGACCCAAAACAAATCTACCAAAATACATAACACTTAGCCAAATAAAAGTTAGAAAGAATTAAAATTAGTAAAAGGAAAGACTAAAATATTTCCTAAGGATTTATTCAAAAATGTTTGACACTTAGATTTTATTCTTAGGTTCCTCTAACATTATGCTTTAACTATAGCTTGATCTTTGAAGGCTTGGACATTATGAAAATTTGTTTAGATACCTAATCTTTGAAATTATAGACCTATCCCTTTAGAAATTGTCAAGATACACTTTTAAGCAAGCTCAAAGTGTTTCAAAAGATTTAACTCTATATGATGCTTTTCATCCATTAATTTCATCTATAAGTTTTGTCCAATCCTTGCTCTATACTTGATCCTCAAGTAAATACACTGCATTCAGGAACGTTTGGTATGTGGGCCAAAAATGGCCAACAACTTTAGTGACACTCAGGGAAGCATTTCTATTATACTTTGAGAACCCAGAGCATTTGACTTATCTAGTCCATTGGGAATGGAGTCATTAGCCTCTAAAACTAATCTTAACCTCTCTTGAAGTAATAAGGATCAAAATAAAATTCCCAAAGCACTTTAGAAAAGGAAACAATAGAGCATAGAAGAAAATGTGTACAAGGCACTTAGAGGAAAGAATAACAACTACTCTAATAGGTATAATATGTTACAATGGATGTAATGATTATTTAGTAACATGGATTTAAATGAACGTCATTAACTAGGATGGGTAATACCTCTCCACCTGGTAGGGCAAGCTATAAATCATTATGTTCATTACATACACAGATCAAATAAGGACCACTCCATAAGCTATCAAACTTGGTATGGTTTCTTGGTTTGTGCTTATTTGAGTCCCATTTGAGGACCAGATCCCCTTCCTTGAAGCTCCTTACTTTAGATCTCTTTTCAAAGTCCCTTTTGACCTAAGATTAATGTAACTCTAGTGTTTTCATAGTAAGGTCCCTAATTTTTTTATCTCCATGAGCTCTATCATCCTCACATTCATGGTATCAACCTCCATAGCTCAAGATGATGGGCTAACTCTAATGCATGCATCTCAATGGATATAGGCAATTTATATTCACTTCCATACATAAGAACATATGGATAATTACCAATGGAAGTTTTAGGAGTCACCTTATCACTTCATAAGGTTGTCTTTAGCTTGGTGTGCCATGTTATTTGATTCTTTTCCATGGTCCTCTTAATAATCCTAAAAAAAAATTTGTTTATAGATTCTACCTCTCAATTTCATTGAGGATATTATTTGGAAGAGGTGATGAGGTAGATGCCCAGCTTGAGATCCCACTCATTTTTATTCATACCAAGGAACATAAATCCATTATAAAAAATTATGGTGGTTGGGACACCAAACCTAATCACAAGGCCATCATAGAAATCCAAGATTGCACCTTCACTAGCCTCTTTCAAAGTAATGGATTCTGCCTACCTTTCTGCCTACTTGGTTAAGTATTCAGTTATATTAACCACCCATTTATGCCCTAAACTTAATGGTGGATTGATCATCCTTATGAATTCTAATCTCCATTACATGAAGGGTTATTCTACCTAAGTAGGGTTGAGTGGAAGGGCTACTAGTTTTTGCTTTCCTACAAAGAGGGCACACTTCTAGCATTTTATAATCCATGTATGAGCATATTTGAAAATATTGGGCTAGTAATAACTATCCCTCATTACCTTTTTGTAATGGTTTTAGGTTCAAAATGACTTATTTTGAGTCCATCATATAACTACTTGAAGAGTTTGGTCGCCTAGTCATCATCTATTCATGTAAAGAGTACCGTATTGAGGTATTTTCTAAAAAAATCACCATAAATTAATTCATAAGGTATAGATTGAATCCTGAAATACCTTATTTTGGCTCTATCAAAACCTTGGGGGAATTCTCTTTATATCAATAAGTGAGCCAAATCTTGAAGCTAGCTCTTTTGAAGTGGAGGTGTACTTTCTTGTGAATTGTCTTGGGTCACCAAAACAACTTCCTTGTCTTCTTGGACATCATTAACCATGTTTTCACAAAAGCCCTTTCCCCTAACTAGCTTGGTGACCTTGATCTCTACATCATATTCCATGACCTTTGTGATCTAGCCTACTCTCTTCTCTTTCAAATCTTTGTTAAGGAGGAAATCCCTGAGTCCAGGATGAGACACCATAATATGAATCCTACTATTAGAGAGCATGGGACTAAACATATTGAGGCTTCTCAAGGATACAAGAACTTATTTCTCAATGAAAGTGTACCTCACCTCATATCCTTCTCAAGGCTGCAAGAACTTGTTTCTCAATGAAAGGCAAATGGTTGCTCCATCATTTCATCATTCTTCTACATCAACATAGATGGCATGTTGTTAATGTAAAAAAAGGTGTACAATATTAAGTCCTTAGATAAATTTGGATTCAAGAGTGAGGGTGTTTGGGTAATGGCCTACTTGATTTCTTTAAAAGTTACCTTGCATTAGTCAAACAAATTAGACACTTATCTCTTCTTCAGCATCATAGTGATTGTCTTGACCATGTTTTAAAAACTAGGTATGAACCTTCTCACAATGTTGATCTTCCCAAAGAATCTCTGGATCCCCTTTATATCCTTTGGAAAGGATAAAGATAGGATATCACTCACTATGTTAGGGTCAATAAATAATCCCTATTTTGAAATAATATAACCTAATAGTTTGCCTTCATGTATTAATAAAAATATTTTTAGGGATTTAAAGAGATCCCATACTCTCTACATCTCTGAAATATCAGCCTTAGATAGTCTATGTTATCACTAGCATTTTTTGGAAAACACTGTGATGTCATCCAAGTAGACAAACACCATTTGATTTAGAAATCCTTGGAAGGCCATGTCCATTTCTCTTTGAAAGGTTTCCCTAGTATTGGAAAATCCAAAAAGCATCTTGTGATAAGCAAATGCCCTCCAATTAATATTGAAGGCAATCTTGTATTGGTCCTCTTCTCTCACTAAGAAGCTTATTGGACCTTAATTAAATAATCTGATCCCCGTATTGATGCTATAATTTTTATTTGTTAAGGGAGGAGAACTCTGCTTCTTGTTGTAAGAAACATGATATCTATTTTTCATTTTCAAAGACTTGCTAGTGAGATTCATTATTTGGCACTGATGATATTATTATCACTTTGACATATGGTTAAACATTGGTCCTTTTCAATTCATTGGGGATGTCAAAATGAGCCCCCACAACTACTAGTTTGTTAGCATGTTGATTAGGGCCTCTTAGCACTGATTAGATGTTGAAAGCCTCAAAGTCCTTGATTAGTTTCCACAATCTATGCTTGTAGGACTTCATTAAATGGGTCTTAGTGTTATTATAACCTTTGACCTTGTGTATAACCAAATCTCTATCCCCATATACTTTCAACTACTCGATCTTTCTCTTATTATCCCATTGAAGGCCATGGATAAGACCCTCATATTCTATTGCATTACAGAAGCAACTAAATTAAAACCTATATGAAGAACTTATCATTTGAAGGGGATATTAGCATGACACTTGCACCCACCTTGTGTTCTCTCCTTAAGCCATCAAACAAAAAATTACATATACCTCTAGGATCTTATTGAGGTCTCATGAGGGATGACATAGGCTAGGTTTCTTCATATAAATAGTATACACCCAATTCCCTTTATTCAACACCTTCTAAGGGATTCACCAATTTGATATCATTCCATAGCTCACCAAGAACATATTTGGTACCTCTTTTGGATGAGTGTTGAACTCTTACCAAATTACAAATTCATCATCAATGATGGTGCAATTGATGATGACATTATTTAGCCCATAGGGCTCTATATGAAATTGTGTAATAGGCTTAGATTTAATTAAAACATTGGCCCCATACCATGTCCTGAATGGCATATAAGACTAATATGCTATAATATATCCCCCTATATTTGTTTTCAACTCTCTAGTTAAGCATAGTGAAAATCAAGGAGGCAAGTCTAATATCAATACATCTTGGGCAACCAAGACACTAGGATAAGTTTGTAGGGTCATATTAAGCTCCCTGATTATATGAAATGGTTTGGAAGAAGAACCATCAAGTTATAGCACTCCTTTGGACTGTGTCTCATATTTTAGACTAATATGGTCATCTATGGACTTTGGCATCACTAAGGTACTATCCACACTATCCACTAAATAATTATGCACTAGAGAGTTACTAATGATCATTGAGATGTAGAAGGGAGGAGGCTTTACTACTTTACCTGATTTCCCTTCATTTAGACCTTTTGCTACATGAGTGATAACATATTTAACCTTGTTTTGTGGCTTGTATACAACATTTATCCTTGATAGTCCTTCTTGAAGGATGTCTACCTAGCTAGGCATCAAGCAGATATCCCATATGGGCATACTCACATTTGAATTTTTCATTTATTTAATGATGTTTATGGGTGAACCACCAACCTTTGCTTATGATTTAGGAGAAACCACTCTTGTTTGATGAACTTATGAACCTTAAGGCACAAAAAGATTCCCTTAGTTCTACTTTTTGGGAGGTACTAGAAACTTTGGAGTGATAGTAAGTTCATTTGGATTTATCAGTGAAGGAATAACGGTAGAAATCTCTTTGAATACTTCTTGGTTACCATGTATGTTCCTTCTTTTAAATCTTATGTTTTCTACCACTAGAATATAGGCCTACCTAAAACTAAGCTACTAGTTGGATGCATATAACTCTTCTTATTCATAGTTAATTATTATATCATCTAGCTGATTTGGTCCCTGTCATAGGTACCTCTACATTTTGGGCCATGAGAGCTTTTTTATATCCAAAATTAGTAGCTTTCTACCATTTATCATTTAAGGCTTTGTTAAGATCAATATTTGGGATAATATGTTAACCAAAGCACTAATTCTAAGGCATGGTACTCTCTACTTCTTGAGCCACATTATTTTGAACTGGGAACAAGGATTTGAAATTACTAGAAACATTGTAATTTTTAGTTACTCTACTTATTCTAGCTACGTTTCCTTTGTCCTTCATATTGACCTTGGCCTTAACTTTGGTAGTTTCCCATATATGCTGGCTTGTTTGCTTGAAAAGCTTGCTACTGAGGTTGATATGAACTTTGATAAGGCCTGTTGAAATCTTGTTTCCTTTCAACATTTACTAGCTCATTCCCTAAGGACTAAAACATGATTTTGATCTCTTGAAATTTATTTTGCTCTAGTGAATCACTATATCCACTAGTGGAAGTTTTCTATTATTTTTATGTAGGGATTGAAATAATCATTGGCATATGAAGAATGGAATCTAATAGAGAAACAATAATAGGAGGTGGTCTAATTTTAGGAAATAAGGGCATTGGTGGTCTGGGTGTAAGTTTGATAGCTTGAACCAGATAATTTTTTGCTTTGATGGCCACCTCATAAGCATCTGGAAGTATATTTCCTCCAATGGATTATATCATCACATCTATGTCACTATTTAAAGCATTTAAATAGTATAGGAAGGCAAAGTTAGGGGTTGGTCTAACTGAGACTATGATTCTATCCCATTTTTTTGGAACCTTGTGTTGAAGTCTTGAATAACTTTATGAGGAACTCTCCTAATGGTAATTAGTTTCTTTACAAGTGATAAATGGTCATTTTTATCCTCAAATATTTTACACAAGGTCTCCCCTAATTGGTCTCATATATGAATGGAGTTATTAGTATGTCCTTTATACCAATCTAGGGCCTTTTATTTTAAATATGTATCTAATAGCCTAAAAGTTATATTCTCTTCAGTGACCTTATGGATATTTAAAAAGTTGGTTTTGTCCATGAGGTGCTCAGAGGGTGTTGTAGTTTGGTCTCTATTATAATAGGGAATACTTTTAAGGGCTGAAACTAAGATAGGATCATAGTTATCAAGTGTTAGAGGGATTTGGTCATTAGAATACATAAAATCTCTAGGGACTAGCATGGCTATGAAAGTTGTTAATAAATGTTTTATTGCAAGGGTAGGCCTTGGAAATGACCTAGGAGAAAATTTTCCTTAATATGGATGTGTATTGGTGAACCTTAATATTTTTGGTAAATTTAAAGGTATTTTATCAAATTTGAATGGAATACCTCTTTAAGCTAACCTTGTTTTTACCTTTGTCATGAGATAAAGCTATTTTTTTGCACTAAAGTGTTGACTCTTCCTTTTGGATTCACTAGATGCTATTGTTTTGGATATTAACTACTATAAATTTGATTAAACCAACATCAAATTTAATCAAGATTCCTCTTTAAAAGAAGTGTGGCTCACTGGGTATGCTAGAAACTATTATAGGCTTAATTTTCACCCTTAGAGAGGGTTCTTTAGATGCTCTCCAACTAATCTATACAATGGGAATAACCCCAGGATATGGGTATATTATGATGGGGTTGAACCTCTAGAGAAGGCCAACTTATTCTTGATTCTCTCCTAATACCAATTCTAAACTAATAATTCATATGAAAAAGGGTTAGAAATATGGTTAAAGGCTCATAAGAAAGCTAAAGGGTGATGCACCAAAGTTCAAATGGACACTCATATGATCTTGAACATGCACTACATTAGTAAAAGATAACTATGGCTTACTCAATCTCACAATCTCACTAGTTGTATAAATATTTCATAGAAGAGGTTCCAAGTAGAACTCTATTCTAGACCTACAAGTTAGTTTGAAAATACATTCAAAGATTCAAGTAGAAGGACAACAAAATAGGAATAATATCCTTCACAAATTTACCATACACAAGCATAACAAGCATCGATTAAAGATAAGAGAGGCAAAAAGTTGATCCTATTACTTCAAAGGGAAATTCTTATAATATTTCGATAAGGTTTAACCTTATCAAATAGGCACAATTTTTCAAGAGTCTCAATGAGTATCCTTGTCCTAGAAAAGAAAATGTTAAATTCTAAGAGCTAAAAACCCCTTCATTGGGAATGAGATCAAAATATATAGGAGAAGAGAGAGAGAAAAAAAGGATGTGGGAACACACCATCAAAAAAAAACCCACCACCTTTTATTCCTTAGCCAATGAAAACCTTTATAGTTATTGATCAATAAAGACACCACCCATGGCTTGTTGAGTGATAGAGTCCCCAAAGGTTATGAGGATGCATTGAATATTCTTAGATGTAGTTCCCATCACTGGGCCTTTTCCTTGAGCCTTCACACCATTTGTTACTTGAGGACAAAACCTCATGCTCATGGATCTAACTAAATCATGTCTTTATGCTTTTTAGCCATCTACTTATTAAGACTATATCCATGCTAAAGGATGAAGACCCTTTGCAATAGTCATCTATATAATCCACTTTAATATTTGGATAATAGGTCTATCCTATAGTCAGAAAACCAATCTAAGGTTATTGTTTTCCCTACATCTTCATATAAATGGCACTCTAATCGATGCTTGGCCCATTTTATAACAATTTGTCACCCTTTTGGCCCATATTAGGTCTAAAAGACCTATTTTACCTTTATGAAGATTTTCTAGCAATGATTGATATTTATAGTTTACCCAAGCTCAACTTGGGTCAATCTTGAGCTCAATTCCATGTATTTTCTGCCAACTTGGGTCCATTCATTTTCTTTACCCAAGTTGAAATTATGCATCAACCTTAGTTGAAAATGTCTCAGATTGGTCCTTTATTCATTAACTATTTAAAATGACTTAGGTCATTAACCTTTTGAATTATCTCAATCTATTGATCCTTCTATGATAGGTTGAACATGTTTCGTTAGATCTTTTGCTCAAGCTAACATGTTGTTGACACTTGGCACCCACTCATTTGGTCCTTAGATTTTCTCATTACTCTATCTACTCCCACACTTATTCCATGTGGTGGCCTTTGATCTCTTTGGCATTTTGACTTTCTCGTGCACCATTGGATTTGAATCCATTATTGAACATGAGCCATTGATTTTCTTGGGCCCATTAAACTATCAGTCATCATTTATTTTTTGATCATCTATATGATTGAATATCAATTATTAATCCCAATTTTTGAATTTCAATGAATACTTTATGATCTCAAAGTTTGACATTTGTGCAACCATCGCTAGGATATTTAAAATTCAATAGTTATTTATTGGGACTTAAAATTTGACATATGTGTAAATGTATTTGATGTCTACATGACCATATCTACTTATTTGAAAACCAATGGTCATCTTATGTGCTTTAATTCTACACTTACATGGCCACCTTGGACTTTTTGAAGTCAAACAACTATTTATTATTGCCTAAAATTAACATTTGCATAACTATCTAGATCTCCAATTTTATGGGCTATTTCCTTCAAACCTTCTTTTGGACATTTGTTTCAGGATTTGTTTTTTGGCCACTTTCTCTGAAGGAATTTGCTTGCCTTATCTTTGCCTTGAAAATGTTTTTTTTGGACAAAATGTTTGAAAGAATTCATGTATTTGAGATCTCTGTCTCAGACAATATGTCTGAAAGAAGTCATCCTTAATGTTTTACTTTGAAACAAAAACTTTGAAGGAATTCATGTCTTTGAGAAATTATCTCAAATAATTTTCCTAAAAAAATTTGTGCCTTTGTACCTTCTGATTGAACCTTTGTATTTGGGATTTTTGCTTGAAAAATGAGCCTTTAAAAAGATTCTAAGACACTTTTTCTAAAAAGTGACCCTTTATAACTTTTTCATTGGCCCCTTTCTCAAAAGAAATGACCTTTCGGATTTTTTAATTGAATAATTTTTAGATAAATGACCCTTCAGGAAAAGAATTCCATGTACTTTGTCAAAGAAATTGCCCTTGGGAATTTTGCTTTGGACCTTTTGGTAAAGAAAAAGTACCATTAAAAAAATGTGTTTGGGACACTTTTATACAAAAAATAGCCTTTCAAGAAAATGTATATGATGCTTTGTTGAAAAATTTCCCTTTGGGAAATTTGATTTGAAAATTTTCCTATGAAATGCCATTTGGAGCTTTTGCTAAACATTTTACCTGAAAGAATTATGCCTTTGAGAAAATTGTGTGGATAATTTTCTTGAAATAAATCTAACACTTAGCTTGAGAAAAATCCTTCTATATTTTTGAGAGAACCACTTTGGCTAAAAAAAGATCCTTCAATATTTTTTTATGTACACTTTTTGAGAGAATGATCCTTTGGGCATTTTATTTTGAACAAAAGGTCCAAAACAACTATCGACACTTAACACAAAGGACTTGACACAAATCTCCCAAAATAAATAACACTTAGCCAAATAAAAGGTCAAAAAAAATTGAACTTAGCAAAAGGGAAGCCCAAAATATTTCTTACGGGTTTGCTCAAAAAGGTTTAACACTTGCTTTTCTCTTTATGCTCTTCCAAACTTATGTTTAAACTATAACTTGATATTTGATAGCTTAGACATTATGAAAATCTATTCAAATGTCTACTCTTTAAAACTATGGACATGCCCATTTAGAAATTGGCAAGATATAATTTTAAGAAAGATCAAAGTGTTTCAAAAGATTGAACTCTGTATGATCCCTTTGGTCCATTAGTTTCATCCAAAAATCTCGTCCAAGCCTTGCTCCATACTTGATCCTTAGGGAACTATAATACATTCAGGCAAGTTTGGTATGTGGGCTAAAAATGTTTAATAGTAATCTTCAATAATATCATCCATCATACCGTGAAATATGATGTTCATGGTTATTTTATAGGTGGCCCCTATGTTCTTGAGATTAAATAACATAACCTGATAATAGAATGTTCTCCATGAGGTGGTGAATATTGTTTTATGCTGGTCTTCTAGCATGATTCAGATCTGTTTGTAGCTTGAGAACCCATCCATCAATGAAATAATTTCATAACCCACTATGGATTTGATAATCATGTCAATGTTTGGTAGAGGAAAGTCATCCTTAGGGTAGGCCTTGTTTATGTCTCTGAAATCAATGTAGATTATGATTCCTTTTAGATTTTTTATGGATACAACATTAGAGATCCACTCTGAGTAGTTGATCGATAGAATACATCTCACTTCCAAGAGTTTTTATAACTCTTTATTCACTAATACAACAAAGTGAGGATGCATCTTTTGTAATTTATATTTCACATGTTTGACATTAGGATGTACCACAAGGTGATGAACAACCAAGTTAGGGTTCAAACAAAGCATATCAAATTAGTCCCATGAAAATATATCAATAAATTCCCTCAAGAGGGCTATAAATACTTTGTGTTCCTCTATAGTGAAGGATGCAACAAATTTGATCCATTTTAGGTCATCTAGAGTCCCGATGTTAACATCTATTATGTCTTCCTCTAGAAGGGTTGAACCGTCTTTTAAAATGGTTGACAAAGATTTGAATTGGCCTATAATAGTAGAGTCCTTTGTTAGGAATTATTCTTTAAGTTCTCTTAGACATGATGAATTAGAATCCCCCAATGGTAGGGATGGCCATGTAAAAAATACTAATAGAAAATCTTGGATGATTTGATCAAAATATTATTATTCTCTAATACTAAACTCAAACCCATAGTAAAGTTCATCATTGGTGGTATCTTGAGCTATGTTTGAGGAAGGTTTAACACCCCCATCTAATGGCACTTGAAACAAGTTTTCTCCACTAGAATGGCCTTTCTCTTTACTATTTCCTTGGTCCAAAAGCACCTCAAAGAAGTTTTCACTTTGGGACCTCAATGTTTTATTTAATTATTTATGGATAAGGGTGTTCACCTATTCTCCAAAATAAGCTTCAAGATCCAACTTGATTGAGAACACTTCTTTATGGTCTCCTAATGGAACATTATCCCTTAGGCCTATAAAATCATAGAAGGCTTCATCATTCTAAAACTTGTCAACTAGAACTTTTGATTCTTATTGGCCCCATTCTATTAGTTAGGGATAATACAATAGAAGTGGATAATGGTGAATAACTAGTTGAAGGGTATAAATGGCATTGGTATCAAACTAATTGGTATGGGATAGGTCATTAAAAGGGTTATGATCAAACTCTACTTTGCTATCAATATCATCATCACTATTTATTGGTGATGAAACTCAAATAAGATATGTGGGGTCACCCCCAAATAGTTTAAATATAATTATATAGGCTCCCTTATATTGAGTGGTAGAAATTGGCTCAAGAAAACCTTATTGATTTAACCCAAGACCTCCTCCTTCATAGACATGTTTCTCCATGATTTTGTTTGAAATATGATATTTTGTATTGATAGTTGGCTAATTTTTCATTGTATAACCAAGATTCATCATCTACAAGAGGGTCCTATTATTTTCCAGTGGCCGGTTGAAAAATGATAGGTATGGGACTATGTAGTTTGGATTTTCCTTTTATTTGTCATTCCATTCAAGGAGGTTTGGATTTAGGTCTTCCAGAGGACTTGGGGTTTTGTGAAATCTTGGAAATATGGAATTTATCATGAGTCAAATATTCTCTTGGGTCATTAATCGAGATAGTATAATGAATAGATATTTCAAGAGGTGACATGTGGGAAAGTGAATCAAGGGTATCATGGTCAACATAATTGGCCTCTAGTGAAGCAACAAGTATTTATTTTCCCTTGTATTTCTTAAGAACTAGATTCAAGTCAAAATGGTAGTTATAACTTTGGCACATGACCTCTAAATGCTTGAAATGTTTGTATGGTTGTAAATCTTCATGGATAGTAACCTCCATACCTAAATGGGAGAAATGGATACATTGGTGAAATGTTGAAGGGATTGTAGTTATTTCATGTATTCAAGGTCTACCCAAAAACATATTATATGACTAATCAAGGTCTAACACATGGCACAGTGTATCATGGGTCAAGGGTCCAATGATAATTGGCAATCTAATTATGCTTTATGATTATCATTATTCATTGTCATAAGCCTTGATAATGATTATTTTTGGCTAAAGATCAGTCATAGTGTACCCAAGTAGCTTGATGAGATTTAGAGACATAATATTTAGACCCAACTCATTATTTGTAAGGATGCATTTCCATTTATGCCACATTATGACAAATTCAATGTATAATTGATTGTTATGTAGAGGGCCAAGGGATGACATATAACTTTGGTAAAAGGTTAATTATTGTCTTAGAGATAGGTATCTAGCCAAATATTGAAATTCATCTAGAGGTATGCCATTAGGAACTTGGGATATCCAAGGGACTTTGTCAATATGTTCTTACGTATTGTAGACATATACAATAAATCTAAAATAGAGATTTGTGTGGGTATATTCTATAATTATTCCAAAATATTAAATATCTTTTGTTGCATAGTAGTGAATGGCTTGTTCTAAGCTAGAAAAATTGGTTGGATGGGTGAAGTAATAGATGCTTGTGGGCCTAGTATGGTAATATTCAACCTCCAAGTTATGATGGCAAATTTGAGATTAGATATAAGACCATTTTTGCCAACAAATGATGATGAAGGGGGAGTAGATAGGATAGTCTTGATTTTTAGTGCACTTTTGTATGGTCATGGGCTAATGATGAGTTATTGTAATAAGGTCCAAGAGTGGGAATCCCTACTTGATGGTATGCTTGTATACATTCTAGGTTAAGGAAGGATCACTGACATGGGTTGGTTGATTAGGAATGGTATTCTTTGATTGGAATTTGGTCTCAGATTGATGGAAATGGTGTTAACATGACCTCTTACAATATGACCTACAACCTTGTTGTAGTTATGTGCAATTATATGGTAGGTCTATTGGTTGTTAGAATCATTTTAGCCTTGGTTCTATCGATTCATTTGGCATTTTTGGTTTTGTTTATGATTTTTTTGGTTTTGTCTTGGTTGTTGATAGAATTTTTTTATTGTATTGGCCACTATTGTTGTTTTTATTATTGGTTTTTATGTTGTGTAAAAGGGTTTTGATAAATGTTGAGGTTATCGTTGGATGTAGAAGTTTTGCAATCTAATGTGATATCTCCATTTTCCAACATATTCTCAATCAAATGTTTGATTTGTACATAATAATTCAAATTATGGCCATTAACCCAATGATACTCATATAACTCATTTGGCCTATATCAATTTGGATAGTCAATGCCCTCTAGATAGTGATTTAAAATAGGCTAGTTAATCAAATTATCTATGTAGAGCTTGTGAAACATAGATTCAATGGGTTCTTCAAGGTCACTAAAGAAATAATTAGTAGGCATAATTATACTTAGAGGAGGGTTTTGCAAAGGCATAAGTTGTTGCATTTGTTGTGTTGGTCTAGGCTACTATGCTTGAAGCATTTATTGAACATGTTATTGGTTAGGAGTGATTTACATATGCAGTGTAGGTTGAGTAGAGAGTGTTTGCACTATTTTGACATGTCACAACTTAGTTACTCCATTTCACACAACATTCTTGTTGTGATTGAACTACTTGGGTTTATCATAATTATCAGTCTTGGCTACTTATGATGCTTGTGCTTGGATTTGGTTTTAATTTTGGCCATTATTCTAGTTTTGGTTATACCTCTAATTTGATGAGTTAAGTTTAATTATCCCTTTCTTAATAAGGGTTTAATTTTTATCAATAAAGCTTTGTCAATGATTTCCTTAAAGTTATGTACACACTACAACTCTAGATGGTAAGATATCTCATTATGCAAATTTTGGGTAAACACAGTAGTTAGTTTCTTGTCTAGTAGACTATGAGTAAATTGAATTGCAAGGGATCTCCATCACTATAAATGTCTAGAAAAGCTTTCACCAGACTTTTATTTAGCTTGTGTTAAATCCACCAATGAAATCTCATGTTCAAGATTATAAGAGAAGTGTTGCATAAACTTGTCAAAAAGATAATTGTAATTAGGAACTAAATTATTTGGTAATTTTAGGAACCACTCCAATGCTTTTCACACTAGGCTCTTTGGAAACAAAAATAAGATGTATATGTCATTATAGGATACTGGATGGTATGCAATAAAGAATTCCATTAAATGGGCCTTGGGGTCACCTTTCCCCTTATATTTGTCAAATTTTGGTGGTTTGTACCCTAGAGGAAATGGTATTTGTAAATACTCCATGTTGAAAGATTAGGAACACACATCATCCAACTTAAACTTGGTTTGATTTACATATTGGATGAGGGCAATTTCATCTTTCATTTATTGTAGTTCTTAGGCTAAGAAACTAGAGGGAAGATTAGCTTGAGGTGGAGGTTGTGTGGTCACAAGTGGATTACTTTGACCAAGGTATAATGGAGGCATTTGTTGGGGAATGTTGGTTTGGTTCAAAAATGGACCAAGAATATGCATACATGGATTAGGGTGTGATTTTTGAAATTACATGCATTGTAGTGAGATATTATTCTTAGGATTGGGTATATGGGCCTAGTTTTGGGGTAATTATGGTTGGGATGGAGGAATATGGTTGTACTATGCCTATTGAGTTTGAATAGGGACTTTTTTCTGATTGGTAAAACCTCATAGATAAAGGTGAACATGTGAACCAAGGCCTTGTTATTGAACTTGTGGCATATTTAGAATAAAAGGTAATTGTTGCCTAATTGGTACTTATGGAACACTTCTTAGTTACATGAACCCTTATTTCAAGGTAGATTCATGTTGAAGGTATCACATTTATCTCTGATCAATACTTGTACAATGTTGATTATACAACATTTTTTATTGTAATGGTATGTTGGTCTACAATTGAAGAGGTATATTCATCACTACCTAATAAGGTGGAACATTGATTTCCACTTATTGAGGTGGGAAAATGGTTTACATATACTCTATGGTTATGTTAGATGGTGCCTTTTTTTAATGTTAGTCATCACCTATTGTGTTGGAGTAACATTCATCACACTTTGTTGAGGTATGGCACTGGCCATTATTTGACTACTTAATCCATGAGGTTGTGTGCTTTAAGAAGTAGCTAGTTGAGGATTAAAAGTAGTTATTTGTGGTTGGGAGTTATAATTTCATGCCCCCTAAATTTTCAAACCACTCATGGTGCTAAATAAAGGCACATTTTATTTTTGACTAGTTATTTATGTGTTTACACCACTTTGGTCTAGGTTAGATGTTGCTTCTGTGTTGTCTACTATGTTTGGCTCACTATTTTGTGTAAAAGTAGAAGACACGTATTTAATAGTTAGGGTATTAAAAATATTTATACCTAAGTGATTTTAATAAATGTTTTTATACCCTAATTTGATTGGCTTGTCAATTCCATTAAAACTCATGTTGAAGGAGCTAGCTCAATAAGAGGAGCACTTGACATGGTCATGTTGTTTGAATTACATGTTAGGTTCAAATATGTATAGTATGATGTCTAAATATATATGAAATGGTCCTCCATGAGGAATTTTTCTATGATAAACATATGAGGATCCTAATACAACATCAACACTATGTCTTGAGGGTTGTTAGAAGAGGCATGTTTATTGTCTAGACTATAAGGTATGTTGTAAGGCCCTCTTACTAGACATGGAAATATTTCATGGGGAGATTATACCATAAACCTATCCCCTACCTTCATATCTTTGATTAATACTTCATACATATTTTCTAGAAAGTGATGATCAAACAAATAAGGGTTAGAAGCTAATGGCATTATAACGTAGTGTGGTTATTAGATTTATTCTACAACCAAAGGTATGCTAGGTAGGTATTATACCATCTAATCTTGGTCCTAATCTGAATTTACAGGCATGTTGACCAGATAATGGGCCAAATAGACTTGGATTTGTTCCCCCATTTGAGCATTATAAGATGGATAAGGATCCATCTTACAAACAACAACATTTCCATAGGTGTCTTGAACAAATTCTTCTTGTGTGATCAAATTTCCATACCCTATATTATACATAAAACCAATATGTGTATAATGAAACATGGTCTAATCAATGGTGAATGTTTCATCACAAAATGACCATAGTTCTACAAACTCTAAAAAATAATGTCTAAAAAGATGAAATGGTTCAAACTCTATCTAACTTGGTCAAATGATGGAGCTATATCTCCAAAATGGTTTATGATAAAACTTGGTATAAAATAGTATAGTGTCAAATGTCTAATGATAAATGTCTCACACAAAAATGGTCAAATAGGTGAAATAAAAATAAAATTACAAACTTTAAGGACAAAGTGTTCCAAATATGTCTAATCTAGGAAAATAAAATTTGCTAGGTCTTTTGGCCAAATGCAGCATCAAAAGTTAGGCTCAAACAAGGAATGTGCTAGGAATTTTGGATAAACATGGCATCAAAATCTAGACTTGAAACAAATTATTATTTAATCTAACAAACTTAGAACACTTTGGCATAGACTAGGCACTTAATTCTAGACATAAACTTGGTCAAATTGGCATGAGGCATGAAATAAATGGCATTTAGAGATAGATGTTTTTTCCAACAAAGATACACATAAATAGTTTTTGAATTTGGGTAAATAATTAACTTAGGTTATGTAACCCAAAACATAAAGATCAGTGTCTAAGCCCCAATTAGATAAGGACTAAATAGAAATCAATTAATTTTTGAATTCAAACTTGTCAATTTTAATTAAAAACTCAACTTAGGAAAACTAGGCTCCTTGAACAAATAATCAAAATAGAATTGAACAACATAATGAAACTAAACAAATACCATAAAGGCATACATGGTTTGGCTCAAATGTGAAACTTGAACACAAGAAAAGATGAGTCTATGAAATAATGTGAGTAGTGTAATGGTGTTATCACTCTCTAAAGGTGTAAATAATGGTTTGTTTTAAATACTCCAAGGCCAAAAATTGAATTTATTTGGGAAGAGTATCATTACATGTTTCAATTAAGTGATACATAAAAAATTTTTTACATAAAGAGTTTTGAAGGAAAATTCAAAATATCAAATATATGGCATAACACCTCTTTAAACAATAGAGTGGTGTGAACACAAGAATCATTTTTATTGTGGGAAGAAGATAAAATGATTTTAAACTCAATGATGAAGAAATATAACTAAGTAAATCTTCCTAAGCCCTAAAACCAACAAGGTTGCATTGTATTATTAAAATCTGTGTGTATATATATATATATATATATATATATATATATATATATATATATATATATATATATATATATAACTCTTGGCAAGATTTTAAGTGTTAATCCAAAAATAAAAGCACATGAATTAGTAGGGTTTTTACACCCCCTAATGCTAAGATATTTTATGATGGCATGTACCTTTAGGCTACTCACCTTGCATCAACAATATTTCTATGGCAATTGGCGTTTGTCTAAGACATACAATTTTTAATTGTCTACATGGTCCCAAGTGTGGATAATGCTAGAGATGCCTCACATCAATTAAGTACATACCAATTAACTTAATATTAAAGGGTTTATTAATTTGTATAGATATTCCATTGATGTAATATTTATTGGAATCCCCTCATTAATCATACTTGAATAATGTTTTCATTATGAAAGGAGAGGTTAGCCTCTCAACCCCCTAACTCTCATAGTATGCATACCCTAATTTTATACCCCACTGATGAGGCTAGGATATGCCTAATAAATGACCTCATCTTAATCGCTCTTTATATTAAGTTTGATTGCATTTTTTAACTTTTATTTTGCTCTAAGATGAGTTAGAATGTGATTATCCATCTTTTGTTGATTGTGATTCTAACATCTTAAAAGACCTATAATTCATAACAACTATGTTGGAAATTCTAGTTATGTAATAAAATAGGTCATCATCAGGCTAAAAAACAAATATGAAGTGGATTGCATATTTTTGGAAGCATTGGATTAAATATAGATTAGTTCTAAAACCTACAAAATCTATTCCAGAATCATCACTGTTAGTTTCAAAACCTACAAAATCTATTCTAGAACCATCACAGTTAGTTCTAGAACTCCACCATACTATTTCAAGTTATCACATTTTTTGACTTAGCTCTAGAACTCTATATTTAGCTATGGTACTATTATAGATAAGCTCTAAAACTTTTGTGGCTAGATATAAAACTAACGAGGATCTATTCCAAATGGCTAGTGATCAATCGGATCAATGATCCCATTAAATCAAGAATAGATTCCTGATTTTCTAAACTTGTAAAATCAAGACATTTATCACCCAGTTGGACATCCAGCCACATCTTGATTTAGTATCTATTATAGGTATGATTTATTTCCATCATATCTATGAAATAGTTACAACCATCAAAGCATATATATATATATATATATATATATATATATATATATATATATATATATACACCTGGGAATTTAGTAAAATAAGAGAGATAGACATAGAACAAAAGATAGAGAAAATCATTGAAGAATAGAATAGATTAGTACATTTGTAATACATAACATTTTATCAATGAAATATCCATTTCTATTTTGAAAGCAAATTAAATTGTTTAAATCCTGTTCTAGGTGGAATAAGGGCCCACTCCTCTTAAGAACGAAGATCTTCATTTTTGTCAGTATTTGTATTTCTATTTGCAAAATTAAATAGGTAACTCTATTAAATTTATAAATGATTCCAATTATTTAAAGTTAAGATTTGTTGTAAATTTGTTCCTACAGGTGTTTTAGATTAAATTTTCATTTTTGTAATGTGTGTTTATTTCTAGCAATCTATTTCATTTCTACAATGTGTCTTTATTTCCAGTAATTTATTTCATTTCTGCAAAGTGTGTTTATTTCCAATAGGTTTTCATAGTTTGATTCCAATAAGGTTTTAACCAAGAAATCCTTAAGACATTAAAAACCCCTCAAAACAACAAAAATACAAATACGTCCATTCAATTACTAAATCACTACAATTCCTCTTGTTGCATATAGCTTTAGACATAGCCCTGGTTAAATATGACATCAATAGAAATTTGATTAAATGAAGGGGATGATGACACCCAACATTTTTGGCACCATTGCCAGGGAACACTATTTGGAATTTTCTAAATAGGTGTCAACAAGAGCAACCATCATTCATTTGGTAATTAAAGAAATTTTCCCTAATTTATGAGTAGACCACGAGATTCCAAGGGTAGATTTCTCCCCAAAATATCTAAACAATAAATTCCATCATCCTCTAGTTTTAGAAAGGACATTGAGCATGAATTGGAGGCACCATTATCTCCTAAAAGACAAGAAGCAATTTCCATCTTTGGAACTTTTGGATCAGTCACTAAAACCAAGTCAAACTTTAGGGAGGAGGATTCTTTCTCAAGATCCATTAAGGGAAAGTTTTGATTCTCAATTGAGTAGTCAACTCCCTACTCCTGACTTTTCACCATCCCCAAAATAGACAACATACCATATTGATTGGGAGAAGGGATTACAAAATACTAGAGAGATGGAACGAGAAGCTGGAAGAGAATCTGAGAGAACCTTTACCTATCCCATTCATATCAAGGATGATGAAACCACTATGAAAAACATTTCACCTGCACACTTGCCCACATTTAGAGCAATGCCATATGAGGATTTTGACCAATTTCTATTTGAGTTTAAATTACTATGTCAAATTTATGATTACAAGATAGATAATAAAAAATTGAAGTTGTTTCCATCTACCCTAAAGGATGCAACACTAAGGTGGTTTATGGGATTAACATCTAGTTATATTACCAATTGGGAACAAATAGAAATTATCTTCCTAGACAAATATCAAGATTATTGTAGAGGAAGAAATTGAAAGGAAGAATTTTTCAAAATCAAATAGGAAGAAGATGAAAATATGGAAGATTATTTGGATAGATTCCTCTTTGTGAGTAAAAGATGTGGATTTGTACTTCAAGAAGATTTAAATAAAACCATTTTTCTCAAAGGTTTGGATGATGAATTTAGGGAAACCCTTGATTTAATTGGCAGAGGACACATTTCTCAATTAAGAATGGATGAAATCATAAAAATTTATAGAAACTATTCAAGAACAAGGGGTGGACCTTGAGAAGGGAAAATGGTTAAAAATTTGAATCCAGATATGAAAAAATTAATGGATGAATTATAAAAATTTAAAATAGACATAATAGTTCAATTAACATCCACCATGGATGGATTGCAAGCTAAAGAAAATGCTCAACTTGAACCATTAGCCATGCATTGTCCTAGATGCAGGAAGAAGCATGCAATAAGGGAATGTCCTTTGGATAAAATGGAAGTATGTCTTGTCTGTGAATCTAAAGAACAGGATACTCATGCTTGTTTTCTTCTTCCACTCATAAAAAATTAGATCAAACAAACCAATACATCATCCACCATAGAAGAATTATATTTTATTCAGAGACAACCTAACCAATGATAGTTTATGCCAAGACTAACTTCTAATCCCTGGATGATGCCATGGGTAGCTTGAATAGTATAAAAAAGTTGGGGATAGCCACCTTGGGCCCCTCAACCCACATGTCATCCTTAGGATTGGTCAAGTTAATCTCGGTATACTCAAGGACATCAACAGCCTTGGGCTGGTCAAGGAAATACTTATGCTTGGCCATAACCTAGATGGAGCCCTAGCAATTATGTGCAAGGAAAACATATCCAAATCAAAACCAAGAAGCCATTATGGGACCTCAAGTACAAAATCCATAGATTGAAAACATAGTCCAAACCCAAATGCTAACACAACCAGTAGTAAGCCCAAGAAACAAACAAACAACTCATGTATATGAAATAAAACCAAAAAAATTAATTGATTTAAATATAATGGATTGCAAAAACATTAAAACCATATCTGGAAAATTAGTAGTCCATCTGTTATAATCACTAAGATGACAAAAGAAGCTAAAACCCCTAGCATAGTTACACCTAAGGAAGATGACAAAGAAACAGATAATGAACCAAAAAGAAATTCTACTAAGATTCCATTTCCAAAAAGACTTAAAGAAACCATAGAAATTAAGGAATCTGAATTGGTTCAGGAAGTAAGGAGATTGAATATTGAAATACCATTGTTACAATAAATTACGGATATTCTAGAGTAAAACAACTTAATCAAATTATTATGTTTTAAAAAACCTAGAAGAAAGAAGTAGTACCCCAAGACTATTCAGGTAGACAAGAAACTTGCTTATTTATTAGCAGGAAAACTCCTCCTACCTAAATATGGAGATCCTGGAAGCCATGTTATCTCTATTTCTATAGGGAATAAGGATATACATAACATTTTGATTGATTTGGGTGTAGCTATCAATGTAATGACATTGGAAACTTTGAAAACATTACCATTAATAGGCATACAACCTACTAATACCATATTGTAGATGGTAGATCAGTATATAACAAAACTAGGAGTTGTTGAAGATGTGGCAGTAATGGTGGAATCATGGGAATATCCAGTTGACTTCCTTATATTTTAGCCAAAAGGTAAAACACTGGTTATCCCATTATTTTAGGGAGACCATGGTTAGCTATAGTTGTGCCTTAATTGATTATAGGTCAGGTGATATGACTATTTCAAATGGTAAGAATTTTAAGAAAATTTTATTATTTCCATCTGCATGACCTTTTATTGATAATCAAGTGAAATTATGGGTTGATAATCTTGATATTAATGAGCAAAATCAGTTTTCTTTGGTTATGATAACATTACAAGATCATGTATGAGAAATAGATGATATGGTTAATCTTTCATTAAATGAACATCAATCATCATTAGAGTAGTTAGGATTAGTTCCAAAACTATCACATTTAGTTTTGAAACCACACCAATTCTCTGCAAGTGAAGATAACTTTGCTCTTGAGGAACATGATTTCTCTTGAGGAGAGGAAGGATCTAAAGCATCAAATTTATAGATATCAAGAGATGGTGAAGAATTTTTGGAAAATAGAAGTAACAAGGAGTTCATCCTACAACAAGATAAGTATTATAACTCTTCCTATTGTCCTTTGTTTAGCATTTTACCTCTAGGAAATTTTGAAGATGTTGCTACATATCATATATTGTTACCACATACCTGTCTACTAAACACCTTAATGGAACCCTTTCAACAAATCAATTCATCATATCCTGGAACCAAACATGTTGAGATTCAACCAGGAAATTTTTTGAATATTAATAGCTGGTTAAATAATGATGAAGAAGACAAACCGTTTGATGTTTTGAAGGATCATACTAAAGCATTTTCTTGGGACTATAGAGATGTGAAGGGAATTCATCGAAGTATCTGCACCCATCACATTTATACTACAAATATTAGACCAGTTAGGTAACCTCAGAGAAGGATTAATCTAGTCTTAAGGGATATAGTCAAACAAGAAATTGAAAAACTATTACAAGTAGGTTTTATCTACCCTATCTCAGATAGCCAATGGGTGTCTCCTCTTGTAATTGTCCCTAAAAAGAATGGAAAATGGAGAATTTGTGTTGACTATAGGGAACTAAATAAAGCCACCCTAAGAGATTATTTTCCCTTACCATTCATAGATCAAGTCTTAGACAACCTTTTAGGTAAACAATACTTTTCCTTCTTGGATGGATTTAGTGGATACAATCAAATCAAAATTGCTACTGAGGATCAGGACAAAACTACATTTACTTGTCCATGGGGTACCTTTGCTTACAAGGTATTGCCATTTAGACTATGTAATGCTCTAGCAACCTTTTAAAGATCTATATTAGCACTTTTTGCAGACCTAACAAATGACTGTGTGGATGTATACATGGATGAATTTATTGTGTATGGAGATACATTTGATGATGCCTTAAAAAATTTGGACAAAGTATTAACAAGATGTGAACATCAGTTGTCTCTTAGTCATGAGAAATGTTTAATGATGGTTGATGAAGAGATCGTATTAGGGCACCATATTTCAAAAAGAGGAATTCAGGTTAACCAAAACAAAATCAAGATTATTTTAGACTCGCCTATTCCTCAAACTCCCATACATATCAAATCATTCTTAGGACATGATAGATACTATGGGTGTTTTATCAAGGATTTTAGTAAAATTATTACCCCCATGTTTAAATTACTTACCAAGGATTGTGAATTTCTTTGGGATGAACATTGTCAACATACTTTTGAAGAAATTAAAGAGAAACTAGTAATTGCCCCAATATTGCAAGGACCTAATTGGGAGAAACCTGTTCACATCCAAACTAATGCCTCAAATACCTCAATTGGTTCAGTTTTGGGATAGAGAGATGAAGAAGGAAGGATGTATGCTATTTAATATCTCATTAAAAATCTTACTCCCACTAAAATAAATTACACTACCACTAAAAAAGAATTTCTGGCTGTGATCTATGCAATCAATAAATCTAGACATTACATTATAGGGTACAAAATATTTGTACATATAGATCACTCAGCAATTATATATTTAATGAACAAACTAGTGGTTAGAGGTAGAATAATTAGATGGTAATTACTTCTACAATAATTTAATATAACCATTGTAGACAATCCATGCAAATCTAATGCGGTCATTGATTTCTTGTCAAGATTGACTAGTACAGGGGAGCAGGATCTAGTTAAAGATAACTTTCTTGATGAAAAATTGTTTTCTATTTTAGCTAACACACCATGGTTTGTTGACATGGCAAATTATATTGCAATAGGGAAGTTTCCTCCATCTTTCACTAAAAAATAAATAAAAAAATTAATCAAAACTAGTGCAAAGTTTAAAAGGTCAAATGGAATGCTATTTAAATGTGGTCCTGATTTGGTTTTATGTAGGTGTGTAAGCAAAGATGAAATTTTTGACATCCTCCAGGCATGTCATGATGAAACAAGTGGAAGAAACTATTCAATGAAAATAATAGCTCATAAGATACTTGACACTAGTTACTATTGGCCATATTTGTATAAAGATGTGAAGAGATATATCAGGTGGTGTGATCCTTGTCAAAGGATGGGACAACCAACCATTACCAATGAAATGCCTTTCCAACCACAAGTAGTGATTGAACCATTTGAGAGATGGGGATTGGATTTTTTTGGACCTTTTAATCCTCCTTCATAAGGAAAAGAGCATATTCCTGTGTGTACTAATTATGTAACAAAATGGGTAGAAGTGCAGGCTTTAACAAATGCCATTGAAGAAGTAGTTGTTGATTTCCTTTGGCACAAAATTATGGTAAAGTTTGGAGCACCAAGAAGCTTAGTTTTAGACCAAGGACAATAATTTATGTCTAATATGATCTAGGGCTTCACAACATATTATCAGATCAATCATAGGAAGTCATCTCCCTATCACCCACAAGCAAATAGATATGTTGAAGTAACAAACAGAGAATTAGAAAACATCCTCACTAAAATACTTGAAGCTGAAAGAAGAGATTGGGTAAAAAGACTACCTAAATCCATTTAGGCTTATAATACAGCTTGGAAAACCACAATAGTGTTTTCACCATATGAGTTAATCTATGGGAAAAATCCCTTGTTGCCTATTGAGTTTGAACTATAGACATTGAGGACATCAGCTAAGGTGGGAATTGAATTCGATGTAGCTCAAAGGAGTGAATCTTTCAACTCAATAAATTAGATGAATTTAGAATGAAGGCACTTCACTAGATAGAGATAATCCAAGGTCAAAGGAAGTAATGACATAATTCACATATCAAGGAAAGACAATGCAAAGTAGGAGACTAGGCATTGCTATTTGATTTTAAGTACCAATAATTCAAAGGTAAATTAAGAACTAGATGGTTGGGACCTTATCAGATCAAGAAAATATTTGACAATGGTTATATCTAATTACTTCCCATTGATGGTAGTAGAAGAATACTCTTGGTCAATGGACACAGGCTAAAAATTTATAGGAAGCCTCCTACTAAGGATAAATTCTTGAAGTAAATTGAAGCAAATAAAGAATTTGATCATATGGAATAAACTAGTTCTTCCAAAATGATCAAATGATCAGATGAAAAGATCCAGAATAAAGGGAAGAGAATGAAAATCATTAAATGGTGTTCTCTTCCCAAAAAAAAATAAAAAATTAGAGATCAATTGAAAATTAGTGATGAGGGTTGATCTTCTCAAATAAATGGCTAATTCAAATAATTTTTCTTTGAATTCCAATTATTTTCTAACAATTTTTTAGGGATGATGTGTTTGCATGATGGAGGGATTACATCATCAAGGATGGTAATTATGTTTTTAACTTGTTAAAGGTTAAATAGAAAGTTTGCATGTGTGATTAGACCCGATTTAGAAAGATTAGTATGATGAGTCATCTATTATACATCATGGTTAAATGTGCAAAATCATGAGATGGATATTGATGATGGAATGAGATGGTGAATAACCATAACGAATCATTCTAATGATTGAAATAATGGCATTTGATAGTTTTGTAGCTGAGTATAGTAGTTTTACAACCAAAATTGAGAAGTTCCACAGTTGAGTACAGTAATTTTGCAACCAAATTCACCAAATCAGCAATTAATTTGGCTATTTCCACAACCAAAATCATTAGTTCCACTAATACGAGAAGCAATTTTTAGCTAACCTATGAAAGATTCAAAGAAGAATTAATCATGGGAATCAAAAAGAAGTCTGAACTAGACAATGATACACAACTCCTTGTAGATGCAGAAGTAGCATAAATCTTTCAACAGACAGAATGGCTAGAGTTTCCGAGGAAATTTCTGAAATACAATGATAAACTAGTAAGATAATTTATTATCAATTTAGAGCAAAGCATGGATGTCTTCACATCTTCTGAAAGGCAAAATTTGATAATATATATGATGCATGTTTAAAAAGATGGGAATTTCTCCTGATGGCATTTAAAAGAAGGGAAGTAATATCCCCTTCAAATTTGATCTAGAGTTTAGAAAGGGCAAAAGCTTTATGCACAATAATTCCCTAGATCAATGGAACTTCCTTGAGCATATGGATAGGAATGTGGACAAGGCCACCTCTACTTCTCACCCCCATATCTCTTTGGAAAATAGAGAACCTCAACATCCCACTCAATTTGAGGAATGGAAAAGAAAAGTAGAAGCAAGAGAAGGGTATAGTACTTCTGAGTCAAAGCATTAGGATATTCAGTTCCATCCATTTGATCTAAGCAATCAAATGGAATGCAGGATATACAATCCTAAATTTGAAGAGTGAATTTTATAAAGGGACTTACAAACAAGTATGGGGGAAGTGATGAGGCCAAGATATACCCAATAAATGTACAATAAATGACCTCATCTTACTCTCTCTTTATATTAAGTTTGATTACATTTTACAACTTTTATTTTGATCTGAGATGAGTTAGGATGTGATTATCCATCTTTTGTTGATTGTGATTCTAACATTTTAAAAGACCTGTAATTCCTAACATGTGTGTTGGAAAATTCTAGTTTTGTAATAAAATAGGTCATCATCAGGCTAAAGAACAAATATGAAGTGGATTGCATGTCTTTGGAAGCATTGGATTCAATTCAGATTAGTTCTGGAAACTACAAAATCTATTTTGGAATTATCATAGTTAGTTTTGAAACCTACAGAATCTATTTTAGAACCATCATAGTTAGTTCCAAAACTCCACCATACCATTTCAAGTCATCACATTTTCAGACTTAGCTCTAGAACTATATATTTAGCTTTGGTACTCTTATAGATAAGCTCTAGAACTTTTGCAGCTAGATATGGAACTAATGAGGATCTATTCTAAATGGCCGGTGACCTATCGGATCAATGATCCCATTAAATCAGGAACAAATTCTGAATTTTCTAAACTTGCAAAATCAAGACATTTATCACACAATTGGACATCCAGCCACATCTTGATTTAGTATCTATTCTCGGTATGATTCAGTTCCATCATATCTATGAAACAGTTATAGCCATCAAAACATCTATATATACAGATCTGGGAATTTAGTAAAATAAGAGAGATAGATATAGAATAGAGGATAGAGAAAATTATTGAAGAATAGAATAGATTAGTAAACTTGTAATACAAAACATTATATCAATGAAATAGCCATTTCTATTTTGAAAGGAAATTAAATTGTTCAAATCCCATTCCAGGTGGAGTAAGGGCCCACTCCTCCAAAGAACCAAGATCTTCATTTTCATCGATATTTATATTTCTATTCGCAAAAGTAAATAGGTAACTCTGTTAAATTTATAAATGCATCCAATTCTTTAAAGTTAATATTTGTTGTATTTTTTTTTTCTACAAGCATTTTAGATTAAATTTTCATTTTTTCAATGTGTGTTTATTTCCAGCAATCTATTTCATTTCTACAACATGTGTTTATTTCTAGTAATCTATTTCATTTCTACAAAGTGTGTTTATTTCCAGTAGGTTTGCATAGTTTGATTCCAATAAGGTTTTAAACAAGAAATCCTCAAGACATTAAAAAACCCCCAAAACAACAAAATTACAAATACCTCTATTTAATTACTAAATTGCTACAATTCCTCTTGTTGCATATAGCTTTAGACACATCCCTAGTTAAATATGACATCAATAAAAAGTTGAATAAATGAAGGGGATGATGACACCCAACACCCACCATAGAGAAGGGATGAAATAATGTTAGGAGATGAAAATTTGAGTCAAATATTCCATAAATAACTCATGAAGAAGCTATGAACTCCCCTTCACAAGCCAAATTGCATGAAAGAAATGACTAAGTGGAAATATTTTAGCGGTTATTTTTAAATCAACCAAACCATGGATATTTTGGGGAGAGCCTAGACAACATTCTTTCCCTACTTGGTTTAGGCACAAATTGTAATTGAAAATGTGTTTTTGGTCACCCAAGTTCCCTATAAGGGATTAGGGTAGAGAATACATGTACTATGTATTTTGAAAAAAAAAGTAATAAACAACACTTTTAAGAATTCAAAATCTAAGTGAATGTTTATTTTAGGCACCAAATGAAATGTTTGATCAAGTTTCTTCACCTCTTGGCTTAAATTTTTAAATATTTTAATAATTTTCATAAAAGAAAACTTAACACAAATCACCTAGGTTCATTTTAAGCACTAAAAATCAAATGTTCAAGTCTTGGCAATTCATTTTAGGAACCAAAATGAAGTGTTTAAGCATTTAAAATTACAAAAATATGTTCTAATCCTACCTTATCCATATAAAATTTATAGGGTTTCCTTTTTCTTTGAATCACATTTATGGATGAGCAAACAAGATTTAAAAATTATCTCTCACATTTCTCTATATTTTTACATAGTGAATCAACATCGATTCACACAAGGGTTGATATTGATCTTTATGAATTATCATTAATTCTTTCCTATCTACAAAAACAAATTAAATAGAATACACTTTTCTTCATAGGAAAAATGGTTATCAATATGATCATAAATCCAATAAATATTACCAAATCCTATAATAAAATGATCAACAAAATGATGTCTAGGCCCTTATAAACAAAAAAAACTCTAGAAAGCTCAAGAGAAATTTAAAAAACATGTTCTTTCCATGTCCTAATTTTTCACATAAGGAATTATCATTGATTCAAGAGAATCAACATCAATTGCTGAAAGGATTGGTGTTGATTCACTATTAAAATTGAGTGTAATTAAAAAATAGAATATGAAAAATCAAAGCAAAAACTCTATCTTTTAAGTAATTCAAACATTCATTTGAAAAATAATGAGTTTCACTTTGGTCTCCTTAGTACATGGGATACTTTAGGTCCCATCAAGCATGTCATTTGTGATCATAAGAATTTGAAAATAGAGAGGAGGTTAGATCAAGTGTTAGTTTCATCAAACCATAAAATCAACACACTAACATGCTAACATCTCTAAGCCTATATCTTAGAGGGAGAATAATGAACAAAATACAATTGAAAACCTAAATAAAATGTAAATAATGACAATATTTACCTTCCTTGAGAGTTTAAAAGGATTTGTTTGTGGCTTGTTCAGTTTGTGCTCAAGAAATCTATGGTAATGGAGTTTGTATTCTTTGCTCCTTCTCTCCTTCGCACCATTGTGTCTTGTTTTATATGGATTGATGGCTTGGCTTAATATTTTGTAATTATAACACCATTTTTTTTAATCTTTCTACAGAACTTGCATTATAGCTTTACTTTATCCAAGATCTCTTTTTGAAGAGGTCTAGGCTTGTATTTATAGGTTTAAAAACTAACCCCAACTCAAGGTGAGTTAAGGTGTAGTTTAAACATGTAATGGAATAAAACCTAACCTAAGTGAGTTAACTAACCCTAGTCGAGTTAAAATGTTTCAAAACTTATTATTTTCAATGAATAGGAATCAATGATATAATTTATGATATTTTCAAAGGCTTGACAACTCACAAATGTCATGATAAAAAGTTAGGATATTTCATTTTTTTTAAATTTACTTTTTTTAATAATTCATTAATTGCACATGGATAATTCAACTAGGATTTTAATTTGGTTTGTCATTCTAATTACTTCTAATTATCCATTTATCTCTTTCAAGAATTGATTATATATATATGTGCCCCATTTAATAGGTCCATAAGCCAAATTGCATGTTATGATGTTGTAGTATGATTGGAGATGAATCTGGGACAATTTTTTATTTTTTATGGTAGGATACCCCAATTAGGGATGTCTCAATGAGATTTTGAGCTTTGATGAATGATGCAAAAGAAAATTTGAGACTTTCAATGATTGGTTTTTCTAAATGAGGGTTTTTCTAAATGTTATGGGGAATAACAAATAAATTATAAAATATAATATATTCCATTATAATTTCATAAATTCACTTTTATCAAATAATGAATCATTTTAGATATGAACATGTAATCTATCCTATCTGATAGAGAAGGCCTATGAATTAGGTAATCTCTTGAAGGAAAGAAATCTGATTCAATAATATTATATATTTCAATGTAATATCTTATTTTTTTGTCATAATATATTCTATGTAACTTTAAGATAATAACTAGAAATATAAATTAAAATAGATTTGAGATAAATAGATTTTCAATCAATATAGTAATGAAATGAAACTTAACACATCAAGACACAGAAGATAGCAAACATCAAACAACAAAACAAACGAAAAGAATCAAAGGTAAAACAACAAATAATCTAAGAGAAAGCTAAAAACTATCAAAATAAAAAGGCCAAACAATTAAGTTAAATAAAAGATACAAACCGCTAAACAATTAATAAAACTAAACAAGAATAAAACTAAAGACTAAATAATTAAACTAAACAAAGTCTAATAAGCTATCTAATATAAATCTAACTAAATATAAAAAGTAATCTAAACTAAGGCTATATTTATAAACAATCTAAAATTTAAATATATCTATAAATTATTAATCCAAAATATAAATAATTCTAATAAGTTATTTAAACAATGTCTAGATTAAAATAAATAACTAATCAAAGAAAACAATCTATTTCAAGAAAATAAATAAGAAGGTATATCTAAGAAATAACTTAAAATAGAAACGTTAGAATAGACTAAACAAACTAAAAATAAAATATGTTAAACTAAAGAAATAGAAAGGGAAAAAAGATAACTAATGAAATAAACTATACTAAAATTAAAGTCAATATAAAGTACAATAAAGTTGGTGAGTCTCAAAAGAGAGAGTCATCTTAGCAGAAAAGATATATTTTATTTGAGAAACCAACATCTTTCTATACAAATACTTGAGAGAAAACTTTTAAAATCACAATAGATCAATGAAATTTCACAAATAGAGAAATTTTCATCATTATCCAAGTTGAATACTTGGATTCTACACATAAGACTGCAAATAGCAATCATCAAATGATGTTAAACTTGACAAAATTCAAATAATCTATTATAAAATATAATAAGAACTAGATATACCAATGTTTCCTAAGAAATTAATCAACCACCATAAAAAGTACCATTGGGTCGATCTACAGAAGTCATGTTATCTTAGAGAATATTCATAGAAAAGAGAGATGAATTATTGAATTCACAAATGTATAAGTATTCAATAGTTGTGTAATTCCTCCCCTTTAAATGAATCCTTGATCTCCTTTTATGCTTCAAACTTGATTTTAAAGAATTTATAACTAACCTTAGTTAGTTATTAGTTTAACTTAGCTAATTTACTTTAAAAATTAATTAATTATAAAGAATTATTACTTATAGTTATGTTTAATTAAGACTTAAAAAGTCTTAATGGATCAAGTTTTAAATATATATTGAGTACTATCTATTTCTTGGAAACCCCTATCGATTAATAATAAAATAGAATAACATATATAAATAAAAATAGATAAATCAAATTGTATGAAATTCCTATTTGTATCAACCATAATGCATATTTCCAAAAAATAACTTAAGCATATATATAAATATAAAAAATTAAAGTCTTCTCAATTTTCCAAATCATCACCACCAAAATATCAATTGAAAGTCAAAATATCAAGTCTAAAAGTATATAATTCTACCAACTAGAATTCAATTGAAAATAAAATTTCATCCTAATGACTTCTAGTAATCATTAGAATCTAAAAACACCTCAAATAAAATATTTACTTGCTCATTCACACATTCATTATACTACATTTCCATAGATGGAAGGTAGACCAAATTCATTATCAAATTAGTTGAGGGGTTGTCTATCTCCAACTTAATCCATTTGAGAACTTAACCTCAACTGGTGAATCAATATCATTATAGTTGTCTGACGACTTATCTAAAGTAATTTAATGAATTTCAATCATATGTTTTCTACTATATGAAATAGGCTTCTCCAAATTTAATATTTGACATCTGAAAATATTTTCCCTTTGAGAAGATGACAACTCATTAGAAACTAAAGTTAGGGTAATATTAACAATTTTTTTATCATGGGTAACTTTAATATCAAATTGAGTGGCTTCATGAATAGGTTGAGCCTCACTAACAAGTTGAATTCTTTTAGAAGTGGGTGATTGGATTGACAAATGTTGTAGATTAATTTTCAAATGGTGAGAGAAACCATTGAGTGAAGGGGTTCTAGCACCAAAGCTACATCCATAAAATCCATTGTTACCCCTATTGTTGGTTGGATGGAAAGGTAAATTATTTAGAACATTATAAAACTCATTAACTATTGCATAAAAGTGAATGGACATCCTAGCACCTTTATTAAATCTAGGGCCAAATCTCCTAGCCCTAAAACCAACCCTTGAGAAATTTCTATTACGTTCTATTGATTTACATTATTAAAATTCTAACCCCATCCTCTATTATCATTACTCTTTTTTTATCTAGGTTGATCCCATACAAACATCTTTAAAATAATTTGAAAATCAACATGTGCATATTCAAAATGAAGATCAACTATATTTCAAATAAATGGTCACTTATAAAGTCCAATATTATCAAATAATTTGCATTGTCTACTGACTATATAAAATTATTTGTATCCAATAAATCTCAAAACAATATTCCATTTAATCATGTTAAAAGCTAATTGAAAAGTAAAAGTATATATTGATCATTTAATTTTATAATATTCCATCAAATCTTATGATTTTCTATTCACTATCTAAATATTATCTGAAAACATAAACTGAATTGACTTAAAAAGTTGAAAGTAATATTTTCATAAATTCCATTTCTAAAAAATATTTCTCAATTTAAAAACACTTATTTTCCATGTGTTGATCACCAAAATATTTTATCAACTTATGATTTTATAAAATATAGACAATATTATGTCACAAAACAATATTCTTCCAACACTTCCTTATTATTATCCTATGCATGTATTCTCTTAAATAAATCTCAATAGGAACCCTTCAATAAACAAAATATTTGACATATATATTTTATTTTCATTTTATAATGTTTAAAACCAAATAAATTGTCATATGTTTTCAAACTCACTAATTATTTTGACACGTAGATTTAAAAAAAATCTCAGAACTTCAAATCTTAGGTAAAATTTTAGAAATAACTTCATTATTTAAAGATTTAGCTTACTAAATTTCTATATGCAAATCTATATAAATATAGTTACATTTATATGTTCAAATCATTTTTTAAAATGTCATCTCTATATTATGGCTAAGCATAATCATTAAAACATTATATGTAAAAACCTAATCACATGAACTTCAAAAATCCAAACTTCAAAATAATAAATCTTTTGAAAACCAGAACCTTTTTATGCCTAGATTCTCAAAACCCAAAACTAAAACACAAAATCTGACAAATCTATTTCAAAGATGACACAATATTTTAAATCTTTCATTTGAAAATGAAATGTATTTGCATATCTAAATATACTTATGAACCATTTATAACATGTTAAACACATACAATAAACTTTTTTATCAACTCTTTAGGATGGACATACAACTTATCCAAATCTTTGAATCGTCATAAAATAAACATGTAGAGTTTATTTTTTACAAAAACCTTAAATATGAATATTTAATAGAAAACAAAATTTTTATCAAATATAGAAACATTTTGAACATATTATATCATCCAGAATTTCATGATTTACACAAACCTAATATGTACAGACTTATGATTTAGAAAGACTGAGACATCAAAATTTTCAACATGACAACCCATCAAAACCCATAATTAAAACACAAATTTTGAGGAAACATTCATTATTTCCAAAATTCAATGCAACATATTTCCTCAAAACAACATGTAGAATTTATTTTGACCTAAAATCAACATGCATGATCATAAACTTTTAAAATCTTTCAAATATCTACGAACATATATGCAGAGTCTATTCACAAAATTGAAATCTCAATGAAACCTTTTTAACTGTAGATGTTTCAAAACACACCATCAAACATATTTTAACATTGAAAAGCCTCAATATTTCAAGAAAACCATGTTCATAACACCTTATTGTTATATCATCTTTCATTAGGAATAAATCAAACAAAGACTATTACTTAAAAATCTTATTCACGCAAGTGAAAACTAGAAAACCGTAAGATTATTAACTTTCCAACATACATGCATAGTCATACGCAACATATAATCTATTTATTATTAATATATATGCCAAGAGTGATATTTTAACACTTATTGTGAGTTCATTTAGCTTCCAAAATAGAACTTAACTTAGAAATCATTAATATGCAGTCTAAGATCATATTCTTTCCATGAAAATTGAAAGATTGTTTGAAATATCTCAAAAAAAATTCACAAACTTATTTATTTTGATCATGGTATACCTAAATATGCTTCTTTGCAATCCTTTCTACCCAAAATCTCTATCTTCAACTTGATGATCCAAATTGGCAAAGTTTCCCTTCCATGAGCAAGCTTCCCAAAATGACCAAAATAAATAAAACTAACCTATTTGTATTTTAAATCGATCATCATAACTACCTTGGTGATTTGTACAATATTCATTAGCTTCATCAAATAAATGATGTACTTATTAATTCCAACAACTAGGCTATAAAAATAATCAAATTTAGTAATCACTAAATTGCCTACTAAACTCTTTACCAACATTTGCCATTCAAGGCATGTATGCCTCACATTAACTCTCTAACCACCAATAATGAATCAAAGATCTTGAAGCATCAAGATTGTGCCTCAACATTAAATCCTTTACAAGTTGAATGTACCATAAAAGTATTAAATAGACTTTAAAATTGATGTCAACTCACCATGTACAAGCCTTGGAACATAAATCATGATACCTTCAATACTTTCCATTTAAAACAACCATATACCTTAAGACTTAGACTTAGGTCTTCCAAACAAAGCTTTATACTTTCAAAAAATCCCATTATAAATACTTAGGTTAAAAAAATTTGAAATCACCATGGCCTAATAAATTCATTGGTATATTTTCAAATTAAAGTATAGATGATCCTAAGGTAAGATCCATTGAAAACATAAAGACATATCATTTTTTAGAATTTAGGCTAGACAATATTTGACTTAGGAACTCAAATTAAATAAGGACTTATGATTAATCATTTAAAATTTATGATCCTTAATAAAAACATTTACCAAAATCTCAAATCAATCCAAATCATACCAATATTTTCAAAATTTCCATTATATTACAACTGAATTAAGCATGATTGAGGTCTATTTTCAAACTGAGAACTAATATGATTTCCAAAATAAATGAAATGATGCATTTGACCATAAATATATTATTTTATCAAATTTCAGTAATCATGACTTCAAAATTCAAAAATGAACTGATAAGGTTATAATATAACCAACTATATACCAGTCTTATCTACTTTAAACCAAGTATCACATTGTCAATGTATACCAAATAGTCACCATAGACTACTCAAGTAATCAAAAAAAAAGTATAATCTATAAATTATTATGATAATCCACATTTATTGAGATCAAAAATGATATCTAAAAATATCATATCAAATTTAGGTTTTACATTTGTATTAATCTTAGTTTCAATTATTCATAATAAAATATCTCTTTAAATAAAATTGCCAAAAGTCAAGATAGTTGCATTGATACACATGTGTACTCCTAACCTTGATTTTTTTATTTTGAATAATTTAAAATTATTTCAATTATAAATTATATGAAATGATTATATAATGTAACATGCTCTTAGTTTTAGGTTAGTCACAATCAAATCACTCAATTTCAGCTCACAAAAAGGTAAAGCATGTTATACACAACTAGATATGTATTTATTTTACTTTAAACTAGTAATTTAATTACTAGATTAGAGGATGGGGTGGGGGGGATGTAGATACTAAATCTGGATTATATATCACTTTCCTATTGTATACTGAATAAGTAATTATCATGGTTTTACCCTTTATTTCCTAGACCTTCCCATTGCCAAAATGCTTGCATTTGCTATCTCTTATGTCTATTGATTATATATTAGTCTGACCATATTTTATTATGATAACCAAGAATTCTATGCTACTAAAATTCTATAAACCTATTTGTTATCATCCTCCACAAGTTTTGGAAATTTACCTATTTTCTATATTCTTTAACACTTTCATGCTAGCTATATGCGTACATCAACACTATTGTCTTATACCAAAATAATTTTCCAATACCCTACGTCATTAGATTTTAAATTTTAAAGTGTCATATGGTTGACTTAAGTGATTTAATGTGAAACATTTTTTGAAGGGATTGGTATGTATACAAGATCACTCCTTATTAATACCTCACCTAGCATAGACCTAGTAACTCACAAGGTAACTTACCAAAGGCATAAAATCAAGAATTACATAGAGTAAGGCTTATCTATTCTTTCATATTTTAATATCAATCATAGGGACAACCCATCTATAGGTCTAATATATTAAAGGAACATTCCATAAGCCACATTTTATAAGTTAAAAGATAGGTCACTCTATGTACTTATTTATCACATATTACATCCGTATACACACACAAGACAGCACATATGGGAAAACTACATAATTATAAGTCCCTCTTGATAGTATTAACTATATATAAAGTGTCTATTGAAAAAATGGGTCCTTGGGGTAGATCAACAATGTGTACTCACTAAGACATTCTACCATAATCACTCCAAGGGTGAGGAAATTAGGGTTTGATCATTTGAAAAATAATGAAAGCTTTCACATGAGATATAAACACACTAGATCAAAGGTGACAGAAAACCCAAAAGTTTCTTATTATTCACATCCATATATAGTGACTATTTCATACTAGACACCTATGTCCAAATTAGACACTAGCATCGATGCAACTATTTATGTTTGATGTAAGGGTCTGAGGCAAAAAAAGAAAATTTATATAAACTTATGATTGATCTTGAATCTAGATACATTTTATTTCCATCCCATTATATATGATATTTACATGCACATAATAAACCAACTAAGTAATCTTGTTTCTAATTAATTGAAATATAAATCAATATATGTACTTTATATTTTTAACATATCCCAACATTTAAATTCATAATATTTTTTTATCTCAGTTTGTAAATTAATTATCCTACTATAGACAAATTTATCACCCTTGTGCTTATTCATTTCTATATTCTTAACCCTATATTATATTGACCCATCTAAATTTAGGTCTAAACATAGACTTGAAAAATGTTTAGGGTGACCCATTAGGATGAATTTGAATTTTGTAAATTGGTTATTAATTGCCAATAGAATGAAACTAATATATTTAGATATGAATAACCATTGGTATTTTCTTGATGGATAAGGTTTATTTTAGGGGTAAATGAAGTGAAAATGAAAGTGAGAATCAATAAAACATTGAGTTTAAGCTAACTGGAATGATAAATATGGACACTAAATATCACATTTTTCAAAATAAAGAGGGTAATATGCATATAAGTATATGAATAGTGGTGTATAACTAATAATTTGTTCATAAATTAAGTATGCATAAGGAGCGATCACAAACACATTATTTTAACAATAAATGTTAATTTTAGTGACTAAAGACACATACTATAATGGGTTATGGTGTGATGTCATGATAATTAACATATTTCATGTAATTATTTTCATGCCTTGGTAGTATGACAAAAAAATTATGAATTCTAGAAGAAGAAAAAAATTATCACTTGGATAATGATGAAAAGAGATTCACATTGAGCATACTGAAGGACAAAGAATAAGGGGAGAATAATAGTATTTTTGAACATGTGTTAATGGTGTTAGGGAAGGATTTATTGAGGTAAGTATATAAATATAAGGCATTGTTTTTTCTCATACTGAATCTAACATAAGATGAGAGCACATCCATCAAGAAATAATCATAAGAAGCACTTATGAAATATTTAATAAGTTACTAGATCATTTAACTAACATTGTTTCAAGTGACCTTATATAAATATTTTAATCAATGAGAAGTATAAAAAATCATATGTACATGATCCTTAGAGTAATTTTTAGAAAAAAATAAGCGTATATGATAACACCTTAAGAGAATGAGGAAGTGTAGAGGAAAGTTCATGTGTTTTAGGTAAAAGGGCTAATCAGGGAAAGTTTGATCCCATCTACATAGTACGTAAATTTTTTATGCCAAATAAAGGAGGATAATTTGACATGTAATATAATAAAGATAACTCAATAACAAAATAATAAAGTAAATATTTTCATTTCTATGTAGGGATGCCTTAGTGGATTTTATGAACGAGGAAATTAATTTTTGCAAAATCTATCTGAAGAGTGGATATCACCAAATAAGGATTAGAGAAGGACATGAATGTAAGACACTAGTTAAGATGAAAAAAGGATTTCATTAGTGGTAATTATGGATTTTATGTTTTGAAATATGTCAATCTCTTTCATGAAGATGATGAATGAAGTGTTTAATTCATTTATTGTAACATATGTCATCATATATCTAAATGATACTCTTGTGTTCATAAGGATCAGAGAGGAATAAATAACACATAAATGAAATGTATTACATCTGTTTCATAATGAGACGCATCTCATAAATGTGAATGAGTGAATATTTTATTAAGATATTTTAAATATAATTGGGTTTTATTATATCCTAAGAAGATTTGAATATGAACCTAAAGAAAGTGAACTTGATAGTCAAATGGTCATCACTAAGGAGTAAATTTAAGGTGCAAAATTTTCATAGACGTGCATATTTTTACAAAAAGATCATAAATTTTTTTGAGAGATATGTGCAATGAAAATAAAGGTATTGAGATGATACATTAATGAATTTTTATGGATAGATGAGGTAGATCACAGTTTCTAAGAGACAAAGAAGAAATTTATTATTAAACCTATGGTGGCACTAATAGATTTTAATAAATTATTTAAAATAAATTGTGATGTGAGTGGCTCAAAAATATTAGTAGAATTAAATAAATAGGGTATATCCATCATATAGTTTAGTGATAATTTGAATGATGTAAAGAAGAAATAATTAGAATATGAATACAATTTTTATGTTATCATGAAGGCATTGAAGAGAAGGAGAAATTATTTATTCCAAATGATTTTTAGATTTAGAGAAACCATTAAGCACTAAAATTCATCAATACATATTGTAAATTGAAATAATGTCCAATGAAAGGGGTATAATTCTTGTAATGATACACTTTTATGTTGAAACATAGAAACATGAATTGAAACAACATTATAGATGCACTAAGTAAAAGAACACCAATTTTGTATGAGATGTGAGTGAAAGCCATGGGTTTAAACAACATGAAGGAGATGTAACCATATAATATGATGCTTGATATAATACATATAAAGGGTGCAAAGATTACACAAGTTTGGACTTAACATCATGTTTGGACTACCTCATATAAGTGTCAAATGTTTTTTCTTAAATTTAACAATGAGATACTAAAAAGCATATTTAATTAAAAACTAATTTAGATATAAATAATATACATAAATAAATATTAAACATAGTAATATAATTAATTTTAAATGATCTATAAATACTATATTTAACAATAGATATGCAAAATTAGCTCAAACATAAAATATGTTGACTTTGTAGATTGACTATGGGTGAAAATAAGATGGAATGACTATTAGTGTAGGTTTTTATTTTTCCCTATTTTTTAATTAGGGAAATTGTATTTCTTGTGCATACATGGAGTTTTCCTACATTTGTGGGATAGGCTAGCTTATGTGGAGGTGTGTGTCATAGATGTGTCATAGGTGTCATAAGAATGTCATAACTAACTCCCTTGATGGGAGTTACTTCTCTATTCTTAGCACCTTGTCACCACCTTTCATGGAGGAGTTACAGTCTATTCTTGGGGTGCCTTTTCCACCTTTTGTGGAGGAGTTACGTACTCTCCTATATGTATTCCTCACTTTGGCCATCTCATGTTAATCAAAATTTGGTTTTCTCCATTTTGTCTTATGCAATTTATCTTCTTGTAATTTTGAAATTACTTTAGCATCTATGTGGTGTGCACTTGCTTCATCTCCTATTATCACATCTCCATTGCACTCACGTTATCCAAATTCTGGAAACAACTCTGATATGGTATCAAAGCAAACCCGGCCATCGTGTGTTTGGTTATGATTTTAGTTTATTTTGAAATCAAGAGGAGTGGAGTTCTCTTTGTTTTTTAATTTCTAGATCTGATCTAAAATAAAAAAACATTCAATATCATTTTTGGTATCATTTCTTGCATCTTGAAATCCTTGGCCTTTGCATGTCTTCGCTATCTTCAATTCAAGGGCTAGTTCAGCAGTTAGCTTAGGTGCCATTGTTGTGTGCAAGGAGTAGAGAGAGGAGCAACACTCAGCAACATCCTTCCAATAGTCCTTCCATCCATGCCATCTAGCTATGCGTCATGTAAGTTTGTAGCTTATTTCTTTTGCAAACAAATTCTGGTCTGTGCTAACCTTTTTCTGGTCTATGCCACACCTTTAGCACTCCATGCCAAAATTTTGGTTTATGCCAACTTTAGCAAAGTACTCAGTTATACCATGCCATATTCCTTTCTCTAGCAAGGCGCCATCAGCTGTACGGTTTCTATCATGTCTACATTTTTTTGTCTTTTCTGCAAGTTAAATTCTAGACTGTGCCTTTTTGGCACCCCTTCCTTACTTGGCATCCCATGTGGCACCCCTTGGACACATGGAAATCCTTCATTCTATCTATGTTTTATTTGTTTTCAGTTTAAAATTGATTTTTAAAACAAAAATTAGTCAATTTGACTAAATATTTAGTTTTTTAGACAGTTTGGTAAATTGGGGGTTTTCATTTAAAACTTGTATCTTCAACCTACGAAGACGAAGGGTGAGGCCCAAGTTGGTGGGAGGCCAATTCCCCCTCACACAAACCTCCTTTGGATTCCTCATTCCATGTAAAATACAATGAGTGGTTGGAAGGCCACTTTCTCTCTCATAACAAGCATTTTTTAAAATGTTTTAGTGTTTTTTTTGCAAAAACACTAGTTTACGAGAAAATTGAACCTTTAATATCTTGCAAACGGTAGCTCAGATTTGGGTGCCATTTTTTGTAAAAGTGTTTGTAATTAAATTATTCAAAACATAGGCTTTTTATTTATCAAAACTCACTATTTTATAAAGTGCCTAAAATTTGGGTCTCTCAAGATGCATTGTCGGCTGAGTCCGACGCCCTATTTACTTTAGTCTTGCACTGATTGCTCTAAGACACATTCTCAGCTAAGTCTGACATATTTTGAGCATGCACTTGCATATTTATGGGGGCTCAATATTTGGGGGGGGTGTGATTGATTTTCACAACTTGCAAAATCTTTGCTTTCATTCTCCTTTTTGCATAATTTCACAACTTATAATCAACACAACTTCGCCTAAATTCAGAAAAAAATGGATTCTTTTCAAATTAAACCCCTAACACCCTTCAACTATCATGAATGGAAAGTTAAAATGTCAATCATTCTTAGAAGCAAAGGGTTGTATAGGATCACCATGGGTGCTAAAGTAGAACCTAACACTGATGCTAAAAAGGTCAAGTGGTATAACCGTAGTGATGAAGCCTATAGATTACTGACCTTGTTTGTGTCTCTAGAACTTATCTTCCATTTAGAATCCTCCAAGACTCCCAATGACATATGGGACACCTTAAAACTTATTTGGGAAGCTTGATGAGATGAGAGGTCATGAGCTCAAAAACAAACTCATAAGTCTAAGTCCTAGCAACTTTGACACCCTACAAGACTTCTTCACTAAATTTAAATCCCTTAGATTGCAATTGAAAGAATTTTGGATAGAGAAGAAAGATGATCAACTCATACTTTCTATTCTCACAATGTTAGGTCTAAGCTATTCAGTCTTTGTCTCCACTTTCCATGCCACAAAAAGTGCCCTTAGCACTACATGAAAAATGCCTTCTTTGGATTCATTCATTACCGACTTTACAAGGGAGAAAGATAAGCTAATTCAAATGGGACAATGAAGTCTAATCAACCCCAAGCTTTGATAGCTAGAAATGGTAAGGATAAAACTTCAACAAAGGAGAAGAAGAAAAAGAACAAGGACCACGAGAAGAAGAAAGAAAACAAAAATCCTACCAAAAACAACACTAAGTCTTCCTCATCCAATGCTAAACCTAGGAAGGAAAAGGTTAAGTGTGCCTATTTTAAAAAGATAGGGCATGATGAACACAAATGCATGAAGAAATAAATAGATCACCTAACTCATCTTCTAGAGAAGAAAAACATAGGTGTTCCTGAGTCCATCAAGTAGAATTCATCTACCCAAGATTCTACCAAGGCAAAAGGCAAGGGTAAGGAGAAAGAAAAGGGCAAGGCCCTTGTAGCTACAGTAGCTTCTACATCTTCATGGGTCATTGATTCGGGTGCTTCCCACCACATGGGCTCTTCACTAGTTGAGTTTTCATCTTTAGAGCCTTGTAGCATGACATAAATTAGTTTGGGTGATGACATATCAGTTTCTATTGTAGGGAGAGGGTCATTTCAAATAGAAGGAGGAACATTCAATAATGTTCTAAGTGTTCCTTCTCTTTCAACCAATCTCCTATCAGTGTACCAAATCACTCACATTGGTCGGGGCATGAGAGTTGAGTTTTTACCAAATTTAGTGGCTATCAGGGAGTTTCATAGTGATACTACAGTGGCAGTGGATAGGGCAGATCATCAAGCAAGGTTATACACCTTCTCACATTTTGCATCAGATTCTTCTCCAATAGCATTGTTGACTCATTTAGATGGAGTTAGCAAACTATGGCATGAGTGGTTTGGCCACCTTAACTATCGCTACCTTGAACAACTTTGCAAAAATGACATGGTCATTGGCTTACCTCATGTCTAATTCTCAAAAGGACTTTGTGAGGGGTGTTCCCTTGGGAAGCATCTCAAAGCAAAATTTGACAAAGGGAAAGCTTGGAGGGCTTCACAACCTTTGGAGTTAGTCCACAGTGATGTATCAGGACCCTTTCCCAAACCATCTTTCATAAGGGCCAAGTACATCCTCACTTTCATTAATGATTTCTCTAGGTACACTTGGATATATTTTCTCAAACAAAATTTTGAAGTGTTTGAAAATTTTCTAGACTTCAAGCCTCTTGTTGAGAAACAAAGTGAGAAATACATCAAGGTTATTCAAACTGATAATAGAGGGGAGTATGTCAGCATCAGGTTTGAGTAGTTTTGCACCATAGAGGGGATTGATTTGTAGCACATAGTCACTTACAGTCCTTCATAGAATGGGGTTACAGAATGCAAAAATAGGTTCTTGAAAGAGATGGGTAGCTATATGATTCACTCCAAATCCTTAGCACCATAGTATTGGGCCAAATCCATCAATTATTCTTGCTACATTCAAAATAGGGTTCCTCACAAAGCTTTGAAAGGGATAGCACCCTTTGAAGATTAGCATAAAAGGAAACCTAATGTTGAGCACCTCAGGGTTTTTAAATCCCTAGCCATGGCCCACATTCTAAAGAAGAAATGCAAAGCTATGGAACATCAGTCCAAGCCTTGCATCTTTGTAGGATATCCAGATGGTATTAACGGGTATCACCTTCTAGATCTAGTCACTCATGATTTGTTCATCAAGAGAAGTGTCCACTTTCAGGAGAGTCTAAGAGAATCAACACTTGAAACTTCTTCTCCCTCATCGGATCTACTTCTTCATGATATTCCTCATCAGATTTAGATCAACCACAATAGGTTCTTATGCTAGAGACATCTTCTTCTTCTTGGAGTTTAGATAGTGAGGATAGTGATGTAGAGTCATCCACCTCTAGTTAGTCAGAGGATGAGGAGTTAGCACCTAACTTGCCGACTTTTGGGCCACTTTGGGCTAGACAGACACTTGAGAGTGCTAGCACTTGGGCAAGAGATCCCACAGATGACAAACATACTAGGGGGATTTTGAGAGAGATCCACATGTCTTATTTAATTTAGTTTAAAATCCATAAACTTTTTGAGAGGCATCTGGGGTACCTAAGTGGGATAGTGCTATGGAGGAAGAATATTCTTCCTTAATCAAAAATCACACTTGGGATTTGACTTCACTTCCTAAGGGAAGAAAGATGGTTTGATGTAGGTGCATATATTGGGCCAAGTTTGTAGCAAATGGGTCAGTTGATAAGTACAAGGCACGATTGGTCACCAAGGGTTTCTCATAGGTGGCAGGCATTGACTACTCAGAGACCTTTGCACCCATTGCAAAGATGACTTCTATTCAACTCACTTTGGCTATTACTGCATCACATGGTTGGGATGTGCATCAGATGGATGTGAAGAGTGCCTTTCTTCATGCATACCTAGAGGAGGAGATCTATATGGAGCAACCACCAAGATTTATTCAAGATTCTTCCTTAGTATGTAGACTTATAAAATCTATCTATGGCTTCAAACAGGCCCCTCAAGCTTGGTATGCCAAGATGGATTCCTTCCTTCTCACAATGGGTTTCACTAGGTGTCATTCTGATCCTAATGTCTACTTTCTGTGATAAGATGATTTTCTCTTGATTTTGGTTCAATATGTTGATGACCCTTTGATCACTGGGAGTTCTTCATCAGCTATTGTAGCAGTGAAGGCATCTCTTCAGGATAGATTTGACATGACAGACTTGGGTTTGTTTCACTACTTCCTTGTCATCGAGATCTCATAGTCAGATTCAGGGATTTTTATTAAATAGCCTAAGTATGCTCTTGACTTATTAGCTCAATTTCACATGGCTAATTATAAGCCATCTCTGACTCCCTTTCTATCAAGAGTCAAGCTTGAGGATGATTATTCTTCACCATTGGTTGATGCCACTCGATATTGACAACTTATTGGTAGTCTCATCTACTTGACTCACACTACGCTCAACATGTCATATACAGTGGGACTTGTCTCTAGATTCATGCAGGAACCTCATGAGCTGCACTGGAAAGTAGCTAAGAGGATCTTGCATTACATACAGGGTTCACATAGATACGAGATTCATTATAGATTTGGCATAGAGGTTGACTTGGTTAGATATACAGATTCAGACTGGGTTGACGATTCATAGACTCACAAGTCAACTTTTGGTTATAATTTCTCTCTAGGTTTAGGTCCTATCAGTTGGTCTAGCAAGAAGTAGAATGTTATTGCTATATCATCCACAAAGGTAGAGTATAAGGGAGTTATTAATGCAGCTACTGAGGCTATTTGGCTTCAGGGGATTCTTTTTGAGTTTGGCATTTCTATCAGGCAACCCACCATCATTTATTGTGACAACCAAAGTACCATTCAAATTTGTAGGAATCTAGTTCAACACCAGCAGACCAAGCACATAGATATTCACATGCACTTCATTCAGGAGCTTATTCATAGTCAGGTCATTGACATGATATTTTGCCAGTCTTTGGAGTAGGTTT
>JARHVA010003716.1:112500-222500 GCA_037957365.1 Torreya grandis
TTATTACAATATATCAATTATATATCATAAGTAAAATGCATAACATGAGACTAATGAGATGGCGGTGAATTGGTAAAGCAATTTGATTGTTATATGCACCACTTAGGTTGAAATATTGGAGGTATTAGAAGGTCAGTTATGGTTATTTTTATAGTATTTTCTAGTTATGGCCATATTGGAGGTGTTAGCTAGTTGTGTTAGTATTATTGGTATTCACTAGTTGTGGTGGTATTACTAGTATTCATTGGTTATGGTGGTAGTATTGGTATTGGCTAGTTGTGGCTATTTGTTGGTATTGGTCAGTTGTGGTCATTGATGTAACTAGTTTTTGCTTTGGTCAAAAGCTTCATACCTATATAAAAAATACATAATATGAGTAGAGAAAAAAATATTTGGAGGTTGAACATCATTATCATATCCACTTTTACTATCCATTAAATATTTAATGAATTTAAATACAAAAATGTAAAAAAATAAATTTCTTATTAATATCAATTATTTTATATGTACCATAGATAAAATGACTATGAGTACAATAATATATGAATAACAAATTCTAATAACTATGAATGTGGTATTTTAGGTACTAAAACTAAATATTTATAGCATATTAGTTTTTTACATTTGACAAATACCAATCAGGACTCTACCCTTTCCTTCAAGACCTCCTTGTTGTTGAAGGGCTCAAATTCATAATCTCATTATTCCTAAATGATTATCTTAGTCTAATTGTATCATTTTGATGACCCAAGTCTCTTGAAAATAATGAAAGATTAAAACTTGATAAAAATCATTCAGTATCAATTTGATATCCATACATATTTTATATCTTTTTGGACACTATTGGCCATAGAGAGACACTACTACCAATGATAGTGTCTAGATCATTATCTACTATCCAATAGCTAAAATTCATCCAAATTACTAAATGATCAAAATTGATACGTTAGCATAATATTCTTATTTAACCCTACCATGAGATATTTTAAAAGGTGTAGTATAAATATAAGTCTAAGCCTTCTCATTCCTCATATAACAAATAACAAGCATACACATACTAAAGTTATGTTAATGAATTTTGAAAGCACTCTAATCTACCCTGTTCATCCCTATTTTCATATAAATAATGGGATCAATCATATTATATATTTTAAACATTCAAAGAGGAACCCAAGAGTGATCTTTTTAAAATTATAAGCTAGATCACTACATTCATATTCATATAGTATGTTGAACCCTTGTGCATAGACTTTCAAACACATAATGGATAAATACATAAGTTTGAGTCCCTACTTTAAGTATCTTCTATATAGGCAATGCATAATGATAGAGGGGTCATTGGGACGACTTCACACCATGATACCACTAACCCATTTTTCAGTAAACTCATTTAAAGGGTAACAAAGGGTAAAGATTTATGGTTTGATCAGTTATTGAAGAGTGACAACTTATATCTCAAATCTGAATACATCACTAGAAAGGACAAAACAACCTATAAAAATGAAGTTTTTTGCATCCATATCCAATCATTCTATACTGGATAGATGTGGGATAGTTAGACACTAACATCAATGATAATGTCTAGATCTAATGATATAATTTATCGAATATGATGACTAATCTATAATATTGATCCTACATACATTACACTTGTTTCTATTTTAAATAGTGGTTTACATAGTAAAAAAAACAAGTACCATTTATTTTTAAAAATATATTTAAATATCCATACTTTACTATTTTTAGCAATCTCAGTTGTATAAATTCATAATATTGTTCATTTGAGTTTTCTATTAATTGGCCAATTATAGATTATTTTATCACCCTTGTTTTATAACTAAATATATATTATTAACCACATCCCTTAAAAGCTAAAATTTAGGCTTAAACATTTGGTAAATTGAACCATTGGGCTTAAATTCCTATAATGACCTATGTTTTTTGTTTTGTTTTTGACTTTCTAATTGTTGTAAAGTGTTGTTTTAAATTTATAATTTTTCATTTATAGGAAATGGAAATGTTAGAACATTGAATGACTAAGTGGGATATTTTATAACCTTAGACTACATTGATGAGTAATTAAATAATAATAATTTATTATTTACTAATAAAAGGTGAAAACCTCATGTAAATAAAAAATAAAAAATAGTTTTTTCTCACTTACCAATTTATTTTAAATGATTCTCAATATGGATGGACCCAATGGTTATAATGGTCATCTCCATTCATATTTATTATAAATAAGGTTTTACCCCTATTGTTATTTACACAAGTTAACTCAATAAACTTTTTAACTTGATGGATTGCTATTTTTGTGTGGCAAATGTGTTGTAAAGAATTTATGAAGATTGACATAGGGGAAGTGATAAGATTAAGGTTGTGTATTGGGGTCAATAGTTTCTAAATTATATGAATATAAACATTTGTGTGTTTTTTTTTTACCTATTTTACATTTTCCTATGTAAATACATGTTTGATGTGTTCATTTATTTTATTATTCTATGCTTTTTTAATTATTTATATTCTATATCACTTGTGTGTATATTACTTATAGTTTTTTTATCTTAGAATCAGAGCCAAAGGGAGTGTACAGGATTTTCAAGCTTGGAAATTAATTTATATTGAATTTTAATATTAAATTACAAATCAAATTTATTCCTTCTAATCCTATATGACACTAGGATGGCTTGATAAAGGGATGTTTTTTATTTACCACGAGTGGAGGCCTAATTCAACATTATTTGATACTTGGATATTTATGAAAACACCTTTCAAGTAATCCAAATACCCTTTAGATCAACTATAATTATTGTTTTTTGAATATTTTTATATCCCAGGTGTGGTTTTATGGCTTTATGGAATTGAAAAATTACAAAAATCATTGTTTTGGATTCAAAATTCATTTTTTAAGGTTTTGGTTCCATCAAGGCCTCTTGCATTTTTTTAGACCCTAAGAAGGCCATTCCAAAATTTTGGAAATTTTTTATCTCCACATAAGATTAAATTATTATTATTATATGACCTCCTCCCTAATTAATTTTTTCAAAGCTTCTAAGGCTCTCCTTCAATGTTGAACATTAATTATTCAATCAATATTAGAGATAAAAATTATTTCCAATAATTCTAAAACATCAAAGGCTTCATATGATTTTTTTTAAATGTTCAAAGGGCATCATAGTACAACATGATGAAATGATAAATCTAAATTCTACATAAATTTTTTGATTTTGAAAGTGTAATCCACTTTAAGGCAAGGATTTAGGTAGGTTAGAAAATGTGAATACAATTTGGTGACTATTCAAGTTGTTGTGAACATTACTACATCTATAAGATCACCATATCACTAGTTGGAAGTGTGAAAAGGATAGTATAATGTTCATGGAATTATTTAATAAATATATATTTTTTAAAAATCAAAACTACCACATAATCAAACCCCAACCCCACCTTTCTTCGCTATTTTGATTAATCCCAATGTGTGTGTGTATTGATGTAATTTATTAAAATTAAATGCACATGATATATTTTAATAAATATTTATATTTAAAAAATCATATATAACAATTTTTAAGTATAAATTAGTGTGTGTAAATTATTTACTAGTCTCTTAGAAGGGTTGGTGGCTATCATTTTGCTAAATCCTTGTAAAGAAGAGGTCTAGTGTTCAAAACCCACTAGATCTTTCCTTTTTTTGGTCAAGTTAGTTTTTTTATTCAATTATATTTTTTGGATATATGTGTGGAATAACACATATAAAACCCTTGTGTAACCTCAACCTTTATTTTTTAACTTTTGACCTAGATAATTTTTTGGCAAGCACAGTCAGGTGACTAGTCATTTCTTAGGTTTTGGCACCTATTGGATGCATTTGTGTGGTCCATTTATTTAAAGCCTCATATGATATTTTTTCAACTTTTCAAAATAATTTTTAGATATTTTTTTAGTTTATGAAACTTTTGATACCTAATCTAATGAAAATTATTATAATTTATTACATTGTTTCACATCTATTTACACAATTATTTTTTTTACACTTTAAATTTTCTTTACTATTAAATAAAGTTAAGATTTATATTAAAAAGGGTTCAATTTTAATTATTATCTAAATTTATAATATAATTATTAAATTTAAGTAATGACTTCGCCTAAATTTATATTAGATAAATCATAAATGATTAATGTATCAAATTATAATATATGGAAAATCCACATTAAAGTAGAATGTATGGTTCAAAAGCTATGGAACATTATCATTGAGGAAAAAGGAGCCCCATCAAGGTGACATATGAAAATTGATCTTTCAAATACCTTTCAACATAAATCAAAGGAAGCCATGTCGATGATGAAAACACATACTTATTAATACACATTAACAATAGGCATAAAATCAGAAACTACAATAAAGCAAACTTCCTTACTGATTCTCATTGAATGAATATAATATTTATATAAGAGTATTTAAAACAATATCAACTCAAAATTGTATTTGACATGCATAAATAAAAATACAAATAAATAAAAAACTATATAAATCACCTAAATTTAACTGACCCATGCAATTTATAGATAATTGTTATTTTGAGTAATTTTCATCTTCTAAAAAATTTTAAATCATTATTTTTAGTATCACATGCAAACTCAGATGGTCCTAAAAATCATAACACATGTTATACACATTAAAATTACTGATGGATGACTTTGGATTGAATTTCATATTTAGTTACTTAAATACACTAATTCCAAAAATAGAAGATTTCTAAAATAGTTATTAAAATTCAATTTTAGACCATTATATGGTCATGTATGACATATTACAAGTTTTGGAAACATACCTAAATAGATAGGATATCTTATTTCTGAATTTAAATTCTTGATACAATCATTTTAGCATAAATGAGAGCTCAAACGGAGTTATGGATCAAATGCTGTTACTTTTGGAAGTTTGAACTCTACATCTATCAATTATCTTGTAGAGTGTTAAGGATGAATTCATACTCCATATCTATAATCATGAGTCTTATATTGATGCTTGGAAACTCCTTGAGTCTATTCATGATGGCACTCATCTATCTAATATTATTAAATTGATTCTTGAATTACTTACTAGAATGATGAAAGGTAATGAAAAGGTTATTAATTTTATTACTAAAATTAAGAATATTAAAGCTCAGTTAGATGGTTTTAACTATAATTGAAAACCAATTGTTATATTTTATTAATCATCTTTATATTCATGAATTTTTTTGTCATTTTATTTAAATTATGAATTCAAATTACCAAACAAATCAAGATATATATAACCTCACTACTATGTTAGCTCTTTTAATTCATTAAGAGTAAGTTATATCTAATTTTGATTCTAAATAAAATGTCACTCATGTAATTCTCACTCTAAACCATATTTTTGAGAATAATAGTGTCAATGTGGGTTTTTTGAACACCATATAAACTTGTTATGAGGTAGCCTTCAACATTTTAGGATTGGTGAAAATTATTCACTCCAAGGCATGAGTTATATGATATTAGGTTTTTGTAAACAACCTATTGGTAGAATAGTAATTAGTGAGGAAGTTTGTTTATCATAAATGGGTTAGCTATGGATGAATATAAATATATTTGAGATGGTGGAATAATTATGGTTATAAACTAAGGTGGGTACGGCTTCCAAAGAAACTCAAGAAATAGGGAAAGGTAAGGTACAAAAGGAGGCTTGTGAGCCAAACTAGATGAAACTTTTCAATATCATAACTTGAATTTTAGGTTTGACAAGGAATCAATTTTTATTTTTATTTTTAGGATTGTGAATCACACCAACAATAAAACATAATTATGAAGTAAAAAACCCAAAATAAAACATACTTAAACACATGAAATAAAAGGTTATCATATTTGTTATTTTGTAATAACATATATATAAGGGGGGATTATGATCTATATGAAAAAGGTATTCAAATTAGCTATATCTTAATATAAATGAATGTATATAAAAGAGATAACTCATAAATAACCAAAAGGATAAGAAACTATAATGATATAATTTATTACACAATCCATAATTTTGAGAAGAATTAGATTTTGCACATCAAGACTAAAATTGTAGAACTTCTCAAAATTTCCTATTAATATTAACAACCAAAATTATCCCCCCTCTAGTAGTAGAAGGATACAAGTAAAAATATTGGGATGGGGAAAATATCATATCTCAAGAGAAATCTAAAAATAAATTTAAAAAGAGAGGACTTACATCCAAATCTCATACAAAGGATGCATGTATAATAGTCAACCCATAATAGAATTTTAGAACTAAAAATACAATATACATGTAACATAAATTTGGAACCAAATTTTTGACTAAAAAAAAACATGTAACTACATAATTATATTTATCAAGGTGTTGATGTGGCACTTCTTTACAAAGAATATGATGGAATGATAACTGGAGGAATTGAAGTATCCATTTTTTTTCTTTAGGGAATTAAAACTAGCCCCATTGGAGTTTGCAAGACTAAAAATACTTAAAATTAGAACCTTGAGATTATGTGGCAACACTATACATTGATGCATGATTAAAATTGACCTAAAATATATTTATTTTGCTTTGAGTTATTTGAATAACATGTGTGCTACTTATAATTCCTTATTAATGATGTAAAATTTGAGAAAGGAATGTTTGAAGAGTTTAATGGCCTTAACCATCAACCTTATCTAGTCAACTTTTGAGCTCTTAAACTTTACTCCCAGAGCCTCAACTATTATTACCCTATCCTTTGAAAAGTTTAATAATTGTAAAATTTCATCATGGGTTTTACATATTGTTCTGTCAACTTCCTCCTTAAAGGTTATTTTTAGCTTTTTAGATGAATATTTCAAAATTTGGTATATTGACTAATTTACATGTAAGGGTAATAAAATTAGTGACCCTTGTGTCTTTTATAATTTTCAAGGCCTCACTCTCATGATTTTTAAAATATCCTAATAGAGTCTTCATCTATGTATGCCAAATGAAGGAACCATCCCTTTTTGTAAGTGAATTGTTAAGGAACCATAATGCATCCATGTTAAACATTAAGTTAAATTGATTGATGACATTACTTCATGAGTACTAAAAAAATAATTTCAATATTTTATCTAACTCTTTTAATTGGTGCCAAGGTTTAAGCACCTTTGTTCTATATGATTAACTTCCTGCTCTTGAAACTAGATTATTATGCAAAATGTTTTTATCTATTAGTGGTTTCTCTATACACATCATCAATTATATCCTAAAGAGTATGTATATGATGTCTCTATAGAAAATTTTTGTGTGCCTCCTCTTTTATTTTTTACCTTTCTTTCGTAACTTCACTAATAGATTCCACAAAAATATATAAATCTTCAATATTTTAAATAAGATAATTTGGAACCTTTTTGGATTTATTTTCAAATGGAAATATATTCTCTTTTTTCAAATTTCATTTCTTCCATTGTATCTAAATTCAATTCCTTCCTCTTCCTCACCTTTTGGATGGTTCCACTCTTTTTTTAGAACCAGGTATAGACTATAGGTAGATTTGTGACAATTAAGTTTTGTCTCTCATCCCCTTTATTTTGCATCTATTTTTTCCATTAGGGATCATGTCTTAAGATGTGGAATGTTGAGTCATCATTATAATAGGTGTTATTATTGGTGGTGCCAATGATGCACTTATTTCTATTGAGAACTAGAAAGATGGATAAATAATTTTTTTCCATGGTAAAGGTTATCTTAATGGAGTGAATTCAACCAAAAAATTGGTCAAGCCTAGGGTTGTATTAATAATCATAGTGGATAACTATATTTGTGAAGACTATGGCATAGGCAGCTCAAGTGAGATAACATTTTATTAAGGATTGGTGGCCTTATAGGGTTGTAAGTAGAAACTATAACCCTATTCTTTACATAGATATTTCATTTGCTTTGAAGTTAAAATAATGGGAGAGTCAATATAACTAGATAAAAGAATATTTGGAATAATTAGAGGCAAATATTTAGCTAGAATATCTGCATTAGTAACTAATGAAATAAAAAAAGATACTACCTCATTTATGTTTGGTCTTTTCTCTTCTATAAGGAATTGATGATCTAAAATGTTAGATGGATCTTTTTCTTCTTGTAGGCCTTCCAAGCTCATAGTTTTAGCATTTTCCAACTCTATTTCCTCATCATCTAGTGATTCCTTCTCACTTATTATAGCCTATGGCACCTTCATTTTAATTGCATATTCTTCACCTTCATCATTTGAATACTCAACTAAATATATTACCTATCTAGGCTCTTCTTATTTTTATTCTTAGGGATTCCTCTATGGTGGGGAAACCAAAAGATAGACTTTACTATAATTATTGTCCCTTAGAGTAGGCAAAAGGAAACATAGATTTACTTTCATAAGTGACCATAATAGGAGTTAAAGGTGAGGGAGATGGTGAAATGAATGAAAGAAATATAGTGGTGGAAAGTTTCACTACAAGTGGTGGTGAAGGAATAGTTGGTGGGAAAATCATGGTGGAAGGAAGGGTGAATGGAGTATGGAATAACATTGTAGGGAGTGATTGAGTAGATGCCTCTTGATTGATGGTAGTGGATGGAGGTAGACCTACTAGGGGTGCATAAGGAGAAGGAGTAACTAGATTATATAATAAATAATACTATAGACACTTGGGGAGACTAACTTAGGTGGTTGTTGTAAATGATGATAGAGGTGTCATAAAAAAGGTGCTCTTCTACTAGTCTAGAGGAGGTATAATTATCTCCCTTACAGTAGTTATTACCAAAACTATAGGATTAGTATCTAGAGATATAGAGGAAAGATAAGGATAGTGGATACCTTTTATAATTGTATTCCTTATTTAGGGGTTAAACTCTTTATGGTTCCTAGACTCTCCTTATAAATTTATCAATCATTCTGTAGGAGAGGGAGGTTGGTCTTGACCCTCTTAATATTGTGTATGATTTTGAGGCCACTAATGGATCCATACTCTATTTTATTATTGTTCCATATCACTAACTTATTATTTAGTGATCTTAATATTATACTTAAGAGCCTGAGCAAATATCATATACATATGCTTATCATTTATCCTAGTCCATACCTCAATATCATCTAATGAATTCATAAAAACATTATGATCATAATCCTGGTGACTATATGAAATGTTCACCTTCTTATTTTCCTTGAGGTTCTTAAGGTATATCATTATTTTCTTCTTGAGGTCCCATTCCCTGAATTGGGCCACCTTAAATTATAGTGGGATATGACATTCCAAACCTAGTTGAAATGTGGCCTAACCATAAATTAAAGGTTTTTAATACTTAGAGGAGTTTTATAATAATATTCATGATTATTGAGGCCAAGTTATTCATCATTGATGTTTTAAAGTTTAGAATCCACCTTTTTCTATAATTTTGTTTCGGACATAGCATGGAATAAATAGAATAGATGCACTTGTACCTTTAACTTTAATGACTATGAATTGAGGGTAATATCAATAATCCCCCATTTTACTAATTCTTCTTGTTAGGTTTTGAGATAACATAGGCATTTGGGTGTCATGGATCACCTAATATACTTGAGGATAGATTTCATCACATATCCTTTGAATTTAATTTTTAAATATATATAAAAACATAAAAGATTAATATTCATATATTCTATTAATTAAATATTCTATTAAGCATTGCCATAACTCCCTATGTGTCATATGGACTATGCCTGATACTACATCTAATAGATATGACATCATATAAAAATTGCCATGAGATGGCCTTTTTTCAGAATATAGCATTTGTGTCTTCAATCGAACACTTATGACATCCCCCAAGGAAACTATATTGTTTGAGTTTAAAATCATGTGTAGTAAAGGGACCTATTATACTTTTACCTAAGTTCTGATTTAAAAACCATATAGTCTATTTAGGAGGACCATATCTATCATAATCCTAGGTATGAATTTAGCAATGCAATTAGAGGAAATGCCTCCCTTGGGATTATGTATTTGGCCCACAACTAGGAATTATTTTATTTTAACATATATTATGTTTTTCTCATTCCAAATATTGGTTGAAAATTGGTTATTGGAAATAGTGGGCCCTAAAATTCTAAGTTACCTTTTGAAATCCCTCCTAGTAATAACCACAACTACATTTTTTTGTTTCTTAATGTGAAATCAATCCCCATAAAATGTTCCATTGAAACATAAACTTATAAGGAGTTATATTTAATGCATTACCTCTATTTTTATAGTTTATTGATGGAAACCTTGTGTTCCAATCGGCAATATGTCATTGTTATACTTTTTCTTATCTAGAGATAATTGGTTTTGTGTAGAGTAGGGCAACACAGACTCTATAGAATTTAAAATTACCTAATAGTGGTGGAACTTGATTTTAAGGGGACTTTTATCTAATATTGTGTCCATATATTATGTGTTTATAGCACAAAGTTAAATGGATAAGGATTGAACATGCACTTGATTAGAAGAGGAAGCCAATATGTTGATATGAACTATGTAATTTATTAAGTAAATCATTTGGTTTATTATTGCAAGTTCACTAAAAAAGTGAGGTATATTTGTATTATTGAGGGTTTACAATTACAAATCTTGATTGATATATTGATGGATAAATGACTAGAATTTTCCTATATTTCACATATATTGCCCAAAAGTCTAAGTCTCAAATGCATTCATGTGTCATCAATGAAAAAAATCACATTTTAATTTTTTCCTCATTTTAGTATTAACATGCCATTTATATTTGGTGGATTTACTTACTTGAAAGATGGAATCTATTCATTAACTTTACACATCCAATCATAATGTTTTATATTGATGTCAAATTATCATTTACCCAATTTTTTCCCTACTATAAAACTCATTTATGTATACTCTAGACTAGAGTCTCTTGGATTGTTACACTTATCCAACTTTTTTTCACTCACATCTTTAGCTTTGCACCTTCACTTTATATATTATGGGGACATGAATTAATGTAACCATGCCATGTGGAGAAACATCAGGCCTATAGGGAATTGGAGGCATAGGCGCACTAGTGATTGCACCTTTTAAACTATGCATGTAAATGTAAATGTTTCATGTAATGTGATGTTGACATGTGTAATGATATTGGGGCCTTAGAGTCATGGATAGATATATCCATGGGCCCATTAAATGATTGAATTTTATTTAATCGCTTTATGGTTATGAGTAAACTAAAATATGCCAAGTTTCAAACATTCAAAACTTGGAAGGTCAAAACCATTAGACCATGTTAATCCTTTCATGGTTTTGGGTTGATAATAATATGCCATGTTTCAAACCCTCATAACTCAAAATCTTGGGAAGATTATAATTTTCATTAATTTTAAATCTTTTAGGGTGTCATGTATCAAAAAAGTACTACATGACATGCTCTTAAGGATCAAAAATTTTAGTCAATTAACATTTTACTTGAAGTGTGGAAGGTTGTGTAACATGGTAAAGCAAGATATCCATGTATTAGAACATAGGGGACCTTAAAGACTTATAATTGTTTTTATGAGAGAGGAAGGCTCCAAATAACATGGTGACACCACATGTCTTCATTTTATGAAATAAGGGTAGGGCCCAATCATGAGTGATTAATAAGTCTTTAATGATAGTCATATGATCATTTGAAATAAAACATAATAACACTAAGATAGAATCATTAGTTTCATTATTCCATATTATCACTTAAATTTTGTAGCCATCTTTGGGTGGTAGTGTGTTGTATAGTATGAATTATGAATTATGGGAATTATAATGAGACAATGGGATCATCTCCAAGATGTGGGACCATGGAAAATTGAGGTGAACCTCTAGATAAGGATGACTTCCTTTCACTAAGTTTAGTTCAACTAATGCATTACCAGTTCACATCAATATACTACTTCTTAGTGATATTGTTCCTAATTAGGGTTTGAATTGTGAGGAAAAGAATTTTTAGAATGAATTTGTGAAACTATAAAAATGGAGATTGCACCAAATAATTATAGTGGAAATTAATGATTACTTTATATGAACATAGTAGAATAATAAATATACTAAAATATATTTGATCATAAACTTATATAAATATGAAACCAAAGGTAATATTGAGCACTTATCCTATAAAGAACAAGATTATTTATTCTAATCAATTTTTCAAAAAGGCACAAATAATACTACAAATGAATTTATGTGACTGAAATAAGAATTAAAGCATTCACAAACTTGACAAGTAGTTTTGCATACACAAAGATAACAAAGATAAGGAAGACGAAACTTCAATCTATTATCATTATCTAGGTTCTGGCATGTAGATCAATTATTCAAAAAGAATAATAATTTATCCAACAAAAAAAGATAGATGGGCTGTGCTAAGTTACCCATATTTATACAAAATACTCTCTTGAAAGAGAGGGATTTATAAAAAAAACCTTATGCCTAGTTGAAGAGCAAGAAAATCTAAAAACTTAATGTAAATGGCATCCTCTTCAGTTTAGAATGGTATCCTTAGTAGAGTATGTAGATGGAATAAAAACATGAAACTACTAGACTCTTTAAAAATTACTAGAGTGGAGAAATCCATTGAAAACTCCATTCAAATGTCCTATTTATTTGAGTTCAGTTGTTATATTTTCCAAGTAATGGTTAGGAATTAAAACCTTTTAAATTAGATTTAATATAACCATAAATCAAATTTAACTTATGCAATTGCATGCATCAAAGAAACATTCCTGAAATCATAAATATTATGAAAGCATGAAATGGAGAGAATAAGGATCAAACACACATAACACAGATCTACCATGGTTCACCTAATGTTGTATACATCCACCAAGAAAGTTCTTAAATAAAATAGTAATCTAAAACAAGATTACAATGAACTCTTATAAAGATATAAAAATCTATTGTATAAAATGTTGCACAAAATGTTGCACTTTCACCTGCACCTACACAATGTTGTATCTCACAAGTTATTATACCACACCCTAAAAAAACACCTACACTTTGACTCTAATCCTCAAATCCACACCCTACAAATAAATCATCAACATCTAAAGATGACACCACACATTATATATATAGCAAATGAAGGAAAATCCATAAAAGGAAGAGAAATTACACCATGCTTATCCAAGATAAGCATAATCCACAAATAAAAACTTAGTTCCACATAATAAAGCTCATCCAAAAGATTACCCAAGAAGGAAGATGCCAATATTCACTCTCTACCTTTTAAGGCACATTTTCAAACAATCATGTGATCACAACCAACTCATCATAACAAGGAAGACAATACATTTTCCAATGAACAACCAACTCCCTCAGATTAAGGAAGTAAACATAGAAAATAGACATCTAACAACCAACTCCATAAAACATGGAAACATAGAAATTACATAAAATAAGGAATATTCCACTCACATGTGGAGTAAGGTTCCACAAAAGGTAGAGTGGGAAAAATGTGATCCCCATATTTTTGAAACTATCTAGGTCCCCAAAATACAATCTTAAGTCATGTGATAACCCCAAAGGGATCCACACTCAACAATCTCCAACTTTGAGACCATTTCTCCTAAATAGAATCTATCATTGTTCCATGACCGCTTTGGCCAACCAAATCTGAATATAGTCTCAACTTTCCCAATGTGACCACCTTGGTCATCATATCTGCAAGATTATGGATAGTATGAATCTTCTCCAACATCACCAAGTTTTCCTCCAAATATATCTTGATAAAGTGAAAATGTAAATGAATGTGTTTTATCCTTGAGTGAAAATTGGAGTTCTTTGCCAAATGAATAACACTCTTACTATCACTCTATAGTCTCCCAACTTATTGAGCATGCCCCAACTCTCAAAATAACTCTTATAACCAAATCATATCCTTGATAGTCTCTGTGGTAGTAACATACTCTACCTTTATGGTTAACAAATCTACAACCCTCTATATCCTCAAATTCTAACTAACCATTGTATCTTCAATAACAAATATATAACTTATTGTACTCCTTATACTATCAATATACCCTACCATATCCAAGAACACATAACTATGCAAAGTGGTATCTGAACTACCATAACATAATGAAAAATCCATGGTTCCTCTCAAATACCAAAGAATCCATTTCACTACTTGTCAATGCTCATAACTAGGATCACTCATATACTTTCTCACAACTCCCACTACTTGGGTAATAACTAGCCTACTACAAACCATGGCATAAATCAAGCTACTAACTATTGATGAGTAAGGTACTTTAGACATATTAATATTTTCATCTTCTATCTTGGGATACTTGTCCTTTTATAATCTAAAGTGACCTTCTAAATGAGTACCAATAGATTTAGTATCCAACATACTAAACCTTTCCAATACATTTTTCACATACTCTTATTGGGATAAGATCAACTTCATCACCTTCCTATTATGAGAAATCCGCATACCAAGTTTTTGCTTTATTGGACCCAAATATTTCATATAAAATGAGTCACTAAGTTGTTTCTTGAGCATATGAATATGATTTATGTTCTTTCCTACAACTAACATGTCATCAACATACAAGCATAATATAATAAAAGAACCATCATTAAAATGTTTGATGTATATGTAATGGTAAAAATTACACCTTTGATAACCTTGTTCTAAAATAGAATAATCAAATTTCTTATACCATTATTGTGGAGCTTGTTTAAGGCCATGCAAGCTCTTCTTTAGTTGACACACATTTATCCTTCCCTTTGACCTCATATCCCTATGGATGCTTCATAGACAACTCTTAATCCAAATCACCATGAAGAAAAGTATTTTTCACATCTAACTATTCTAAGTAAAAATCCTCAATTACAACTAAACCAAGAATAGTCCTAATAGAAGTCATTTTTATAATAGGAGAGAAAATCTCATCAAAATCAATACCAATTTTTGGTACAAATCCCTTGACCGCCATCTTAGCCTTATACCTCTTTCTCCCATCATCCTTTTATTTTATCTTGAAGATCCACTTATTTGATAGTGCACTCTTGCCCTTGGGTAGCCTTACCAAATCCTAAGTTTGGTTCTCCATGAGAGATCTATGTTCCTCATCCATCACTTATTCCCACTTCATCCTAACATCTACCTACATTGCTTCCTCATAACACTTTGGTTCTCCATTTTTAGCGAGTAACAAATAATTCAAAGAAGGTGAAAAATATTCAGGTGTTCTTCTTACCCTAGAAGACCTTCATACCATAGGAATTTGGGGTCCTTGTGTAGAAGGTTCCTCAACTGAATCATTTGATACTTTTCCATCCACAATGTCATCCAATACTGTGTACTCTTTCTGTTCATGTTCCTATGACCTTTTCATTAAAGACTACATCTCAAGACCAAAATATTTTCTTATCTTTAATGCTCCATAAATATGAACAAAAGTCATCCTCACCATAACCAACAAATGTGCATTTCTCTGATTTTGCCTCTAACTTGGTCCTATTCTCTTTCTTAATGAGAGAAAAAGCCTCACATCCAAATATTCTAAGAAAAGAGTAATAAAAATTCTTAATTGACCAAGCTTATTTAGGAATTCCTCCATCCAAAGGCATATAAGGTCCTCTGTTAATCAGATACACTACTATGTTAATTGCTTCTACCTAGAATTATAAAGGTAACCCTACATATAACCTCATGCTCCTAACACATTCCATTATTGTTATATTCATCCTTTCAGATAACCCATTCTCCTATGGAGTTCCTAGAACCATCCTTTGCCTATAGATTCCATTATTAGAAAAATATTCAAATTAATAATTACTATAATACTCACATATTATCTAAGATATTTCAATTTGAGACATGTTTCATTCTCAACCAAAGATTTACACTTTTTAAAACTTTCAAATACATCATATTTATTTTTAATATAATAAACCCAAACTTTCCTAGTTACATCATCAATAAAATTAGCATAATAATTGGATCCATAAATAAAATATACCTAATTTTGGTCCCCACACATTTGAGTGTAGCTAGCTCTAACTTATGATCTTTCTTTAAGGGTAAAAACACATAATTCTCACAGAAGTCTAGATCTATATCTTTTAACCTAGACAACTTGCCTTTTAAGATCTACATGCCTTTATGGCTCATATGATCAAGCCTCTAGTGTCACATAGTTGCATCTCCATTTTTAGCATCTAAATCAAAAGAATAAACACTAATATTCAAATATAAAGTACCAAATTTCTTACCTCTCTAAATCACAAGAGAACCTTTGGTAACTTTCCAATAATAGGCAATAAACAATACTGAACATCCCTCACTACCCAATTTCCCCACTAAAACCAAATTCTATCTCAATATAGGCACATGTATAACATTCTTAAGAATCCATGTGTTCCCATTCTACATCTTGACTTGAAAACAACCTTTACCTAATATCTCACATGGTTCATCATCACCAAGATAAACATGTCCTAAATTCTCTTTAACATAATCAATAAAATAATGCCTGTGTGGAGTGGCATGAAAAGAAGCCCTTGAATCTAATACCTAAGACTCAAAAAAACTATCCATAAAAATAATTAAGGAATCCAAAAATGATTTACCTAATGTGACATTTACCTCATTCATTTACTCCTTATTGGCATTCTTATCCTAAAGTGACTAACAATCCTTCTTTGAGTGTCCACTCTTCCCACAATGCTAGCATATCATCTTGGATCTAGATTTGGACTTAGATCTACATTTTGAATTTCTTTAGTTGCCTTTGATCTTGACCTTTTACCTCCCTCTAGTATCAATGGATAAATCATTACCTAAAGATGATTTACCAGTGCTTTTCCTTCACATCTCCTCACTAAGAATCACACCTTCAATATCCTCAAAATTGAAGCTTCCCTTGGTAAGGAATACATTACTCACAGCCATAACTAAACTATCCCAACTATTAGGCAAAGAACTTAAGATTATCAGAGCTCTAACTTCATAATGAAACTTAATTATAACTAAAGTGAGCATACTTACAACCATATTGAAATCATTTAGATGATTATCTATTGAACCATTCTCAAACATTTTCATGTTAAAAAAAATTCATAAATATTTATTAGAAGTTAAAGGTTTACCATATAACTTTCCAAGTTTATCCCTTATATCTTTTATGGTTTTCTCATCAAAAATATTATATTTGACAAAAGATGCAAGGCATAACCAAATGGCTCCCAATGCCTTCCTATCAAGTAATGACCAATTTGCATTACTCATACTTATAGGTTATTCTCCTTTCCCCTCCAAGGGGAGATGTAGCTCCTTATAATATAGATAATATACCATCTAAATTTTCCATAAACCAAAATGCTTACCATCAAACTTCTCATCCTTGAATATGATCTCTTCTCCCATAGTTCCCACTCAAGTTAATTATAATTATTGTGATTTACCACTTCAACAAGACACAACCACCAAAGCTCTGATACCAGTTGTTAGGAATTAAAAATTCTTAAATCAGATTTAATATAACCATAAATCATATCTAACTTATCTAATAACATGCATCATGGAAACATTCCTCAAATCATAGATATTATAAAAGCATAAATTGGAAAGAACAAGAATCAAACACACATTACATAGATCTACCATGGTTCACCCAAAGTGGGATATATCCACCAAGAAATTTCTAAAATAAAATATTAATATAAAATAAGATTACAATGAACTCTCATAGAGATAGAAAAATCTCTTACAGAAAATGTTGCACAAAAACTACACTTTCACCTGCACCTACATAATGATGTATCTCACAAGCTGTTATCCCACACCCTATAATAAATACGTACACTTTTCAAAAACACCTACACTTTGAATTTGATCCTCAAATCCATACCCTAAAAATAAACCATCAACCTCTAAAGGCCACACCACACCCTCTATATATGAAAAATAAAGGAAAATCCATAAAAAGAGGGAAATTGTAACATGATTATCCAAGATAAGCATCATTCACAAAGGATAAATCAGTTTCACCTCATCAAGCTCATATAAAAGCTTACCCAAGAAGGAACACACGAATATTGACTCTCCACTTTTAAGGCGTATTGTCAATCAATCATGTGATCATAACCAACTCTTTGTAACAAGGAAGGTGATATATTTTCTAATGAATAACCAACTCACTCAGATTATGGAAGTCAAAATGTAAAATATAAATATAACAACCAACTCCATAAAACTTAAAATTTTTAGAAATTAGATAAAACAAGGATTATTCCACTCACATGTGAAGTAAGGTTCCAAGAAAGGTAGAGTGGGGGAAAATGAGCTCCCCACATTTGTGGAGCTCTCTAGGCCCCCAAAATGTACTCCTAAGGTCATGTGATAGCCCCAAAGGGATCCACACTCAACAATAATGAGGTGAAAGAATGAACTAACACTTAGCTAAGTTGAATGCTTTTAGATATTTTAGGTTATAACTTGAAATTTTTAATTTGTATTTTTTAGTTGAGACTTTTATAATTTTTGAATTCTTTAAACTTTGACAAAAAAGGAAGTGTAAATTACAACTTGAGTCTTTACAAGTTAAGAAACCCAAACTTTGTAGAAAATAAATGTCCAAATTATAAGTTTCACTTTTATAACTGAAAGCCTATAAAAAAGATACATGAAAATTACAAGTGGTTATTTATCTAAAAGAGATACCAAAATGATAGTTACAATTTGGAAACTATAATTTTATAATGTCTCTTACAACAAAGAAATGTAAGTTACATAATGTATTTTTATAAATAATTGAAAGAACTAGTCTACAACCATGACCTCTAAAAATTCATCATCCTTATTTGCTTGTATTTTTTCAATATAAGCACCAAATATCTTGAATATCTCTTGGAGGTGATCTTCATCAGAACCAAGTGAATAAAGGTTTCTTATCTCACATTCTACCATTATTTTATAGAATTATCTAGATGCAACATTGTATACCTGAGTGTCTTTCAACATCTAATCTAGAGTATTGTGATACCTGACGAATTAGTAGATGGAACTCAAGTTGATCATTGTATCACATGCTTTATCTTGACTACTCTTTGGAATTTGTCTTGAATCTCTTAAACTGATAGAATATTATCTTAATCATCCATTGCTTCATATGGAAATTTATTAAGCAAAGCCTCAATGTCATAGATTGTATATGTGGCCTTATCACATGTCGCCTTTGCCTTATTACTACTCTCAATGAGTATTCTTATTCTGAAATGGTATACCCTATCCATATCCTCATATTCTACATCACTTTTTAATATCTTATTTGAATTGAGGGTATCAGTCTCAATAAGGTCAACAAATTTTAATTTTTGGAATAATAAGTTTACCCTTTCAATCTCTTCATCATAATTACTTATTTTTGATTTCAAACATGCCCAATAATCCTTTAATGTTTTGTAATAGTCCATTTCTAGATCAATTAATTTGTTTACTTTCATGATAATCTCCTTAACCTAGTATTTTATGGCCCTTCCCATATTATTAATCTATCTACTAATTCAAGTGTTTCTTTTTCAGGGAATTGAGTAAGATAATAAGTTACATGGGCTAATGTCTTAATAAACTTCTTCAAAGTAGTTGTCAATTTCTCAACTTTATTATCAACTCATCCTTTGTGACCTTTTCACTATTCATCTTTTAAAAAAGAGAGATAATGCTAAATTATACATCACGTTGTAGTCCCTCTCTTGTAGGATGACTCAAGTGCACTTTGGATATTTGATAATCCCTCACAACTAGATATTTTTGTTTGTCTAGTGGGGGGACTTAAATTTACACGTATATCTCCCATACTAAATTATATGATATAATAGATATGTTTTTGGGGCCTAAATTTGATATTTTTAATGACTTCAATAGACCAAAGTATAGTGTGTTTGGTGACACCATTTTCTTCTACTTATTTTCCACTAATTGTGTTATCCAACTTAGGGTGGTAGCCTATGAGTTTGGCACTATCATTTATGAATCCATAGATAAATTTGATATGTTGTTGGTTACCATGAAAAGTGTTGTATCTATCACTAATGTTGTCATTAAATCCTTATCTAATTATTTTTGCATGTCTTTCCCATTTGTGGGTTGAGAAGCCATAGTTGTATTAATGGGTCATTCTGTCTTCACCTCCTAGGTGGGGGCTTGGGTTACTAATGGAATGGAGTAGATGGATATTTTAATGGCTAAAGTGGGTATTGATGTTCTTATCAAGGGTATAAGTGTAGGGGTAGGCATGGGTACTTGAAATAGGGTAACCTGTGAAAGTATGGAATTTGGGGAAATGAAAGAATCAATTAATTTGATAAAAACACTCATAGTTGATGAAATAGGGAATGTGATGGGAGAATAAAATGAAGTATTAACTACCCTAGTGGATTGGATGGATAGTGGGATTATATTCAATATTACTGAGTCTATAGCCATGTATTTTTAGGTTGTATTAGTGATTAATGAAGTAGAAGTGGATATGGGAGATGAGGTGGAAGTGATTATGGAAGAGGGAGGTGAAGGTAGAGTCTGAATGTCCACTTGTGTTGATTGGATTTTTCCAAAGGAAGTAACTTTTAGGGGTGGGTCAGGTGAAGGTGTAATCAATTACACTAGAGGATATTGGAAATAAGAGGAGGGAGTATTATAGTTGGATGAATGATAGAGACATAAGGGGAAACTATTTATGCCTATTGAACAATAGACATTCCCTTAGTGGAATTTGGCATTGGTTGATCAATTTATTATGCCCCATATTTTATACTTTTGTTTCTACTTCCATTTATGTGATACAATTGGCCTATCTACATGATCTTCTAGGGTTCCACTATTAGAGCCCTTTGATGTTATTTCTATACCCTTCTCCTTCAGTTATCTCAATTTATCACTGATATTTAGGGTCTCCTTGGTAACCTTGACCCCTTTTCTCCTTATCTAATTTATTTTTTTATATTACAAGCATGGTTTTATCCATTAATAAGAAGGATTCAGGTATGGACCACCTAACTAGTGGAAGCAGTTGGGAATATATCTTATTATCATAGTTTAACCAATCCATTAGATATTCATCATTTTTTAAGTCCTCAGGTATTAGTGTCATATTATAAGTTTTTATTTTTTCTAGGATCATCTTGGAATAATCTCTTGATCTCACTTCTTATTCATTTTACATGTCTTACCTGTAATCTTCATAAAAATGAACATGGGAATATTTGGTGATACCCAATATACTAGTAATTTAACCAGTCACATCATAGAATGGCCATGTATAAAGATATATTAAAGTAATATAAGTCATTTCATCATTTACACATTCAAATTTTGATAGGGAAGGGCATGTATACCTCCCTATACTGATGGGGAAGTGTATCCCTAAATTATGTTTGCTTGAAAATAACTTGTGAGTTTATATAAGCTTCCTTGCAAGTTCCATTAGAGCTTATCCATCAATTACATACCTTGGAAGGGTATAAGGACAAGCACTAAATATTACGACTCTAATGTATGAATATGTTGGGAACTAAATGAAATTTGATACCCAATTTATGATCTCATAAGTTACGACATCAAAGAATCTTCTCTTTTCTAGATCCTTGACAAACATAATTATGATGCAATATATGAAAGCATCATTGACCCTTCTAAAATGTTGCTTTCTAGACTCCATCATAAGGTAAGGATAAAAACCTTATTGACCTAATTAGGCACAATGTTTAATCCTAAGAATGCCCTTCCCTTTACTAATATTAGACCAAGTATGTGGTTGTGTAGAACTTACCTATAGTTTGAACTTCCACCAATTATTTGTGAATGTATTTAGAAATGAATTGGTCCTAGTAGATATGTTTTTTTGGTGGATCACTCAATGTATTGGTAATTCCAATCCTAATAGTTCTTGGCATCTAGGTTCCTAGTAACTCTATGAAAGAGTATGATAATGCCTCCTACTTCATCCTTAAAGGCTATTCTTTCTAGGGTTTTATGAAGTTTTATAGATGTAGGTATAGAGGTTTTTATCTATTACTTATCTATAACCCATAGACATATAACATTTTTATCTTGATAAAAATTCTTTGAAGAGTTAGGGGTCATATCTAGATAGGACACATATTCTAGAATCAACAAACATGATATCTATGAAATTAAGGTTAAGGTTCAAAATATTTTCCCTTTTGTTATTCACTACTTTCTGCTTTTCTATGTCATATTGATTTGCAAATGTGAGCACAAGCTTAGTACTCTAAACTGATAATGGGAAGGTTGATGCTTGGGGAAATCCACTATCATATATTCTTGAATCCAATAATTCTTGAATTCAACATTTACTCTAGTCTATAAATTAGCTAGGTCTATGTGACCTAGATCTGTGTCTATGATTTTATTTTTATTAGAGTCTAGGTTGAGTGAGACACTAATTCCCTTTGACTTGAACTGCATTTACTTTCCAAACATAGGTTATGGGAAAATTGGTGTGGGAAAACCAATTGTAGAGTTTGTAGGATTTGGATTAGCAATTATAGGTAAAAAGTATGACATGGTTTATACTGTGTATTTGTAGCTAAAAATTTCAACATGTTTTAGACTTGAAAAATGCACTTGAAAAGTTAGATGAAAGTTTTGGTGGGTTTTAGGCTTGCTATTGTAGGTAAAATATTTGATGGGGATTTAAAATTTCTTTTACAATGGGAATTTATGTGAGGTCTCAAAGTTATTTTTATAGGTCAAATTTTTGTGGGGTCTAGATTTGCTTTTTTCACTGGGAAATTCTATGGAGTATGTGAAGATAATATTATGGGAAAATTCTATTTATTTAATATAGGACACAAACCCTATAACTTATTCTATGAATGATAAATGTTTGAGATAATTTCTTAACAAGCCTTAGGGAATGTAGACAAGGAAATGGAAAAAATGCAAGCAAGCATAAGAAACTAAAAACCCTATATTTTCAAAGTTAAAAATATTTTCATGATTTCAAAGGAATGGTATGTTTGGATATAAAACACAAGTAAAATATAGGGATACCATGCTTGAAAAGGATGGCAATGATGATCATGGCATTTATTAGCTTGTAGTTGGTGTTTACTTGGTGTAGCTTACTGACGGTTGCTTGGCTTCCTAGCATGCATAGCTCGATTTCTAATTTGAAATGTTAAATATGACTTATAAAAAACCCTATTTTTATTAATATAACCCTAAAATTAATGCTAATTATGTTGGTGGTTGGTAAAATGGTGAGTAGGATTTTAGACTCATCATGTACTTTTTCAACTTTGTAAATTTGTTATTTGCATCTAGATCTCCATTTTATATCAATTGACTTGGTGACATGGAAGTGTAAAAGTGGAACTCAATTTTCAATTTACAACTTTTCAAGTTGAAAAGTTTATCTAGGGTTCTAGTTTTAGAGGATAGGGTGAATAGTGGAAAGCAAGACTAGAGTTGAACTTTGAAACTTTTCAAGTTGCAAAGTGAAACCAAAGTTCTAGTTTTTATAGATATAATGAATGATGGAAAGTGGGGTTTCACTTATGATTTGAAAGTTACCAAGTTATTAAATGTAATCATAGTTTTTGTTTCTATTGGGCATTAAGAATTAGGATTATAGATCTAGCTATAATTTACAACTTTACAAATTACAAATTGCAATCAAACCTTTGACTTTCACTAGGTATATGAAAACCTAGAACCTCTAGCTTTATATTTTTCAAAGTAAAATTATTTGTGGAAAATAATTAAACCTAATATATATGATGTTTTTGAAAATAATTCCAACATTAGAAGGAACATTTGAGGTATATCCCACTGACAAGGATAAGTAGTTCTAATATATCAAGCCTGGATAGTTGAAATGTATTTTCTCCCTTGCACTCAGTTATGATGTATGAACCACTCCATATATCATCAAACTTTGTAATCTTTCCTAAAACCATGTCCCCTTCATTGAAGCTCCTATATGATGATTTTTTTTCAGAATTTTTCTCTATTTGAGCTAATTTACTTCTAAAACTTTCAATGACTAGTTCCTAATTTCCTCTAGCTCTATAATTTCTACTAATCATACTGTCATTTCATCATTTTTAATCAATTAAAAATGATGATTGATTTCTAGAGATGATAACTCAATTGATAGTGTAACTCTAGCTTTCATTCCATATACCAACATAAATGGATAATCTACAATTTCTCTCTTGGGAGTGATCTTGTTATCCCAAAGTGTTATTTTTAGATTTTTGTACCATGTCCTTTGGTTGTCCTCCATTATCCTTTTGATAATCCTTATGAGATTTTTGTTGGTAGAATCAGCCAAGCCATTACCTTGTGGGTAATAATTGGATGAATTATTTAGGTATACATTGTGCCTTACATCCCATTTACTCATGTGAGTGCCCATAAAATCATTGGCATTATCTAAGATAATAGTGTAAGGAACACAAAATCTTGTGACAATAACATCCATGAATTCTAGGATATATGCCTTTAAGGAATATTTAAATACAACCACTTTGGTCCATATAATTAATTAATTAATTAGTTACTAGAAGGACCCATTTGTATCCTACACTTGATGATGGATTGACCATGCCAATGAACCATTTGGAAAATGGTTGGTCATCTTGGATTGGTTTTAGAGGGAGAGATTTTAATCTTTGCTTGCTTGAAAAATAGGCACATTTCTTATAGTTTTGTACCCATTGATGGGTATCTTTGAATAGTCATAACAATAATATCCTCCCCTCATTATTTTGATGGTTATGGAAATTGTAGAGAAATGTCCACCTAATGGCCTATCATGAAACTCCTTGAGCACCTTATAAATTTGATCATGATCAATGCACCTCATCATGATTATTTTCATATATTTCCTAAATAATAATCCATGAACAATAATATAAGGAATATATTGGAATGTAAAATACTTATTCTTTGCCTATTGGAAATCATAGAGGCATTCACTAGTCTATAGGAGGATGGTCATGACATTAACCTAGTTGTTGAATAGATGTGGAGTGCCTAGTTGGAATGCATGTTGAACATATACTACATAAAATAATGCCTTAATAGTATTTATATCAAAAGTAAGTTATTCACATAATCCATTTCCTCTTATGATCTTTGTAATTTTTATGTTCACATCATATTCCATGACTTTTTTCATCCATCCTGCTCTCTTTTTATTTATTTCATGACTAAACAAGAACTCCTTAAAACTTTGGTGACTTACCATCAAATGAATTTTATTATTGGAGAGACTATGCCTAAACATTTTTAGATATTTATTATGGCATATAATTGATTCTCCACAAAATTTTACTTTCCTTGTAATCCTTCAAGGTTTGATAAAAAAATAGGCTACACCAACAATTATTTATTCTAATGGGTTAGAATAGATAATACGCTATCTTCCCTTCCAAAAGTATAGAGAATGAAATAATTATCATAGTTGGGGTTGATAAGGATAGGAGCTTGAGAAATATCCTACTTGATGGATTCAAAACTATATTTTCCTTCCCATGTCCAACTGAAATTGACACCCTTTTTAAGAATGGTAGTAAGAGGATTGGCCATAGAGGCAAAATTTAGAATGAATATTCTTAAAATTTTGATCTTTCCTATGAAACTTTGTAATCCCTTTTTCTGGATCAAAAGTGATAGTGAAGATATAACACTTAATCTCTCTGGGTCTATTAAAATACCCTCTTTTGAAATAATGTGTCCTAGTAGTTTCCATTCATGAACTATGAAAATGCACCTTTTTAGATTGAGGGAAACTCCAAATTATCTACACCTTTCAAATACTCTCATAAGGTGATCTACATGTACACCAACATGTTTTGAATAAATAGTGATGTCATCTAAGTATATGAAGATCATATCATTTACCACACAACTAAAATCCATATCCATGGATCTTTGAAATGTATCACTTGTTGGGTGAATATTTTATCATCAACTAACTGATGGAAAAATGGGTATATCAACCACAACATAGGGAGATTTACACCATGAAAAGTATGGGTTTACCAGATATTTATGAAGTAAATCTCTCCTCTCATCAAGGGGAGGTTCCCTATAAATATTCACATGCTATATGCATATATATAATTAAGCAAAAAATAACACATGGGGTGGTATAATAGCATCTACCTCTCTTTTTTTAGAGGTAATGCACAAAGAATGAAAGCAGGATATCCTGGTCTGTAGCTAACAACACTCCTCTTCTTTCAAGAATGGTATCAAATGGAGAGTAGGAGATCACTTGAGGTAACAAAACCCACAAGAACACTCACCTAAGCACAAAATCTTCTATAGCTTCTTTCATTGATTTGAAACAAACGTAACCGTAGAATAAAATGAAGCACAAAGTCTCCACCTGAAACTACAAAAGATAAATGAATCTGAAAGATAAAAATAGCTCAAAGTCTATCTTCTACCCTTTAAAAGTGCCCTTAAGTAATATAAACATGCCCACTTTGCTTATTAAATTAGATAAATAAGATATTACTAGGAAAAAAGACATTAGAACTATTTCCTAAATAACATAGACAATCTCAACAAAAAGTCTAAAATAACCTGCTTCTCATTCATTCAACAAAATATGATTAACAAATTTGAGCACAAAGTCTCAAAAGTTGCTTCAATTTCAGCAGAGTGTTTGCTATTAATTTTTCCCAAGATCTTTTACAAAATGAGGTCTCCACTACATATAGGGAGAAAATCCTCAAAAACCATAAAATAATAAAATACAAAAATATCTCAGTCAAAGATGACTCATCTTTGACTTTGAGATATTTTTCTGAAATATTTACATGTAATTACATTTTTCAAAATTGCACGCACTTTGTACAAAATAGAATTGCATAAGGAGAGAAGAAGAAAGAGAGAGATTCAGTTCTTGCTACCAGATTTCTTCATATGTGCATTGAACATAGTGATGAATGCCTGAATTCTTATGCTATCTGGTGCAACTATGTTCTTGTAGATGATTCTAGCTCTGATCAATGCATCCTTCAATGTTGTGATGGCTTTAGCGTGGCTAGTTAACCTAGATTTTAGATTCTCCAAAGTTAACTGAGCATCTAAAATACTGTCCACAGAAGACATTGAGAAGGATTTTTCTTCAAAATCTCTCTGAATCATCTCTTTGAAGCTCTGAATCATTTCTTCTATCGGAAGGAAATGATTCTCTTTAGAGGTCAGGTTGCATGGTAGCTCTTCTAGTTTATTCAATAGGCTCAGGTCACTCTTCTCACTAGCCTCCTTGATAGCTTTGAGATCATCAATTAGATCTTTGAGTACCTGAATCTTGAAGATCAGTGACTCCTTGATTTCAACATAGGAGTCCTTACTGGAGATGACACTGATGGATATCAAGGTGCCTTTCTTTAGATCCTTCATCTCCTTCCATTTACTAATGGCCTTTTTTGAGCTATTGATCTCTTGAGAGATAAGGGAGACGAAGTCATCTACCTCTGCTCTTAACTTTCTCATCTTACCTGTTCTTTTTGCAACTTTTGAAAGCAAAGAAACTCCCTGAGTATGCATTTTTTCAATGTAATCTTCTAGGACTTTTCCCTTCAAATAGGTCATTTCTGCTTTTTGAATGACTGGGTCATCCATGGAGAAGGCCTCTGGAGTTGTTGCTTTAGGGGGAAGGGTGAACTTTCTTCTTACTACCATTAGCTACTCTATTTTGGCCTTGTAATAATCCTTCATCTCCTTCTCTCAATTGAATTTTTTGACCATGATGTCCATAGCAACCTGAAGATCACTTTTCGCACCTTCGTGAGTAACTTTGCCAAGTTCAACACGAGAGATGGAATAGATGCTCATCTCGAAACCCTCAAGGGTTGCATCTTGTGGAGGCTTGGCCATCTCCAAGAAATTTTGTCATTTTTCCTCGACCAATTTTGAGAGGATCCTTGGCCTCTTAAGAGCTTTAGCTTTCACTGGCACTATTTTGCCAAAGTTGAATTCATCTGGAGAGATGGCCTTCTTTTTTTTGGGGGTGAAAGCTGTCATCCAAGGTAGGAGAGAAGTACCTACTGTGGTAATAGTTCTCTCTACTGGTGTTATTGTGGCAGCTTCTACACTGTTAGTGGTGATAGTAGTTGTAGTTGGAGTGACCGGCCAGACTGTACCAACCACTGATTCTGGCTCTGGTGTAGGGCTTGCTATCAAGTTGAAGGAAGGAGATGATAAACTGGGGATGGACCTAGAAGAGAAAGGAAAACCTCCAAAAGCACCCTAAGGATCACCAAATATGACTCTGGAAGGAGAGGTGGCTCTAAAAGAGGGAACACTCATCAGAGAGATAGGAGAAGAAGGTACCACAAGAGACTGAGGAAGAGAGGGAGAGGCGCTCTTGAGTGGGTTCACTTGTTCTGGTGAGAGCAGAGGTGCAGTGCTTGGTTGTCCTGATGGCTGATCATCTGTCTCCATGGGCTGGGCTGCTTATGTCTGAAGACTCTATTCCTTGGTTCCTTTTGTTGCTACTTCAGGCTCTTATGTAGTCTTATATTTCTTAGATACAAAGATGATTCTAGGCTTATGAGGCCTAGAAGGAGAAGGTACATCATCTTTGTTTTTGGTTCTATTTTCAGCCTTCCTCTTCAACTATGCTTGGTATTCAGTCTCAGATCTCGTTACAAATTCTTTCAAGATGATTCCTTTGGCTACTAATCAATCATTGGTGTTAGCCAATATTGGTTTGAATCTCTTTCTCAGAGAAGTCTGCTTCTTCTAAGACCACTGTGCTAGAGGAAGAGGGGAACCAATGACCTTCCCTACCAGGTATTTACTATTGATGATATTTTTATCATCGATTAGGTCAGAGGGGATCTCTACAAGTCCCAGATATTTGATTTGCTCTAGTGTCAGCCTACAGAAGTCTATTTTCCTAGTTTCCTCAGTCGTCCTTAGGTCGACCCAGATATCCTCAATCATGGGTTCATGGAACTGGGTCTTCCTTTTGATCTTATCCTTGACTCCCCTGTAGTCAAATTTTTCTCATCTCTTAAATGGTCTTAGAGTGACTATCTGCATTTTAGTTTTCATGACCTTGGCTTTGGCTGTTGTTGCAATGGAGTACCTACCAATCTCGATTGGAAACCTAAAACCTAGTTTCTTCAACTCCATCTGTCTGATATGCATGATAATCAATTGTTAGCAAAGTTCCATTAGTACCAATCTATACAAAGGGAACCTGGGAAGCATGTAGGGGTAGCCTTGGTAAAAATTGACACAGAGATAATATAATGTGGAGAATTGAAGGAAAATGTAGCCGTAATCATTGACCATCACCCAGGCCTTGTCTGATACTCTCTTTTGCTCAAGCTGAGGGTTGAAGAGACATAAAAATGTAGTGAAAAAAGCATCATTTACCCTCTTGAAGTGACAGGTTGATCCTTGTAGAGTTAGCTGAGGGTAATATGAGTGTACTGGGGTTGTCTTCCTATCTCCCTCTATGGTTAAGCCTAGAAATGTCTGCATCATGATAGCTATGTACACAAAGTATGAGGTCATGTAAAACTTGTGAGGGGTCTACACCTTAGTTAGTTGCTCATGGAGGGCATTGCTGATCTATTCTCCCCAGAAGATGGCTTGTTTTCCCTAGAGGATGATCTTGATAAATGGATACATCCATTCATGGAACTGTGAAGAAGATCGGAGGCCCTGTACTCTACTGAGAAGGGTGATCAAATCACCAACTTCTTTGATGAAATCGCTCCTCGAGAAGTTTTATGACCATCTTGATAAGCTTGTCTTGGGAGACTTCAACCACTTATAGTTCATAACTTTCTTTTCCCTTTCAAGGTCTTTATCATATTCCTTCTGAGCGTCCACAAAGTCAATTTTGGTTATTTCAATGGCTGGAGGACACATGAAAACTTTATCAATGAATTTGGGGTCCAACTGAATCACCATGTTGCCACTGGCATCTGAGACTGACCTGGTCTCTTTGTTGTAGAAGTGAGCACATTGGAGGATGAACTTAGTATGATGCACTACTACCATAAAGGCGGCCACCAGGTGGATGTTGCTCTCGATGATCCTCTTCATCTCGGTGCTTGGATTCATCACCTTTGTTCATGCTAGGAATTTGGCCATGTCCACATGGCCGATCTCGGTGTCTCGAATGTCATCGACATTTGAGGAGATTGATGTGAGCGGGAAGATGCCCTGATACTTATACTTCATGGTCTTCACCTTTTTTGGAGATGCTTCAGACATGAGAACTAGTTTTGGCCGGACCAATGCCGATGAACAAGAGTTTTTTGAAGGTGCTGCAGACATGATTGCCAAATTAGAAGAGAGTGGATGAGAGGGGGAAAGTGCAATTTAAGTGATCTTGGTTACTGGAGGTCACTTAAAAAGGTTAGGTGGAAGAAGGAATGGAAAATGAGGAAGAAAAAGAAAGAAAAAGACAACTAAAAAAATTCCCAAGAGTTAAGAAAATCTGGGGGAGGGATGCACAGGTAGTAAAATTTGTTGCCCCTACATGCAGGAATAAAAGAGTGCAAGGGAAACAAAATTCACTGCCTGTGTAGGGATGGCTTGTATAAGCAGCAAATTTCACTGCTTTTGCAAGCTGGAGGAAGAAAAAGTAAGGGCGGAAAAAATTGTCGCCCCTACGAGGAATACCTGTAGGGGTGGCGAAATTCACTGCCCTTGTAGGGAAGGGCTACACAGGTGACAAAATTTTCTATCGATGCACGTGGGGTAAGGAGCGTGTGTGAGCAGCTAAATTTTTCCACCCACGAAGGTGAATAATGGGGAAGGTGGGAAGCCCGTGCGTTAGGAAGAGGGATGGAAAAAATTACCATCCTAGCAAGTAGAAAACACAAAAACAATAAACAGAAGAAGAAAAAAGAAAGACAAATGTAATAAATGAGACCAACCTAAAAAATTGCACATGCCACAAGCTTGAATCTATGAAAATGTGCTTCCAATCACTCGTCAAATGGCCCAGATTCAGAGAGAAGGAGGAGAGGGGGAAGTAATGAGAAGAAATGAGGCTCAAATCAGTTTAAATGGGGTGAAAATTGACCCCAACAACCCACCACGTGTGGCAATAAATGCCACGCATGGAAATTAAGACATTCTTGGGTGGCAAATTTCACTACCCTTACATGTTTTGGTTCATTCAAGTGTAGGGGCAGCAAAATTTGCCACCCTTGCATGAAAGGGTACAGGGGCGGCAAAATTTGCCACCCTTGCACAAAAATAAGGAAAATGTAGAGGTGGCAAAATTTACTGCTCTTACACAAAACAGAAGAAAAGACTAACTCTGAAAGGAGACATTCTGGGAGAAGAGTTCCTTGGTTGCAACGAGATCATGGTCACTTTCACGTTTCTAGGCCAAGACAAGAATGAATTCTAAATTCATCTCAAAAAATGAACTTAGAGAGACAAAAGATGAAATGGACAAGTTTCATAGGGGGTTGTTCCCATAAATGAGCTAATCCATTTTTGGAAACAATAGCTGGCTCCTACTGGAGAACTTTTGTTAATCAAATTGATTAGTGGGAGTAGAAACCAGTCTCTAAGTGCCTTCATCCAAGCCATTGGGCTACGGAGTCAAACTAAAAATGAAAGAAAAATAGACAAAACATAAAAACTATACATATATACAAATAGACTTCTCTGAGTCTCAATGATTGAACAGCTTCAGATGTTGTCTGTCGTGAGGTAGTGAAAATGGCATTCCATCTTAGTACTCCAGCAAGAAGTTGGCCTCACCAAAGAGTTGTTGAATGGTGAATGGGCCCCTCCACAGGGAGTCAAATTTGCCATGCATCCCTTTTGGTTCTCGCCTCTTGTCCCACAACAAGACTTGATCTCCAACTTGGAATTTGCAAACTTTAGCTTTTTTATCAAAGAGGGCCTTCACCCAATTTTGATATTCCTTAATATGATCCACTACCATAGTTTGATGATCATTAAGCTTATTTAGACACATGATCCTTTTATCGACTGAGCTTTCAAAGGTTGAGTTTTTGATTACTTTTGTTAACCTAAGCACTGGTAGTTCAAGGGTGATGGGAATTTATACATTCAATCCATATAGAAGTTGGAAAGGAGACATATCTATAGCCTTTTTGGGTGTTATTCTATCTACCTATAAAGCATCATATAATGCTTTGTGCCACGTTCTCTGATTGTCGTCCACCAACTTCCTTATAATAGTGACTAGGTTTTTGTTACTCGATTCTACTTGGCCACTTCCTTGAGGGAAATAATTTGAAGTATGGGATAAGGTAATCCCATAACAAAAACAAAATTGAGTAATTTCATGTGATGAAAAGTAGGCCGCATTATTTGTTATGATTTTTAGTGGAACCCCAAACCTGGAGATGATATTTTCTTTGAGAAAGCTGCATACCACTTCATACGTAGCATTCTTGGTTGGGATGGCCTCCACCCACTTAGTAAAATAATCTATTGCCATGAGGACATAATCATGTCTAGCACTTGAAGATGGGTTGACTACCCCAATAAAGTCAATACCCCACTACTGAAATGGCTCCTTGATCACTACTGGCTTGAGAGGCAAAGTAGGCAGCTTAGTCTTTCCAACAAATTGCTGACACAATTCACACCTATGTACCCATTTTAGGGCATCTTGGAATAGCATGGGCCAATAATACCTTGCTCATAGAATTTTGTGTGTCATTACCGATGCAAAAAGTGTCCCCCATAGGCTAGATTGTGAAAAGATTCTAAGAGTCTTTCTTGTTGAGCTTTGTCAATGCAATGAAGGAACGCCCCGTCCAAGTTTCTCTTGTAAAGACCATTGTCCCATAGAACATACCTAACTTATTTCAATTTAACATTCCATTTCTCTTTAAAAGAAAGATGAGTGGGACACTCACCATATGTCAGAAAATGAGCAATGTCAGAATACCACTCTTCAGTAGTGGCAACAAAGAGGACCATCGGGATGCTTTCGACTGCTTTTTCTTCACTTTTTGCTTCACTTAGAACGTTGTTGGCAATCAACTGGCAAAGACCCTTTCTCCATATGAGTTTGGTTGGTTTGATGTCCAAATCAAACTCTTGTGTTTTGGCAATCTAGTTACCTCTCTTCGTATCGAACTCTTGCTGAGTCAAAATGGATTTTACTATAGTGTCTAATACGAGAACTTCAGTGTGAGAGTTCAGAATATAAAACCTGAAATGCTTAACTACTTTGACCATAGCGTATGTGTGCTTCTCCATAAGAGGGTATTTTAGCTCATGATCCTTGAGTGGATAACTCATGAATGAAATTAGAGATTCTGCACCTTCTAGATTTTGCTAGACCAGAATAGCCGATAGTGTATGTTCGGAGGCATAACTATATATTTTGAAACTTTTAGTGTAATGTAGGCAGACCAAGACTGGTGCACGGGTGATTACTTCCTTAATTTTTTTGAATGCTAATTTACCTTCAGTAGTCCACCTAAATGTAGCATTGCCCTTCATCATGTTGACAATATGATGGGTTTTCTCAGCAAACTCAAGAATAAACCTTTGAAAGAAATTCACCTTTCCAAAGAAAGAGTGAACTGCGGTCTTACTGGTAGGTAGAGTAAGTTCTTGGATGGACTTGACTCTCTCTGAATCAATTCTAATACCTTCTCGAGACATGATGTGTCTAAGAAGTTTCCCTTTAGTTACTCCAAAGACAGATTTCTTTGGGTTTAAAGAGATACCATTTTGATGACAGCGTTCCAGTATCTTTTACAAATGGTGAACAAGTTCAAAATGATGTTTTGAAAACACTGTCAAATCATCCAGGTATACTACAATGAATTTTTCCATCTCATCTTTCAAAGTAAGATCCATCACCCTTTGAAATGTGGCACCTGCATTTATTAGACCAAAAGGCATTCTTCGTTAAGCAAATGTGCCTCAAGGTGTGGTGAATGATGTCTTATGTTGATCTGCTTTCCCAACTTTGACCTAATTGTACCCTGAAAACCCATCTAGCATTGATAACATTTATGAACCTGTTACCATCTATAGGACTTGATCCATGATAGGAATGGGGTAGTTATCTTTTAAGAACAACTAGTTTAAGTTCTTGAAATCCACACAGATTTGAATTTCTCCATTCTTCTTCCTGACGGGCACTATGTTGGCAATCCATGTTAAGTGATGGATCAGAAAAATTATTTGGGCATCAAGCATCTTTTGTATCTTAACTAAAATAGTACCTGAGATTTTTGGATTATACTACCTAGATTTTTGCTTGTAAGGTACAGAGTTGGCTTTCAGGGGAATGTCGTGGTGGATGTCATTTGGCCTGAGTGATTTCAGATCATCATAGGAATAGGCTAATACATCAATATACTGATGAAGTAGAATAGCAAGCTCAAATCTTTCCTTGAGAGTGTGGCATTTCCCAATTTTTACCATCTTAGGATCGTGCTTGGTTCCCAAGTTTACCTGATCAAAGTCTTGAGAGGATTTTGAATCCGTTCGTTGTTGCCTAATAAACCTGTCATGGTTATCAAAAAATTTCTCTAGTGACACCAAGCCTTTTGGAATCTTATTCCCTTTAAGCTATAAGAAGTCCTCACCTGTATCTGTATTGGCCTCATAAGCTGTTTCACATTCTCGGGGTTTGCTACTTTCAAAATGTAGTTGTTCAAAACTATCTTTTTGCTCTAAGAAGGTGATGATTTGATCATCATTGTTAAATACTTGCCAGTGGCTGGCATTATTTGGTACACTTGGCCGAAAGACTAGCTCAATAGTGTACCTATCTCCCTTAAAATTTGGGTGAGGGACTAAAAGGGTGGCAGAGACAGCCAATGCATCTGCCCAGTCATTGGATTCCCTCAGAACGATAGAGATATTGAAAGCATCAAAATTTTCAATCTGATCCCAGACCAAGTTGTGATAGTGACACAACCTTTCATTTTTCATCTGATAGAGGTTCCTCACCTGACACACTATTAACTCAGCATCCCCTTTAGCATGTAGTTGTCTAATGTCCCTTTCTCTGGTAGCTTGTAGTCTGAGCAATAGGGATTCATACTCAGTCATGTTGTTGGTATTATTGAACTACAATTTGTAGGATAAAAGAGTAATATCTCCCTGAGGAGATACCAACACAACCCTGGCTCCCAAACTAGTAGAGGAGTAGCTGTCGTCAAATTCTAAGGTCCATACCTCATTGGGTGTTATTTTTTATTTGAAAACTCCTCTGTTTGGGGGAAGAGGCTCTTCCATGTGTTCATCTTGATTTGTCAAATTTTTATTTGTATCAGCTGAACACAATCTCAAGTTATTGCTCGAAGGGGTTTCATCAGATGTCTCACGAGTTCCATCCATAAATAGGAAGTAGTTGCCCATGCCTGAGGACTCAAATAAAATTTGAGCTTCTGGTGCCGATGATCGGGTAACTACATACCTTGCTTATTTTTTAGGAAGAAACTTCTTCATGACACCTTAAACTAGAATCCTTGCTTTCGACAAGTCCATACTTAGCTCACCTCCAACATCTTTGCAGAAATTTTGCCCAAGCAGGATGCCATAAGATGCTGGAACATCAGCCACTAAAAACATCATTTTTATCCACTTTTTTGGAAAAGCCACGAAGGCATATTGAGAATCTTTTATCTGACTAAGGAGAGGGACTTGCTTATTTTCCATGGAGAAACACCTCCCAAATGTTTTGGTCAAAGTCAGTTCGAGAAAATCTGCCACTTTCATGGGCATGACATTATCTGAAGCTCTAGAGTCTATAATACAATTACTCAATTTATAACCATTTATAAGTAGGGAAACATAAAAAGGTTCTATTTTCCTAGGAGTGATAGGAAGAGTCACAACAAGATTGTTTTGAGCCAGTTTATCTTTAGGGGGATCAGAAATAACTTTCAAATAATCTTGTCCTACAGGGATAGCTTTGTTTTTTATATATTCTGCTAACCTATCAAACTGTTATGGGTTAGCTCTCAAATATTCAACCTCTGTCATTTAAATTTTAGTCTTTCTAGCATGATCAATTATATCAAATAATTGAAAAGAACTTACAATAGAGGAAGAGAGTCCATCATCAGGGACTTTAACAGGTGTGGCACTAGTCTGAATAGCAGAAGTGGAAGATATCGGGTGATTGGGAGTACTCACTTTTTTATGGGTTCCCTGATCTTTTGATTGTGGAGGCAATGGAGTCCCATGTTTGGCAATGGAAACCACTGGCTGGGGCTCTTTATCTGCCTTTTCTTTGTCAGTCTGTGAAGTCAGCTAATTTTGAGATCTGGTAAAAACAACGTAAGATCCATCCAAACCCTCCCCTTTACTTCCAGCTTCATCCTGGTAATCTAGGAAATTGATATTGGAGTCGCCAGCTAATTCCTCTTCCTACTCATTGAAGAGATTAACATCTTCTTGTTTATCCAACTGAGGTTGAAATGAATTATCATGCTCAGTCTCTAGGTAACCAACCAATGAATTGGCAGGTGTTGCTTCAATGGCTAATCTCCCTGGAGGGGGAGGTAGGTGATTGGATTGCCCTTGGTTCTGAGTAGCATTACCCTAATATGGCTGATTCTAGAATGTTCTCTTGGGTGCATCTCAATAGGTAGGAGTAGATGTACCTTGGGCTATTTGCTTCTTTAAATCTATCAGTTCATTCATCAATTTCTGCAGCATATGATTTGTAGTACTCGGAGAACTTTTAGCAAATGAAAAGAATTTATTTTTACTAGAGTCTTTTTTGATCTTACCTACCAGGATAGGATCATCCTCAATATTAGTAGCCAAAATTTGAGCCAAGGATAGATCCATAGGGCCAGCTTGCCTCAATAGGAAACTTACTTTAGAAAGTTACGAATTGATGAAAAAGCACTTGAGATTTTCTGGCGTGGGCTGAGCCACAGTTAGAATTTGGTTTCTCAACTTATTGAATTTAGCTATGAAATCCCTCATAGGTTCCTAGGATTCTTTATTCAACTATGTTAGTTGAGCCAACAAAGCATGTGCATCTTCAGCAGGTTTAAACCTAGCTTCAAATTTGGACTTGAGCGTATCCCAGTCTGTTACTGACCCAGCCTGCAAGTGATAGAACCAATCCATGGCAGCTCCTTGCAAAGTTTCCATAAAAAGTCTAACTGCTACATCTTCAAATTTCATGCCGATCATGCCACATGCTATGGAGAAGGTAGCAATATGTTCATCGGGGTGAACCTTTCTATCACCAAAAAACATAGGAAATTTTTTCCTAGAACTATGAGGTAGTTCATGCAAAGGTGCAGTCAAATTGAGAGGACCAAATAAATTACCCCATGGGCCTTGAGCCATTATGTTAGGATTATTAAATGGTGGGATAACAAACCTTGGTGGGGTATTTATAGGTAGATCATGATTAACAGTAGGAAAAGAAGCTCTACCTTGTGTTGGTGACCTGATAAAGTTAAGAGGAAAACTCCTAAAATGTTGGAGGAAAAGTGACAGAGGAAAGAGATAAAAGTTACTTTGTTGCACCAACTCAATCACAGGGTCAACAACACCCTTATATCTTTGGCTTCTGGTGTAGCGTGGAGTTTCCAGATTTTAAAATGAAAAAGGGACCAAAATTGCTTCAAGTTGAAGCTTGAGGCTTCAAAATGCACGTTCTTCCTAGCGGCTCAGGTTTTACAGACTAGATAATGTAATGGAGATAGATGGTAAGGCTATAATGATAATGGGTAAGATGTGGAATGGAGTCGCTAGACTATGTAATGGATAAGGGTAGGGACTGCTTCAATCTAAAACTTGAGGTTTCAGACTACACATCTGAGGTCCCCAGCGGAGTCACCAAAAAATTGTTGGGTGAATATTTTGCCATCAACTAACTGATGGCAAAATGGGTATATTAACCACAGCATAGGGAGATTTACACCATGAAAAGTATGGGTTTACCAGATCTTTACAAAGTAAATCTCTCCTCTCATCAAGGGGAGGTTCCCTATAAATATTCACGCACTATATGCATATATATAATTAAGCAAAAAATAATACATGGGGTGGTATAACAACATCTACCTCTCTTTTTTCAGGGGTAATGTACAAAGAACAAAAGCAGGATATCCTAGTCTATAGCTAATAACACTCCTCTTCTTTCAAGAATCATATCAAATGGAGAGTAGGAGATCACTTGAGGTAACAAAACCCACAAGAACACTCACATAAGCACAAAGTCTTTCATAGCTTCTTTCACCGATTTGAAACAAACGTAACCGTAGAATAAAATGAAGCACAAAGTCTCCGTCTGAAACTATAAAAGATAACTAAATCTAAAAGTTAAAAATAGCTCAAAGTCTATCTTTTACCCTTTAAAAGCACCCTTAGGTATTATAAACATGCCCACTTTGCTTATTAAACCAGATAAATAAGATATTACTAGGAAAAAGGACATAAGAACTATTTCCTAAATAACATAGACAATCTCAACACAAAGTCTGAAATAACCTGCTTCTCATTCATTCAACAAAATATGATTTAAAAATTTGAGCAAAAAGTCTCAAAAGTTGATTCAATTTCAGCAGAGTGTTTGCTATTAATTTTTCCCAAGATCTTTTACAAAATGAGGTCTCCACTATATATAGGGAGAAAATCCTCAAAAACCAAAAAATAATAAAATACAAAAATATCTCGGTCAAAGATGACTCATCTTTGACTTTGAGATATTTTTCTGAAATATTTACATGTAATTACATTATTCAAAATTGCACACACTTTGTATAAAATAGAAGTGCATAAGGAGAGAAGAAGAAAGGAGAGAGATTCAGTTCTTGCTGCCAGATTTCTTCATATGTGCATCGAACATAGTGATGGATGCCTAAATTCCTATGCTATTTGGTGCAAATGTGTTCTTGGAGATGATTTTGGCTCTGATCAATGCATCTTTCAATGCTATGATGGCTTTAGCGTGGCCAGTTAACCTAGATTTTAGATTCTCTAAAGTTAACTAAGCATCTAGAATACTGTCCACAGAAGACATTGAGAAGGATTTTTCTTCAAAATCTCTCTGAATCATCTCTTTGAAGCTCTGAATCATTTCTTCTGCCAGAAGGAATTGATTGTCCTTAGAGGTCAAGTTGCATGGCAGCTCTTCTAGTTTATTCAGCAGGCTCAGGTCACTCTTCTCACTAACCTCCTTGAAAGCTTTGAGACCATCAATTAGATCTTTGAGTACCTGAATCTTGAAGATCAGTGACTCCTTGATTTCAACATAGGAGTCCTTACTGGAGATGACACCAATGGATATCAAGGTGCTTTTCTTTAGATCCTTCATCTCCTTCCATTTGCTAAGGGCCTTTTCTAAGCTATTGATCTCTTGAGAGATAAGGAAGATGAAGTCATCTACCTCTGTTCTTAACTTTCTCATCTTACCTATTCTTTCCATAACTTTTGAAAGCAAAGAAACTCCCTGAGTATGCATTTTTTCAATGTAATCTTCCAGGACTTTTCCCTTCAAATAGGTATTTTATGCTTTTTGAATGGATGGGTCATCCACGGAGAAGGCCTCTAGAGTTGCTGCTTCAGGGGGAAGGGTGAACTTTCTTATTACTATCGTTAGCTACTCTATTTTGGCCTTGTAATAATCCTTCATCTCCTTTTCTCGATCAAATTTCTAGACCATGATGTCCATAGCAGCATGAAGATCACTTTTCGTACCTTCATGAGTAAGTTTGCCAAGTTTAACACAAGAGATGGAATAACTGCTCATCTTGAAACCCTCAAGGGTTGCATCTTGTCGAGGCTTGGCCATTTCCAAGAATTTTTGCCCTTTTTTTTACCAGTTTTGAGAGGATCCTTGGCCTCTTAGGAGCTTTAGCTTTCACCAGCACTATTTTGCCAAAGTCAAATTCATCTGGGGAGATGGCCATCTTCTTTATTTTGGGGGTGAAAGATGTCATTTAAGGTGGGAGAGAAGTACCTGCTATGATAATAGTTCCCTCTGCTAATGTTATTGTGGTGGCTTATACACTACTGGTGGTGATAATAGTTGTAGTTGGAGTGATCGGCAAGACTGTGCCAACCACTAATTCTGGCTCTGGTGTAGGGCTTGCTATCAAGTTAAAAGAAGGAGATGATAAACTGGGGATGGACTGAGAAGAGTGAGGAGAACCTCCAAAATCACCTTGAGAATTCTTGAATATGGCTCTAGAAGGACAGGCAGCTCCAGAAGAGGGAACACTGATCAGAGAGATAGGAGAAGAGGGTACCACAGGAGACTGAAGAGGAGAGGGAGAGGCACTCTTGAGTGGCTATGTTTATTCTCATGAGATTGGAGGTCCAGTGCTTGGTTGTCCTGATGGCTGATCATCTGTCTCCATGGGCTGGGCTGCCTGTGTCTGAAGACTCTATTCCTTTATTCCTTTTGTTGCCACTTCAGGCTCTTTTGCAGTCTTAGATTTCTTGGATACAAAGATGATTCTAGGCTTGTGAGGCCTAGAAGGAAAAGTTACATCATCTTTATTTTTGGTTATATATTGAACCTTCCTCTTTAACTCTACTTGGTATTCAGCCTTAGATCCCATGATGAATTCTTTCAGGACGATCCCTTTAGCTACTAACTAATCATTGGTGTTAGCCAATATTGGTTTGAATCTCTTTCTCAGAGAAGTTTGCTCCTTCTGAGATCACTATTTTGGAGGAAGAGGGGAACCAACGACTTTCCCTGCTAGGTATTTTCTATTAATGATATTTTTATCATCAATTAGGTTAGAGGGGATTTATGCAAGTCCTAGATATTTGATCTGCTCTAGTCTCAGCCTGTAGAAGTCCATTTTCTTGATTTCCTCAGCCATCCTTAGGTTGACCTAGATATCCTCAATCATGGGTTCATGGAACTAGGTCTTCCTTCTGATCTTATCCTTGACTCCCATGTAGTCAAATTTTTCTCATCTCTTGAATGGTCTTAGAGTGACCATCTACATTTCAGTTTCCATGACCTTCGCTTTGGCTACTATTGTAATGGAGTACCTACCAATCTCGATTAGAAACCTAAAACCTAGTTTCTTTAGCTCCATCTATCTGGTATGCACGACAATCAATTGTCAGCAAAGTTTCATTAGTACCAATCTATCTGAAGGGAACCTGGGGAGCATGTAGGTGTAGCCTTGGTAAAAACTAACTTGGAGATAGCATAATGTGGGGAATTGAAGGAACATGTAGCCGTAATCATTGACCACCACCTAGGCCTTGTTTGATACTTTTTTCTGCTCAAGCTGAGGGTCAAAGAGACATAAAAATGTAGTGAAAAAGGCATCATTTACCTTCTTGAAGTGATGGGTCAATCCTTGTAGAGTCAGCTAAGGGTAATATGAGTGTACTGGGGTTGTCTTCCTATCTCCCTCTGTGGTTAAGCTTGGAAATGTCTGCATCATGACAACTATGTACACAAAGTATGAGGTCATGTAAAACTTGTAAGAGGTCTGCACCTTGGTCAGCTACTCATGGAGGGCATTACTGATTTGCTCTCCCTAAAAGTTGGCTTGTTTTCCCTGGAAGATGATCTTGATGAATAGATACATCCATTCATGGAACTGTGAAGAAGACGGGTGGCCCCATACTCTACTAAGAAGGGTGATCAAATCACCAACTTCTTCAATGAAATCACTCCTCAGGAAGTTCTACGGCCATCTTGATAAGCTTATCCTCAGGGACTTCAACCACTTATAGTTCATAAATTTCTTTGCCCTTTCAGGGTCTTTATCATATTCCTTTTGAGTGTCTACGAAGTCAATTTTGGTTACTTCAGTGGTTGGAGGACACATGAAAACTTTATTGATGAATTCGGGTTCCAACCGAATCACCATGTTGCCATTGGTGTCTGAGACCAACCTAGTCTCTTTGTTGTAGAAGTGAGCACATTGGAGGATGAACTCAGTATGATGCACTGCTACTGGAAAGGTGGCCACCAGGTGGATGTTGCTCTCGATGATCCTCTTCATCTTGGTGCTTGGATTTGTCACCTTTGTTTGTGCTAGGAATTCAGCCATGTCGACATGGCTGATCTTAGTGTCCTAAATGTCATCAACATTTGAGGAGACTGATGTGAGTGGGAAGATATCCTGATACTTATACTTCATGGTCTTTGCCTTTTTGGAGATGCTTCAGACATGAGAACTAGTTTTGGCTAGACCGGTGTCGATGAACAGGAGTTTTTTGAAGGTGCTACAGACATGATTGCTAGATTAGAGGAGAGTGGATGAGAGGGGGAAAACACAATTTAAGTGATCTTGGTTACTAGAGGTCACTTAAAAAAGGTCAGGTGGAAGAAGGAATAGAAAATGAGGAAGAAAGGGAAAGAAAAGGACAATTCAAAAAATTCCCAAGAGTTAGGAAAATCTGGGGGAGGGATGCATGGGCAGTAAAATTTGTCACCCCTACACGTAGGGATAAAAGAGTCCAAGGGTAACAAAATTTGCCACCTATGCAGGGATGCCCTGCATAGGTAGTGAATTTTGCCACCTTTGCAAGCTGGAGGAAGAAAAATTAAGGGCAGTGAAAATTGTTGCCCTTGTGAGGAATACCTGTAGGGGCGGCAAAATTCGCTACCCTTGTAGAGAAGGGCTACACAGGCAGCAAAATTTGCCATCGATGCATGTGGAGCAAGGAGCATGTGTGAGTGGCTAAATTTCCCACTCGTGCACGAGAGGATGAGTGCAGGTAGAAAATTTCACCGCTCGCGAAGGTGAAGAATGGGAAAGGTGGGAAGCCTACGGGTTAGGAAGAGGGATGGCAAAAATTGTCATCATAACAGGTCAAAAACACAAACACAATAAATTGAAGAAGAAAAAAGAAAGACAAATGCAATAAATGAGACCAACTTGAAAAATTACACGTGCCACAAGCTCAAATCCATGAAAATGCGCTTCCAATCACTCATCAAATGGCCCAGACACAGAGAGCAGGAGGAGAGGAAGAAGCAATGAAAAGAAATGAGGCTCAAATTGGTTTAAATGGGGTGAAAATCGACCCCAACAACCTGCCACACATGGCAATAAATGTTGTGCATGAATATCAAGACATGCTTAGGTGGCAAATTTTTCTACCCTTGCATGAAAGGGCGTAGGGGTAGCAAAATTTTCCACCCTTGCAGGCAAAAGTGCAGGGGCGGCAAAATTTGCCGCCCTTGCACAAAAGCAAGGAAAATGTACAGGTGACAAAATTTTCTACTCTTACATGAAATGAAAGAAAAGACTAACTTTGGAAGGAGACAGTCTGGAAGAGGAGTTCCTTGGTTGCAACGGGATCGTGATCACTTTTGCGTTTCTAGGCCAAGATGAGAACGAATTTGAAATTCGTCTCAAAAAATGAACTTAGAGAGACAAAAGATGAAATAGACAAGTTTCATAGGGGGTTGTTCCCAAAAATGGGCTAATCCATTTTTGGAAACAACATCACTAACATTAGTTAGACTAAAAAACATCTTTTTAGAGGCATATATTTCTCACTTTATAGTTAAAGTAGTCTTAAACTAGTCTAATTCTGGTATTAAGATTTAGTTATATCCATAATAACCATCTAGAAGGGAAAACCTTTCAGTACCTGACACATTATGAATAATTTTCTCCATGGATGGAAGGGGATAATAATCCTTTAAGGATGGTGTTTAGGTCCTTGAAATCTTCACAAACCCTGATTTTACCAATCGTTTTCCTTACAGGGACCAAGTTAGCTGCCTAAGATGAGTGTTTAATATGGAAAATGATGTTATATTCTATTAGTTTGGATAGCTCATTATTCATCAAGGGTTCAATTTGTGGATTGGTCAATCTCTATTTCTATCTAATAGGCTTGGTATTTGGGTCAAGTTTTATTGTGTTGGGATAATATGGGGTCAAACCCCCTTAGATCTTTGTAATTCCAAACAAAGTTATCATCAAATTCTTGACACAACTCAATAATATATTGATTTTTATAAATATTGCATACCTTTCTAATCTTTAATGTTTTTCACTTTGAAATGACTACTCACTCATAGTCTTCTTCATTGATCATGATATTTTTATTTTCACCTTTCATATGATCATTAGACTTGAAGATAATTTCTAAAGTAACAAGACCCATGGGTAATTTTTTTTTATTAAAATAAATTATTTGATCCCCATATTGTTCTTGGAATCTTGACTAATTTTTATCTAAGAATTCAACCTCATCTTGTAGAAAATTGGCAATTTTTTGATCACTATCAAAAACCTACCATTGTTTGCATTATCAGGAATTTATGATCTCATTATCAATTTTACATGTTGGCTATTGTTATTTTTTATATCTTTATGTAGGTTATATTTGGAACCTACTGAGGCCATATGATTAGTATCATGATTCTATGCTCATGTTACCACTTGAATTTTTAAAGTGGTACAATCCTCTAATACGTCCCAAACCCCATGTTTATAAGATCTTAGCAAGTTATTCTATGTTGTGATTTTAGATGTTACTTAGTGAATCATCATATCACTCTCACTAAACACTTTTAGTGATTGTATTACTATTTCTTTAGCAATCTAAAAACCTTAAATTAAAGCTTCATATTTATCTACATTATTAGTGCAGATAAACTAAAGTCTGAAAGAATAAAAATAAATCTCCTTTTAAGGAGACATAAAATAACTACACATGTACCATTCCTACTTCTTGAGCCATTGAAGAGAAGTTACCACATTCCTTTGAGATCTTCACTTGGTTTCACTAGGTTTGGGATGATTATATTAATTTCATAAATGCAATACATACCCAAACTAGTTTCTTTTCCATAATCATAATGATAAAATTGATGGGTTGATCCACATTCATCTAAATGAGTGTCTAGGATTTCTTCCATAGTTGTGGCAACCATGTGGTCAAGTTCTTCCTTCTAATCTTGTAATGTATAATTCATATCCATAGGGATGGGAGTATATGGATCAATGTGGAATTAGCAATTGGTTCAACTCTTATTGTCACTTTGTTTCCATATCTTGATCTAAGTAACATAATGGACTAATTAGTCGATAAATACCCTCCCATTTTTATAGTGAATTCTTAGGAAAGGTAGATAGCAAAATAGGGGGTAGGTCAATAACTGATATATCTTGGGATATTGACAAGCTTAAACATGCATGAATGGTAAGTTTTAAACATTTTATAGTATTGACTATTTGAAAATTAGTCTCATCCAATTGAACCACACCTTTTGTGATAGGTGTATATTTAATACGAAGAGAATCAACTATTTTTTTGGGCATAACATAACTACTAACCCTTGAGTCTACAATGTATCTATATACAAGATTTTTCCCAACTATGAGTGAAAGGTAAAAGGGGTAGGCTTACCATTTTTAATTACTTTTGTGTCCATTTTAGGCTAACACAAATTAACCACAGTAGTGGGTCCCTTACCTGGGACCTTATCTATTATTTGGTAGTTTTTAAAAGCTTCCTAAAGAAAGTCCCTATATGTTGGAATAGAGTGTGCATCTCACATGGTGACATTCAATTTACTATTATTCATTTGTTATACAATACTGAAAGGAATTTTACCAACCTTTGATGGTGCTTTTTTGGGAGTTATATCTTATTTCACAAGATTTGGGGTCAGTAATTTTGACTTTGACTATCATATTAGCATATTGGGTAGTCTCTAAACTATGTTTCCTTTTGTAGACTCTTGTAAAGATTTAGAAGTTGTATCCTACCTAACCCTGGGAAGTTGATTTCTTTCTATTTTCCTTTTCTTAGAGCATGTATTTTATACCACTAAAATACTACCATTGATTAGTGATCCCTCCTAATTTTCACCACAAAAATCCTCCTCTTTCCAATTCAAAAGAGTATCTTCATTCTTGGTAGGCTCTTATGTATCTTACTATTGTGAATTAGCTTATTATTACTACCATTGGGTGTTTGATATGCTTTTCACCATCAAAGATTAACTGATGAAACCATTCAAGCAATCATTATGATTATGTGGTTGAGCATAATGATGACACCACTCATATTACTGAGCCAAGTTATTTTGAATAGGTACAATAGCTTTAGAAGTACCTGGTGTAGGTAGAGTATGAATGTTTTGAGGCTTTGATTGCATGTTTTGAATTTGAGGCTATGAAATTCCTTGGTATGGTTGCTTATTGGGTTGGTATGTTTGGTTAGCTTGTTGATAAGGCCTATAGTTTTGGTATTGATTCCTTTTAATAACTACCAACTCATTAACAAATCTTTTAAGTAGTGAATTAACCTCATATAAATCACTATTAGGGGCATGCATTAAAGCAGGTGTATTGAATATGGTGGGAATTGGGGAAACATTAGGTTTTGTAGGAGGCACTTCTAGAAATAGAGGCATTGGAAGCCATGGGGAAATTTTAATAGCCTGAATTACATAGTTTTCTATTCTTATTATAATTTCATAAGCATTGAGGAGTGTGGTACCACCCATTAATTGAATCATGGTAGCTATATCATTATTTAAAGATCTTAAGTAATATAGGAAAGAATTTATTTGGGATTGGATTCACCAACACTAGGATCCTATTCAATGTCTTTTGAAAGCATAAATTGAAATCACTCATGAATTGATGAGGAACTCATGAAATAGTGGTTAGCTATTCAGCCAAGGAGAGGTGGTCACTCTTATCTTCAAACTGTGTGCATAGGATAGACCTTATACCATCTCATACATGAATGGAATTGGGAATCAAAATTTTATACCAGTATAAGGATTCACCCTTGAATGAGGACACAAGAAGTCTGATTGAAACATTTTTTGTGCTATATTATGAAAAGAGTAGATGTTAGTAATGCCTTGTATGTGTTCAATGGGAGTAGTGGAAGTTTCACCAGTAAAATAAGGGTATATCATCATAATGGGCCAATTGAAGTGGGCTACCTCCATTGAAGGCTACAAAATTTTAATTTCTCAAGGCCAAAATATGAGGTATGAAATAACTATAAGTATTTATAGGAGATGCAAACAATTTTTTTGGATATAATCTATTATAAGGTAGAATTATTCTTGATTTATTTTTATATGGAAATTAAAATTCTTGCAAGTTAGTTTTCTTACCTTTATGAGATGATCTTGTATGTATCTTTAGCATAAGTAAACTTGGATTTCTTGAATTTTTAAGATAGTGGATTCATGAGGTGATTTTGAAATGTGTGTGAGGTTCATATAATTCTTATTTAGAATAGCACCAATATCTTATTTGTGATCTTCATGTCCCACAAGGCATGCCAAAAACTATTATCATATATATTTTACACCCATATTTATGTGGTAGTGTGTTGTATAGTATGAGTTACAAATTAGGGGAAATTTAATGATATAATGGGATGACCTCCAAGATGTGGGACCTTGGACAATTGAGGTGAACCTCTAGAGAAGGTCAACTTCCTTTCACTAAGTTTAGTACAACTAATGCATTACCAACAATTTATCCAACAACAAAAAGGATAGAGAGGCTATGATGAGGTACCAATATTTATAGAAAATACTATCTTGAAAGAGAGGGAGTTATCAAAAACCTTACTTCTAATTGAAGAGGAGGAAAATCTAATAAATTCATACAAATGATATCCTCTTCAGTTTGGAATGGTGTCCTTAGTGGAGTAGGTGGTTGGAAAAAAAACATGCAACTACTGGGCTTTTCAATAATTACTTGAGGAGTAGAGAAATACTTCAAAAAATTCATGAAAATGTATTCTTTTTTGGAGTTTGGCTACTATTATCTTTCCCAAGGAATGAGGCACGAAAATGGACTAACACTTAGATAAGTTGAATACTTTTAGGTACTTTAGGTTATAACTTGATAACCTAATTTTTATTTTTCAGTTGAGACTTTTAAAAAAATTTAAGTCATCCAACTTTGAAAAAAAATGAAGTGTAAGTTACAATATGATTCTTTTCAAGTTAAGCAATTCAAACTTTATAGAAAGGAAAAGTGAAAGTTAAACGTTTCACTTTTACAACTTAAAGCCTGTGAAAAAGATACTTTAAAATTATAAGTGGATATTTCTCTAAAAGAGATACCAAAATTAGTTGCAATTTTAAAATTGTATTTTTACAATGTCTCATAAACAAATTAATTGTAATTTGTAGAATGTATTTTTAAAATTAATAGAAAGAATTAGTCTACAACCATGACCTTTGAAGATTCAATGTCCTTATTTTATTTTATTTTTTCAATATAAGCATCAAATCTTCTGAAGATCTCTTAGAGGTGAAATTTTTTAGGACCAAGTGAATAAATATTGATTATCTCACATTCTACCATTATTTTAGAGAGTTTTCTAAATGCAACCTTGTATACTTGAGTGTCTTTCCACATCTGATCCAGTATATTGTGATACTTGATAAATTGGTGGATGAAACTAAAGTTGAACATTTAGCCCATGATAACTCTCTCTTGACTAATCCTTAGAATTTTTCTTTAACCTCTTGAAAATTAAAGGATTTGAACTTAATAGTCCACTACTTCACATGACAATTTAATAAATGAATCCTCAATGTCGTAGATTGTACAATTGGCCTTATCACATGTAGCCTTGCCCTTATTAATACTCTCAATGAGTATTTTTATTATTATATGGTCTGAAATATCCACCTCCTCATGCTCTACATCATTTTTCAATATCTTCTTTGAAATGAGGGTATCAGTCTCAATCAGGTCAACAACTTGTAATTTATGGAAGAATAGGTTCAACCTTTCAATCTCTTCCTCATATTTTCTTATTTCTAATTTAAAAGATGCCCAATGATCCTTTAGAGTTTTTTAATAGTCCATTTATATCTAAAATACTCTATTTACTTTCATGATAATCTCCTTATCATAGTCTTTTGTGGTCTTTCCCATATTGCTAATCTTTGTCACTATTTTAAGTGTTATTTTATCGAAGAACTAAGCAAGAAACTGAATTGGTTGGGATACTATCTATATAAAATTGTTTAGAGTATTTTTAAATTTCTAAAATTTATTCTTCAATTCATAATTTATGACCTCATCACTATCCATATTCTCAAAAATAAAGTTAATGATTTACTAGACATCATTTTTCAGTACATCTCTTGTAGGATGACCTAGATGCACTTTGGATATTTGATAATCCCCCACCACTATATATATATTTTTTTCATGGTGGGGGGTCTAAAATTTGTTGTATATTTGTCATGATGATGTCATATTGGTGTCATGGAGGTTCCTTAATGAGTGGATAAAGTGCCTTGATAGTCTATATGATAATGACAAAGTGTGTAATGTGATTGTTCTAGTGTGTTTTATGTATGGTTAGTTGATCTTCAGTATTGACTTAGGTGAAGAGGATAAATGATGAGTATGGAGGTTTTAAAATGTGAAATACATCCTATAAGATATGATCCATGCTTTGAGATCTTGTATAAACAAGTAAAATTCATATGGTAGTGTGATGTATAGTATGAATTACAAATTATGGGAAATCTAATGATACAATGTGATCACCTCCAAGCTATGAGACCTTGGTGAATTGAGGTAAATGTATAGAGAAGTTTGAATTAATTTAACTAATTTTAGTGAAATTGATTCATTACTAGTTCACATTAAAATACATCCTCTTAATGATATTGATCCTAACTAGGGATTGACTTGTAAGGAAAAGAGTTTTTAGAATGAATTTGTAAAACTAGAAAATGGTGATTACACTAAATAATTATAATGTAAATTAATGTTTTATTTGTATGAACATAGTATAATAATAAATATAATAAAATATATTTTACCACAAACTTATAAAAATATGAAACCAAAGGTAATATTGGGCACTTATCATATAATGAACAAGATTCTTTATTTTAGTCAACAACTTTTTGAAAGGGCATAAATAATACTATAGATGAACTTATGTGACTAAAAAATGAATTAAAGCATTTAAAAACTTGAAAAATAGATATATATATATATATACACACACATACACACACACAAATATAACATAGATAAGGAAGGTAAAACTTTAATCTATTATCATTTTCTAGGTTACAACATGTAGATCAATTGCTCAAAATATAGAATAAGTTATCCAACTGAAAGATAGATAGATGGGCTACATTGAGATTCCCATATTTATAAAAAAATACTCTCTTGAAATAGAGGGATTTATCAAAAACCTTACACCTAGTTAAATATCAATAAAATATAATAACTTTATGAAAATGGCATCTATTTCAATTTGGAAGATCTTTAGTGGAGTAGGTAGATAGAACAAAAACATGCAACTACTAGAATCTTAAAAAAATATTGGAGGAGTGGAGAAATCTATTGAAAACTTCATGAAAATGTATTCTATATTTATGTTCAATTTATATTATATTTTCCAATGAATGAGGCACTAAAATGAACTAACACTTACCAAAGTTGAATACTTTTAGGTATTTTAGGTTATAACTTCCAAAGCCTAATTTATATTTTTTAGTTGAGAATTTTACAATTTTTTAAGTCATCCAACTTTGAAAATAAGGGAAGTTTAAATTACAACAGGAGTATTTTCAAATTAAACAACACAAACTTTGTAGAAAGGAAAATTTCAAATTAAAAGTTTCACTTTTATAACTTAAAGCCTATCAAAAAGATACTTGAAAATTACAAGTGTCTCTTTCTCTAATAGAGTTGCCAAAATGATAGTTGTAATTTAAAACCGTTAGTTTTAAAATTTCTATTACAATAAATAAATTTAATTTACAAAATGTATTTTTATAATTAATTGAAAGAATTAGTCTACAAACATGACTTATGAAGATTCATTATCCTTCCTTGATTTTAATTTTTTTAATGTAATCACCAAAGCTTCTTAAGATCTCTTGGAGGTGATCTTGATTAGGACAAAATGAATAAAGGTTTTTTTTATCTCAATTTATACCATTATTTTAGAGAGTTTTATATATGCATATTTATATAATTGAGTGTCTTTCCCAACATGATTCTAATGTATTATGATACCTAATGAATCAATGGATGGAACTCAAGTTGAACATTGTATCCCATGTTGATTCTCTCTTGACCACTCCTTTGAATTTGTCCTAAACCTCTTGAACTAAAATTATTTGATCTTGACAATCCATTTCTTCACCTAATATTTTACTAAGAAAATCATCAATGTCATAAACTATATCTATGGCCTTATCACATGTAGACTTGGCCTTATTAATACTCCCAGTGAGTATTATTTCTATTCATTTTTTTTTTTTTACATTTAGAAGAAATAAGAAACTACAGATAAATGGTCAGGGGTTAGATGATACCTGGATGAAGTTGTACACCATTATCCAGACGTTGTAGGAGCTCCTCTTTGGCTATGGATGATGACACCTATAGATAAGAAAGACTTAAACAAAAAAATGTTAGATAGATATATGGTGGACTGCCAAGTGATATGCTTGGTCCCAGAAGTGCAAAGACTTCCTTGAGGGATGACACTACACTATTTATAAGTAAAACTGTTGGAAATAAAGAATAACAAATGACTAACAAAGAGGAAATTAGATAATGCAACCTATTTATTTGTAGTCAGTTTACCATAGTCACTGATGTCAGTAGTCCTGTCACCATTAGTTGGTCAATATGCCGACATCAGTTATGTTACCAATGTTGGTTGGGGTTATGGTTGATGTCGGTCAGGACAATGGCCTTGGACGGGTTTTGGATGAGTTTTAAAATGTGTCTGTGGTTGGCAAAGGGGTCTGGAAGAAGTCTGGGTCTATGCAGTGTTGCAAGATAGTCAATAAGGTCTTAAGAGGGACAAAAATGGAGGGTAGGTTGTCATAAAGGGTATGGTTAAGAAGATGGATTTTTAGCCTCTCCAGGAAGACAGTCAGGTTAGGTCTGGTTGATTGTATTTATAAATAGTAAATAGTCATTAATTACTACTATATTCTAAACACTAAAATGAAAGGGTGGAAGAAATACTTATCTCTACTTGGTAAAGAACTAGAGGTGTTGAACACTTATGTCTATTGTGGCTAATGTCGAGATGTCTGTGCAATGCTTCAGTCCAATCTCGAGCCACTAGTGTAGAGTCTCTATAGCCAAGGGAGCATTAGTTGAAGTCTAATGCCTATTGATGTCTTAGAGTCTAAGAGGAAGAGAGAGAGAGCCAGATCCAAGTGAGAGAGAGAGACCACAAGGAGTCCCAAAAATGATTCATAAGAGCTAAGAGCCATAACTCTATGTTAGACATCAGTTTATGTAACTGATGTTGGTGATCCTACCAGCATTGGCTGATAGTTGACTGACGTCGATGGGTAGAGAACTAGTAAAAGGGCTTAATATCCCATTCTCCATCTGCCAAGTGCATCGTCTATTGGAGAATGGTCAAAGGTTGGGCTAAATACACATGAGAGTTAGTTAGGAGGTTAGGGAGGAGTAAGAATAGGTCACAAGTGAGTCATGGGGTGGGAAGTGGTCCAAGGTGAGGTGTCCAAGGTGAGGTGTCCTAGGTGAGGTGTCAGAGTGAGGTCATAATTTAAAATAAGTTATTTATTTTAAATTAATAAAGTGTGGGTTAAGACCAAGGGGAGTCAACACAATTTAGGTGTCTACATTTGCCCCTTTTGTCTTATTGGTTGTTCTGGACAAACTACAAGACAAAAATAGGAGTAGATGCCCCAGGTGTGGTGATGAGGTATTCCCCCTCAAAGTGGGATTCAAGGGAAGGTAACCTAATATTAGGTGTCGATTTGATAGGCAGTCGATGGGTTATGGTGAAGTTTGAGTGTGAATGTTGTAATAGTTATGATTGTGCGTATACCACTTCACATGTAGGTAGGTCAAATTGTTGCAGTCAAAGGTCAAGGAGTGTTGAAATTGAAATAACTAGTCCCCAACATTTAGTCATAGTTGATTGGGTTAAATGATCAAACTTGTAGCTCTAATGGTCATCGTGTTTCAAGTATCCTAGGCTAAGGAAGTGCTCTTGGAAAACACGAAAATGTCACAAGTAGTGGGGATCAATTGGAGCGTGATCCGATACTTGTGAGGGTCGTAATATGAGGTGTGTATAATTTTGCTATCTATTTGTGAGGTAGCATACATGCAATCAAAACAACTAAGGCAGAGTTGTCTCAAAAGTGGTCATGGTCTGAGGAGATAGGCATAATCTCCATGGTTGTTGGTCAAACTGGATTGAAATATAAGTGAGCTCAAGTGTTGTTTGTTATGGTCAGGGAGATGTATGTGATCTCTAATGTGCCGCATGAGAAGTCAAAGGTGACTTCTATAGTGTCAGGGCTGGTTTTTTGGTCATGATTAAAGGTAATATGGTTGGCCCGTCAGGTAGATGAATGAAGAAAATGGCCATCATCATTAGGGAGACAAATGGGGGAATGGCCAAGCTAACCTCAAAAGACTGAGTGTTTCGTACATAGCCCCTGTTGTAAGGGGCATCAAACCAATGTAGTTCAAAAAAAGGGTCCAAGTGGTCGATAGTTGGTTAGGTTAGAGATGTCAGCATTTCCCATATGTGTGATGGTACATGCTTGAAATGATGAAGATATGATGATGTTATAGCCTTTTCCATATTATGCGATGGTGTATTCTGTAACATTGGTAATGTGGTGTTTATCCCTAGTAATTTTCCATATTGGTGATGGTGTATGCTAAAAATGAATTGTAGATGATGTTATAGCCTTTTCCATATTGTGTGATGGTGTATTCTATAACATTGGTTGTGTGTTGGGTTGATATTTTCTGTGTATTGTTTTCCATAGAAACTAGTGTGAATGGGCTAAGTCATGTTAGTGGTCTAAAAAAGGTTTGGTTTTGGTTTGGTTGGATGTGACTAAGATGTATAAGAAGTGAAAGGTGAATTGGTCTTTCAATGATAAGGACTATAATGATAGCATAGATAAGGTTTATTTAAATAAAAGCCCCATTCATGCATTACGTCGTTGACCATTGGTTTATGTTAGAGAAGTATGCGAATCACTTGACGTTAAGTGATCTTGAAATCCCTTGAGTATGTTGGGGTGATAGGTTGGATTATGTGAGATGTAAGGATAGGGTAACCCTTTTTTAGTAGGGACAACTTTTCCCCTTTTATAGGTGACCCTGAGAACGACTATAGACAAGTCCATGACTTAATAATTTGTCAGTCATATATTTTATTTTATTTTTATTTTTTTTTGGGACTAATCAATGTAAGAACTCCACTTGGGGATGTTGTTGTGTTTTATGGTCATGTTGTGCTATGTATGTAGCCAAATTTAGGCATAGCCATCCTTCGAGGGAGTGGTCTATATTATGTTTTATATGTTTGGAAGTCTTGATAGCTTTCCTTCAAGGGAACATTCTATTAATTTCAGCATTGAGGCAGCTATCCTTCAAGGGAGTAGTCTACACTTATAGTTTATGACCTTTTGGTAGGCATCCCAATTTTATTTTTGTATGACTGGACTTTTGGTCATGGGCTTGACTATAAAGGTTTAGAGGGTTTCCCTTTTTATTAGGACAAAGCATTCATGCTTGCCAAAAGGGTTAACTAATGTTGGGAAAAAGGGTTGAAAGGAATAGGAATGACAATGATGGGGTTTGCTCAAGGGATGAGCTCAAGTTAAACATCAAGTGAATGATTACTTGACTAACAGTAGAATGGTCGTAGATGTAAGGCATAAAAGGGGCTCAGGTTTGGCCAGCCTTCGAAAGAAGATGAACGATAAGTCCCTAATCCATGCTTATGCATCATGATGTAAGGTCTGAGCCAATTAGGAGTAAGCTTGCCCATTTGCTTCATTCCAAATTGGTCACATGTTATTCATTGTTGTAGGTAGGTTTTGGTCGATGTGGGTCATTAAGTCAGTTAGTATGATGTTGGTTAGTATGTTGTTGGCATTTGGTACAATGCCAAACATAGTTGTTGTAGTCTTGGTTGATAGTGGGCTAATAATAGCCAAGGCAAAGGATGCACTTGGCAATCAAGTTACCACTGAAATGTCCCCCACAAGACCTGTCATGGACTTGTTTGATGACATGGGAAGTCTCAGTGGTTGTTAGGCATTGGATAAGGAGGCCATCTTGACCTCATTTGTAGAGATGTCCCCCCAACATGGTGTAGCGAGTAGTGCTTTTGATAAAATTCCACCATCCATTGCTAGAGAGATTGGGAGGTATGATAAAATATGTCAAGTAGTCCACAAGTCACTTATACCATATGTCATGTGGACTGGAGACGTTAAGAAGAATGTCCCCCAGTGATGTTGGTCAAGACATGTCCAAGATAGAAATCTTGGGTTGTGTTGGTTGAGAGGTCTTGACAAATAATGGATATGTCAAAGGTGTAGAAGTCTAGGCTTTTCCTTTATTCTTCACAGCTTGGAGCCTAGTGGCCACATCAATTGTGTTGATTTTGAATAAAGGAGTGGATGGTGGTAAAGGGACCATAGTCTTGTATGGGGATCTCGATTTAGGTGAAGAAGTTTGGGAGGCATGGGATGGTGTCAATTTTTTGTCAAAAGAGTGGTTATAAGAAGCCTCAATGTGAGGGGTGTCCTTTTTCAAGTGTTGATGAATGGAAACCTTAAGGGTACAACAATGCTCAGTATCATGCCTAGGTGTGCAATGATACCAGTAGATTTTAGTGTCATCGAACCAAGATGGTTTTGATTCGAGAGGTTGATATGGTTTAATAGGTGGAAGAGTGATGTTAGATGACTGCAACAATTGGCATAACATCAAAGCATAGGATCCCCTTAATGGCTTTGTGCTTTTTGTTGTAGTTGGGGTTGACAACTCCTTTTTAGGAGTTGTTTGGGGACCTTATCATATCATCTTTGTGGTTGGTGGTGTGGCCACACATGTAGATGACACTTTTTTGTTGAGAGGTGATGGATTAGGGAGCACTCCTTTAAAAGTGGAAGGATGTGGACCCAAAATTTAGGGTAATGGTGATGGTGGGAGAGAAGTTCTCCAATGTGGTTTAGTAGTCTTGTTTGGTTTAGTGAAAGGACTACTATTGGGTGAGGTGAGGTTCAAGTATACCTTCACTTGTGGGTGAGTGAGGTTTGAGAGGCATGGGATGGCCATGGATTCTGTGTATAGTCAAAGAGCAGGGAATGTATGATCCCCTAATGATGAAAAGAAGGATTAGGGTGAGGCAGCTGATGTTGGTGCCATCAAATCATCCTCCAATATGGGAGAGGTCAAAATAGACTCTCCCACGTGTGAAAGGGGGTTAGATAGAAGACAAATAAGAGATGAGAGTTCTTCTACATGTGGTGGACAAATAGGAGAAGAGAGTTCTTCTACTTGTGGTGGAAAAATAGGAGAAGAAGACTTGTCTACCCATGGTAGATAAATAGGTTGATTAACCTCTTCAGATTGTGGGAGAGGTTGGTTAGAAACCATGTCGACCATGCGTATATTACGCTCTTGAAGGTCATCGACTATGGTCTAAATGTTATGCTAACTGGGGGGCTAGTTAGGGAATGGTTGTCTAAAGACATCCATGTTTTGGTTAGCTGGCACATTTGGGTTATCCAAAACAAGATCCCCCTTGTCCAACATGTCTTGAATGATGTTCTTGAAGCTTTTGTAGTTGTCTGTGTCATGACCTTTGACACTGTGGTAGTGAAAGAAGTCATTTTACCTATACCATGTAGGGATGGCTTTTGAGGGGTCAAATTGAGGTGGTTGAATTTGAGGGAGATTGAGGACCCCCTACTTGATGAGTTTATCCAAAATGGAAGCATATGACTCTCCTATTGGAATGTATTGATGATGTAAGTATTGTTGTTGGAATTGTTTTGTGATGTATTCTGATGTTGAAAGTTGATACTGGTTAGTTGTAGTTGAAGATGATGGTCCAAGAACCATAGCATTTGCCAATCCTTTGGACTTGGAGCTAGAAGAAGAAGGTTTGGATGAAGAAGGGTCATTGGATTTTGTGTTACTATGTAATTTAACCTTATCTTCTTCAACTGTGCGGAGTTCAAGTTTTTTGGCCATGGTGAAAGCTTTGTCAAATGTGTGGAATGTTTGAACCCACAAGGTGGAAGAGATGTACTTGGCACATGCTTTTGAAAAGAGCTCAATGAGCTCAGGTTGAGGTAAAGAAAAGGAGCGTTGGTTGATCAAACCTCTCCAACGGGCAATGAAGGCAGCTATTGATTCATCGTCAAATTGTTTAATAGAATATAGGTCTGTAATAGAGACTTTCTTGGTGATGTTGATTGAAAAGTGGTCAAAGAATAATTGAGCGAGTTGAGTGAAAGAAAAAAGAGAATGACTGGTAATGGAGCTATACCAGTCAAGGGCTATGCCAGAAAGTGACGTGGGAAATGTGTGAAGTAATAACACATCATCGTGTGCTATAAGGTAACATGCATGTCTAAATGCTCATAGATGTTGGTGTGGGTCCTCTTTACTCTAAAAATGAGTAAATTTAGGGAGTTCCCATTGGTTAGGATATGGTCAAATTGGGACTGAAGGATGGATGGGTTTGTTGCATATTTGTTCGTATGAAAGAACATTACTTGAATTGGAAATAGATGTCTCAAGGTTAGACATCTTATCCATCAGCATCTTGATTAGATCTACTGACAGATTGGCAGGTAGAGCACCCCCCAGGTTGTAAGGTACTTGGAAGGCATTAGGAGGGGAATATGATGTACTTGGTTGCGCTTGCATAGGTGTAACATATTGGTAGTTTGTCATAGGGACTGAGGTTGAGGTCAAGGGGGCTTGTGCCACGAAGCTAGAGGGCACAACTTGACTAGGTGCTGCCAAAGGTGATTGAATATTGGTGACACTAGTTAAAGGGTAGGTAGTCACTCTTGTATTTGTGGGTGCAAGAGTGTGTGGGCTAGAGACAACCATGTTTTGAAAAGGTGTTGAACTTGATTGAATTGTCTATGGTTGAGGGGGTACAAAAACCCCAGTGGAGGTAGGTCCAGAAATGGAAGTGGAGGCCCAATTGTGGACATTGGTCATGATCGGGTTAATGGTCAATGTAATAGCCTTAGTTTTCATGGGTTGGGTAGTGGAGGTTGTTGATATGATTGCCACTTTAACCAAGGAAGTTGGCATCCCATAAATGGGATTACCTGAAGGGTCTCGTGTTTGGCTTCTCGCAAGATAGTGTTGGAGAGCCTTGACATTATGGTCAAGGAATCTCTCAAAGTCTTGCTCTCCTTCGAGAACAATTAGATGTTGGTCAGGGGTAGGTTAGACAGGAGTATGTTCAATGTTTGAAGTATGCTCCATTTGGGGACTTGATATGAAAGGTGAAGGCAGAAGTGGTTGTTGCCTCGCATGGTCAATAAGGGATTTAGCCTCACAATGTGTCAAATCCATCCAAGGTGAAAGGTGTCTAGGTTCCAAAAACTATATATTTCAGTTTCAAAAAACTAGAAGGGGTTTTTTACAGCAAGAAAGTTGGGTTTTAAACTTGTTGTTTTAGAAAAAGTTTGTTGATAGTGACTGGCATCAGTTGAAAAACTGATGTCAGTGAAGATAGGTTTCCAACATCGGTGGAAAAACTAATGCTGGTGAGTAAAAGTTGTCGACATCGGTTGAAAAACTGATGTCAGTGTCTGTGTGTTTCCAAAACCTCAAAAAATTGAATGTTTTTGGAAGAAAAAGAAAGATCTAAGTTATTTTTGGAACTCATAATAATGCATCCTTACCAACTCAAAAAACTAGATAAAAATAGAAAATTAGATGAAGGCAAGCAACCTCTAAACGTTAATTCCTAAGAATAAATTTTAGATTCGTGTTGGCTTATGCCTTAGAAGAATATGTTTAAAAGTGGGATTTTTAGAATGGGTCCTAAAAGAGGCAGTCTAAGGTTGGTTTTAGGTTAGTTTTGGTGCTCAAAAAGTCTATGTTAGGTTATGTACGTTGCCTGGTGCTAGGAGCTTGCTCCCCTCACTTCACGAGCCCAGAGCCAAGTCGGGTCGCTTAGCCAATATATACTTTGCCTAGAATTTATACTCTACTAGAGGACAGAGTGGGTCCTCCTCTTGGTTGTGAAGTCTAAGTAGGATCACTGGGAAGGGTAAGGTATCTACTAGGTGGTGAAATCCTATTCGGGCCTTGTCTCAGGTATGTTATATGTTTGATTGTGATAGTGGTCTGGTCGTGTAACATAAGTGCACTACGATTTATTCATAATGTGGTTAATTACTAGATGAGCTAAATATGCATTCAAGTAGGAGTGAAATGCATTTAATTTTTAACCCAAATTGAAATGTTTATTCAGATGCAGACAAGTGGGAAAAGGTTTAAGAGCATGAATTTCACTACTCTAAGATGCAGAAAGAAATGACAAGAAGAAAAAGAAAGATGTTCTTTTTAACTTGTGCTTATGATTTCTTTTCGAAAGAAAAAGAAAGAAGAAGGCTGTAAGGAGATAAAATTTCCCTAATGCAGCTATATGAATGATTGCCTTTTCAAAAGAAAAAAGAATGATGAACCCAAGGAAATTCCAGGGGTCGCACCGGGCGTGCCAGAATGTTTCTACTCATTTTTTTTGCTTTTTACATTTATAAGAAATAAGAAACTAAAAATAAATGGTCAGGGGTTAGATGATACCTAGATGAAGTTGCACACCGCTATCCAAACATTGTAGGAGCTCCTCTTTGGCTATGGAGGATGACACCTGTAGATAAGAAAGACTTAAATAGAAAAATGTTAGATAGATATATGGTGGACTGCCAAGCAATATGCTCGGTCCCAGAAGTGCAAAGACTTCTTTGAGGGATGACAGTCCACTATTTATAAGTAAAAGTGTCAGAAATAAAGAAATGACAAATGACTAAAAAAGAGGAAATTAGATAATTCGTACCTGTTTCTTTGTAGTCAGCCTGCCACAGTTGATGACGTCGATAGTCTTACCACTGTCGATTGGTCAATATGCCGACGTTGATTATGTTACCGATGTTGGTTGGGGTTATGGTTGGTGTCGGTTAGGGCAATGGCCTTGGATAGGTTTTAGATGAGTTTTAGAATGTCTGTGGTTGACAAAGGGGTTTGGAAGGAGTCTGGGTCTATGCAGGGTTGCAAGACAGTCAATAAGGTCTTAAGAGGGACAAAAATGGAGGGTAGGTTGTCAAAAAGGGTATGGTTAAGAAGATGGCTTTCAACCTCTCCAAGAAGACAGTCGGGTCAAGTCTGGTTGATTGTATTTAGAAATAGTAAATAGTCATTAATTACTACTATATTCTAAACACTAAAATGAAAGGGCAGAAGAAATACTTGGCTCTACTTGGTAAAGAACCAAAGGTGTTGAACGCTTATGCCTGTTGTGGCTAATGTTGAGATGTCTATGCAATGCTTCAGTCTAATCTGGAATGACTAGTGTAGAGTCTCTATGGCCAAGGGAGCGTTAGTTGAAGTCTGATGCCTATTGATGTCTCAGAGTCTGAGAGGAAGAGAGAGAGAGCTAGATCCAAGCGAGAGAGACAGACCAGAAGGAGTCCCAAAAATGATTCATAAGAGCTAAGAGCCATAACTCTATGTTAGACGTTAGTTTATGTAATCGATGTCGGTGATTCCATTGGTGTTAGCTGACAGTTGACTGATGTTGGTGGGTAGAGAACTGGTAAAAGGGCTTAACAACTCATTCTCCATCTGCCAAGTGCATCGTCTGTTGGAGAATGGTCAAAGGTTAGGCTAAATATGCATGAGAGTTAGTTAGGAGGTTAGGGAGGAGTAAGAATAGGTCTTAGGTGAGTCATGGGGTGGGAAATGGTCCAAGGTGAGGTGTCCTAGGTGATGTGTCAGGGTGAGGTCATAATTTAAAATTAGTTGTTTATTTTAAATTAATAAAGTGTGGGTTAGGACCAAGGGGAGTCGACAGAATTTAGGTGTCTCCAAGTATTCTTATTCTAAAATGGTTTGCCCTATCTAACTCATCATAATCTAAATCACTTTTGAATATCTTCTCTAATACGAGGGTATTAGTCTCAATCATGTCAATATCTTTAAATTTTGGGAAGAATAAGTTCAACCTTTCAATTTTTTCCTCATATTTGGTTATTTATGCTTTTAAAGATGCATGATCATTCTTCACCATTTTGTAATAGTCTATTGCTAGCTTAATTACTCTATTTCCTTTCATGATAAGCTCCTTAGCCCAGTATTTTGTGGCCCTTCCCATACTGATAATCTTTGTCATTACTTCAAGTGTTTTTTTGTCAGGGAACTAAGTAAGAGATTGATTGGTTGGGTTACTGGCTCTATAAACCTTTTTAGATAATTTGTTAATTTCTCAAATTTATTATTCAATTCATCCTTTGTGACCTTGTCATTATCCATATTATAAAAAAGAGAGATAATGCTTGAAATCATGTTTCATTCCATCTCTTATAAGATGACCTAGGTACACTTTGGATATTTGATAATCACCCACCACTAGATTTTTTTTTAATCTAGTGGGGAGATGATAATTTCCACATATCTCTTTCTTGTTGAATTATATAATATCTTGGATATGGTTCTTGATAATTCCTTTGATATTATGGATGCCTTTAATTGACCAAAATCTAGTGTGTTGGTGACACCATTTTCTTTCACTTATTTATCAATCATTTTTCTAGATAGATTGGGGTGGTAGCATGTGAGTTTGGCACTATCGTCTATGAATCTATAGCTGAAGTTGCTACACTAGTGATTACCATGACAAATGTTGTATCTATCACTGATGTTGATGTTGAATCTTTGGCTAATGATTTTTCTATCTCTTTCATATCTCTAAGTTGAGAATCCATAGTTGTATCAGTGGGTCCTTCTATCTCCATCTCTTGAGTGGGGGATTGGGTTACTAATAGAATGGAAGAAATGGGTATTTGAATGGGTAAAGTGGGTATTTATGTGTTTAGCAAGGGTTTGGGAGATAGGAGTGACATGAGTGGAGGGCTATGCATGGGTAATTGAAATAGGGGAACCTATGTAGGTGTGGAATCTAGGGAAGCAAATGAATTAATAAAGGTAGTAGGAGCACTTAGAGTTGATGAAATGAGGAATGTGATGGGAGAAGAAAATGAAGCAGTAACTACCCCAGTGTTTGGGATGGCTAGTAGGATTATAGTCAAGATGATTGAGTCCATATCTATCTACTGCTAGGTGGTGTTAGTGATTAAAAGAGTAGTAGTAGATATGGGAGATGAGGTGGAAGTGATTTTTAAAGAGGAAGATGATGGTGGAGTCTAATTATCTATTTATGTTTATTAGCTTTCTACTAAGAAAGTAACTTTCACTAGAGGACTAGTGGAAATAATTAGAGGGAGTACTATAGTTGGTTGAATGATGGAGACATGAGGGGAAAATCTTTGTGACTATTGATTAGTAGTTATTCCCTCAATAGAATTTGGTATTATCTAATCAATTTTTTGTGTTATTACTTCTTGGTTGCTAGATTGACCTCTTTTAGCCTTTTGTTTCTACTTCTCTTTTTATGACACAATTGGCCTATCTACCTAATCTACTAGGGTTCCACTATGGGAACACTTTGATATTATTACCTTACCCTTATCCTTCACCTATCTCAACTTATCATTGATACTTAGGGTTTCCTTGGTAACCTTGACCCCTTTACTCCTTATCTAGTTAAATATTCTATTTATTACATGAGTGGTCATGTTTCTCAATGAAAAGGATTCAAGTATGGACCTATTGACTAGTAGATGTAGTTGGGAATAGATATTATTATCATAGTATACATTTTCAACTAGAGTTACATCATATTTTACATCCTCAAGGACTGGTGCCATATTGTAAGTTTTGATTTATTGTAGGGTCATCCTCAAATAATCTCTCAATCTCACTAACTCTATATCGTGCATGTCTATTCTTAGTAATCTTCATAAAAAAGAATGTGGCTATATGTAGTGATACCCAATATACTAGTAATGTGACTAGTTACATCATATAATGTCCTTGTATTAAGAGACCTTATTGTCATTTGGATCATCTTGACATCTACACATTTGGATTTTGATAGGGAAGGGAATGTATAGCTCCTTATGATGATGGGGAAGTGGATCCCTGACTTATGTTTGCTTGACAAAAACGTGTGAGTTTCTAAAAGATACCTCACAAGTTTCATTATATCCCATATATCACATACATACCTTGGAAGGGTGTAAGGACAATGACTAAATCCTTAAACTTTGATTTAATAATATGTTGGGAATTGGGTGAAATATGATCCCTAATTTATGATCTTAGATGTTGTAGAATCAAATAATATTCTCTTTTATAGCTCCTTGTCAAACATAATTATGATGAAATATATGAAAACATCATTGAACCCTATAAAATGTTTCTTTCTAGCCTCTAGGGTGAGGTCAGGATAGTAGTTAAAAATCTAATTAACCTGATCAAGCACTGTGTTCAATCATAGGAATGCCCTTCCCTTTTCTAATAAGTAGACCAACTATGAGGTCATATAGAACTTGCCTGTAGTTTGTATTTCCATCAATTATTTATAGATGGAGTTAGAAATCAATTGGGACCAGTATATATACTATTGTTTTGTTGTATCACCCTTATATATTGGTACATCTAATATTGATATTTCTTGGGATTTGGGTTCCCATTAACTCTATACAAGAGTATGATAATATCACCTACATCTTTGAAGTATATTCTTCCCAAGGTTTTAAGTAGTCTTGTAGATGTGGGTCTAGAGGTTTTTTCCATTGATTGTTTATAACTCATAGACATATAGTGTTTTTATATTGATAGAACTTATTTGAAGAGTTAGGGGTTATATATAGATAACTCTCATATTCTAGAATTAGGTACACAATATCTATGAAATCAAGTTCAAGGTTTAAAATATTTTCCCTTTTGTCATTCACTACTTCTCTCTTTTTTGCATCATAATGCTTTTCCAATGTGAGCACAAGATCATGGCTCTACACTGATAGTGGGAAGGCTACTACCTTAAATGATTTAAATGATTTAAATCCAATCATTATTGATTTCAGCATTTACTTTGGTCCAAAAATCAGCTAGGTCTATGTGACTTAGATTTATTTTTGTGATTTATTTTGTATTAGTGGCTAGGCTGAGTGGGACACTAGGTCCCTTTAACACTAACTTCATTTCCTTTCTAGACATAGATTCTAGGAAAACTAGTGTGGGAAAAACAACTATAAAGTTGGTAGGATTTGGACTTGTATTTTTAGCTAATAGGTTTAATGGGGTTTATGTTGTGTATTTGTAGCTTAAAATTCTAGTGAGTTTTAGAATTTCAAAGTGCACTTGTGAAATCTAATGAAAGTTGTAGCTGGTTTTAGGCTTGTAATTGTAGGTGAAATCTCTGATAGGGATTTGAAGTTGCTTTTACAATGGTAATATTTGTGGGGTTTAGATTTATTTTTATAGATCTAATTTCCATGGGGTCTAGAATTAATTTTTTCATTGGGAAATTCCATGGGGGATGTACAAATAAATTTATTGGAAAATTCTATTTATTCAATACATGACATAAACCCTAGAACTTCTATGAATGAAAAACACTTGAGATAATTTCTTAACAAGCCTTCAATAATATAGATAAGGAAATGGAAAAAATGCAAGAAAACATAAGAAAGCAAAAATAAAAAATGTCAAAAGTCCATAAACCAAAATATCTTATTTTTCAAATGGAAATATAAAAACCTAAGGTTAAAAATTACTCAAAATATCCATTCAATATTTGATTTCCAGAATTTCAACTCTTGTAACCTTAGACTTGTGAAGGAAACATTATAATTTTTTATGAATAAATTCATATCATGTATTACTAAGGTTTATAGGACCACAAATAGGGAGTTTCAAAAATAATGGGTCCCTTCTTAAAATTTTTTAAATGGGGTGTGTGTGTGTGTGTGTGTGTTGGGGCACAATAAATGGTGACTCATGGGGGAAAATTCTTTCGAGTATTTTGAGAACCCATAATGTCAAAAATGTATCATAACATATTATTAGAGAAAATAATTAAATAATAAGCAAACCAAACTTTCAAAAAGACTCATACCTTCCCATAAAACACACTAACCCTTTCCATTCTTGGGATTAATGTGCAATTTTGTGAACTTAATTTCCCTTCGTTGTGATAATTTTGACAAAGTTTTAGAGAAACACGATAGGTTTCATTTTGATTTATTATTTAGTACGTAAAACTTGGACACTGATCTACTACTAGTTAGGTATCTATTGTCCTAACATAGGTACCTTTTATTCCATTTAAAGCCTTTCTCTAATTCCATCCAGGCATTTATAGCCTTGGTAGAGATTGATCGAATCACCCAAATTTTAACAGGTTGTATTATTGATTTATTTTTTTGAAACATTGATAGAAGAATGGTATTTAGTGACTATTGGTTAGGTGTATGTATAATAAAAATTATTTGATCAATACATCCCTGTCAGTGTGTCTCTAGTTCTATGTTTATTATCTTCCATCCAAGTGTTAGCATGTAATAGAGAAATTAATATTTGGAAATGGAAACTCTTTCTAAAATTTTCATGAGTATATCAGATTAAATCCTATAGGTCTAGTAAACATATTCAATTCAATAAAAACCTTAATTCAATCATGATACATAACTCAATCCTATAAAATCTAGTATTACTAGAGTTAATAATTGTTAACACATATTATGTTTCCTTATATCTTGCCCCCTTGATTTTGTCATGTCATTTGTAAATTTATTATAGAAAATTAGTTGACCTATTATACAATTCTATAAAACCAACATAAAAATAATAACAAATAATAATATATTGAAATCAAAATGCAAAGATTAAAAAATAATACTCTTAGAAATAGAAATTTATTCTAAAAATTAATAAATCTATTAGAAGAAACATGAAACTACACTAATCCTAAATAAACATTTCTACTTATATTAATTTTGAGGCATCTCTAGTTGGTGCAACCATGAAATAATGGTTCAAATTTTTTCCATTGAATCAAAAGGTGAGGTCATTTCCTTGAAGGTTATCCAAGTAAAAGGCATTATTTATTAGGATTTATGATATATGATATGGTCTAGTCAACAAAAGTGTGAAATTATCATGTTTGCCTTTATTTTCATATGTTTTATCCTATAGAATCATTAGTTCCAAAATATTTAAATATTTTTTCTTGGATATCTTGTTGAACCATATTTTAATAGTATCTTGATGTTTAGTAAAGTTGTCTAGCACTTCAATTCTTACATCCTACATCTAGGAAATATCTAATAGTCTATAATTTATTCTCTTATCCTTTTTCATATAATACTACATGTTATAGTACATTGGTATCTTGAGACTAATAGGGAAGACTAGATGTCATCCATACACCAAAAAAAAGGTGAATCCATGAGGGCTTACTTGTGCCTAGTTCTATATTCCCATAGTGCATATTTCAATAAGATTTACCATTCTCTTAGTTTTTCTTGTATTGAATTCTTAATAGCATCCATAAAAATATTATTTGTAGAATCAATCACTCCATTTCCTTGTAGATACTAATTCAAAGAGAGCTTGATTATGATTTGATTATAATAAGACCATTTTATGAAGTCAAAAGAATGAAAATCTAGACCATTGTCACAAACTAAGGAAATGGGAGTGTCAAACATGGTCAATATATTTTCTTCCATAAACTTGATGACACCAATTTATTTATAATTATTTATCATAATAGATTATATCCACTTAGTAATGTAGTCAATAGCTATTATGACAAACTTGTGCCTTGTTGAATATTTTGGTTTTATCACCCCAATAAAATGAAGGCCCTATTAGGCAAAACAATGTCCTTCAATTATAAGATACAAAGTCATCTAAGTATTTAGTTCTCTCTTCCCAAATACCTAGCAGTCATGAAAAGTATTGATGTTATTCTGCTCATCCTTGAAGATTGTAGGCTAGTAGTATTCCATCATTAGAATTTTATGAGCCATTATGTCTCCTAAGGGATGAACACTACCTATCTTATAATACATCTTACTTAGGATATATACAACCTCTTATTTTGAAATCAATCTTAGATAGATACACCCATAGTAATTCTAATATATCAAATCTTTCTTGATCATGTAATGAACCAATTTTAGATTTAGTGCTTGTCTTTACTCTTTACTTAGTTTAGGGGGATAGGTGCTTGTGAGTAGATGATGGATGAATTGAGTGTACCACTCACCACCAATCACTTGAATCTCCTAAATTTATTCAATATTTATTTGTGGATAAGTTTTAGTCATTAATTAAATTATTCCTTGGCCTCTTACCATATTGGATGGCCTGATTTCGAGGTCAAACTCCTAAAGTTTGGCCATCCATTTACCTCTTGTTTTGCCTAATTAATTTTGGCAAAGTGTGAGATTGATATCTAGGTCTAGGATAATGGCATATGTTTTGTTTCTCATGATATAGTGCATGAAATTTTTGATATAATTAAACATGATATATATCTATTTATCTATCATGGATTATTTCAACTCAGCATCCTTGAAATTGGTACTTGTGAAGGAAATGGGATGTTCATTATCTTATTACTTTTGTGTAGTCATAGTAACTATAGTATGTTTTGTAATGAATGAATAAATATAAAATTCCTTATTTAAATTTGGACTAATTAGAATGAGGGATTGAGAAATAATAGTCTTTATGTGTTGGAAATATTTTACGTAATTTTTCCTTCATTCTATCTTAGCATCTTTCTTCAACATAACATTTAACAGTTTGATAATCTCTAGAAATATATAAATGAGTTTTCACACAAAGTTAATTTTACTAAAGGACTTCATTTCCTTATTACCTCTAGTAGGTTTCAACTTAGATATGGATTGAACCTAATTTGGATCAATGGAGATCTTGTCTTTGGTCATGACATGGCCTAACTACTTTCCTTAAGTAATTTCAAATATTTGTTTCTTCATATTGACACTCCATACCTTATACATCTATCAAACACTTATCAAAGATGGTCTATGTGGTTGAATTTATCTCTATAAAACATAGTAAGGTCATCTATGTATATGATGATTCGCTTGCCAACCAACCCTTGGAAATTGAAGTCCATGGCTCTCTAAAAATTTGTTCCTACATTAATTACACCAAATGATAACCTCTTTTATGCAAAAGTTACTAGATTTGTAGTGAAGGCAGTCTTCATCTGATCCTTTGCCTCTATCAATACCTATTTGTAACCATAAATTTTTTCAAATAAGGACATCATCTCTAATCTAATGACCATTTGAATTACCTCATATAGTGAAGGTAGGGGTAATTTTATTTCTTTCATGCTCTATTCAGGTTCTTAAAATGGCACATAGTATGATTTCTCTAATGTTTTCCTCACTAATATCAAATTGTCTACCAAGTAGAGTGCCTAATTGTAAAGACAATTTCAACCTCCAATGACTTTTGTGATTCTATTTAAATTAAAGGTTTTGATTTTGAATTACTAGCCTTTGTCTCTACATGAAAGGCTTATGATCCAGATTTAACAGGACAGTGTGTGTAATGAATTTGGGGTCAAAGACATTTAGGTCTTTATATGTCTATGATATCACATATTTTTATTATTCCAATAGGACATTTAACTTCTATTTATCAATTTGAGTGTAATTCAGGCTTACATTCACCTATTGAGGGTACTAGTTAGTGTCCAAATTTTCTTTGGCAAAAGTTGATTCAAATACTCTTGGTTGGTTTTTCTTATAAATTTAGGGGTATAAATCAAAATATCACTCTAAAAATACCATTCCAAGAGGGATGTAATTCTCCTTAAATTTTAAAACACCATCATCTTCAAAATCTTCATCGTGCATGGGTTTGATGTGTTTTTCATATATTATTTAAGCCTATAAATATAGATAATTTCTCATGAGTTATATGATATGTTGGTCATAATTAAACATGTGGATATTATCCACATTATCTAGGATGAAAGGGAAAGGGACTAGTTGCACTAATAAATTATACATATTAGCCTCCTATAGTGGTGCTAAATTAGCTACTAAAGTTGCTAGTGAGTTAGTTATCTAGTTTTGATATTATAGAATGGATTTGATGTTGAATCTTTCAAATGAAATAATCAATTACCATGATCAATGTTTATACTTATTTAAGTGAGATTACATTGATACTTTTTCATGCCTTGATTGAACACTAGTTCAAAATACCCAAAGATCTATAACTACTTCACATTGTGCTTAAATATAAAATAAAATCTTAGGATTACAGATTCATAATCTTATCGATTATTGGTTTAAGAGAATTATAACCTATAATAATTAATGTAATTCTTACCATACATATTCATCAGTGATACACCCACACTAGAACCTTTTTTTAATCTATCTTCATCAAAATGGAAATTCCATAACTGAGGTGGACCTTCAAATTCTTATTCATGTATCTCTTAATTTTTTTTGAATGTATAAACTCCTACATGTCAAGACAAAAATTCCAATTTATCTTTAGATGTGTTGAACTTAGTAATCAAGTGTTTCATCTTTGGTTATTTTACCACCCAAATCTAGTTATCTAGTCCTTTCTAGGGAAACCATGTGTAAATTTTGGTGTCCTTGTATCCATTAAGTGTCTTGGACTAATCCTAGATTAGCAACAAACTATATGCTTCTAGAATGTAAATGACTAAGATGTAAATGGTCTAATACACATTTCGTTTACATGCCAGTTTAATGAACACATTTTTTAATTATCTAACACATGGGATAAAAGACTTATCGAATTATAGGACCACCGTCTTTGACATATCCTAAGTCAACCCCAACTTATTTCACATAGTTTCTAGCATCACATTGTCAAAGTCACTTGAGTCAACTAAGTAGTTTTTCATGATCTATATGAACATTCAGAGAGTTAGAATAAATTATAATACTTCCAATTTAACTTTAAATACCATAACATTTGCATGTTTATCTTTGAATTTATCTAATGCATTAGATATACCAATTATATTTGAGAAATAATACTCTTTGTTTAATGATCTAAGCTATTTTACTTATGGTGATATTGAACTTAATATTCTTAATATCCTCAATAATGTTGTACCTAGACCTAGTTTGTGGTTCTACACTCTTCCACTACTGATCTTTCCTAGAGGAGGTGAATTGTTGTTGGCCTAAGAATTTGGAGGTTTATTCACATTACTATTTAGAGGTGTTAAATTATTAATTGGTTTATTGATCCTCTGCTTGTAATTATTCCTATAGAACTTCCATAATGCATGGATCTTCTTTGTATTACCTTCTATTTCGTTTTCATTATCTTATGGAAATGGGAGATCATAGGTCTCAAAGACCATTGTTATACTAGAGTGTCTAGGATTAGAAAAGGAATAAGGTTTTATTTGATGTGAAAATCCTTCTTTCCTATCCTTCACCTTTTGAAATATCTTAAAGAATGTGTAGAACGAAATGCACTATAGTTCATCATGTTATGTTTTGTTATGAATGTGACACCAATTTGGAAGGGAAAATTCCATGATATTGATCTTTGGGATCATATTATGTGGATGTTGTTATATATTATTCCTATAAATATTAAAAGGTATATTTTACCTCTATAATATAAATCTTTGATTGGTATTCTATCCTCTAGTGTTACCTATGCATTTCTACATGTTTAAAATTTTATTACTCAAATTTTGGATAATCCTTTAGATTTATTATAATTTTACTTTTTGTGAACTTAGAATTGGTACCCTATTCTAGAGTAGTATTTATTGGTACCAATTATTGATTTAGGTTTTTTTAGTTAGTTAAATAATTATTTAGGAAGTTGAGATGTTGATTGGGTGAAGACTAGGTTAAAGGCAACTGATTACACCTAGTTCTAGTTTTAGGCCATAGTATTTTGATTTACATTTATAATTAGACTAAGGGTCAAAAAATAAGACCAAGACTAAGTGGGGATAAATATTACATCTGAGGGTTTAATTGTCTTTCTAATTGATAGCTTTAGTGTAAGCCAAAGCCACTATATAAATACCCACATATCTATGTATGAAGATATTAGTCATGGGGTCCATATCATTATTATACATCTTGAGGGACAACACCTCATTAGGTGTGTAATAAATATCAATTATTTTATATATATTCTCAAATATATCTTTGAAGGCTCAGATTGGCTCATTTAGATTTCTTATCATGATTTTAAAGTGTTGATAAATAACATTTGCACTGATGACCTAGCTGAATTATGTAAAAAATGTGTTTTGACATTATTCAAAAGAGGTTATTAATCCTTCTAAGACATTAGTAAACCAATCATAGGTTACATCTATGAATGTGAAGGGGAATAGTTTGCATGCCACATATTCATGGGTTATATTAAATATTCCCAAAGTAGTTTTGAAGGCTTTGGTATGTTCTTACTTATTCCTTCCTATTGAAGGAGGAAAGAAAGGATGATATTTATTAGGATTTCTAGGTAGATCATGGACAACTCAAACAAATTTAATAGTAAAACTATTTACCTCGATTAGATTCTGAACTGGGGCTTAGATTTTGGTTTGAGACTAAGGTTGAGGATGGGTTATCATGAGTAATATAAGATGCACTTATATACTTAGAGAGAATGATTGAGCCTAGGGTTGTCTCATTATTCTTTTGTTAGACCTAAATTTCCTATGGTTTTTTAAAGGTGTTAAAAACAAATTAGTGTCTAAGGTTGACCTTGGTTATATTTCTGGTGTTTCTAGTGAAACACAATTAATTATTTTCATATAAAATAGAGGTATAGGTTCAATCCCTCATTCTAGTGTGAGATTAAGTTCACCTATTTATTTGGATTTTACACAAAACATAAAAAATTTAATAAGGTAGACTGTAATGTCTTAGGATTAGTGAAAATTATTCACTCAAAGGCACAAGTTATAGGGTTTTGGGGTTTTTAAATAGCCTATTTATTGAGTAATGGTGGTCAAGGTAGTTTATTTAAAATGGATGGGTCTAGTATGGATGAATATAAATCTTCTTGATATGAGTTTAATTATGATGGTTCTAACCTAAGGTGGGAAGGACTTCAAAATTAAATCAAAAAAGAGGGAAAGGTAGGGTTAAAAAGGAGGCTTGTGGACCACACTAGATGAGACTTTTCATGACTAAAATTTGAACTATAGGATGGATAGGGAATCACATACCAATATTTGATGTAGGATAATATGCAAATCAATAATATAATACAATTAAGAGTAAAAGGAACCAAAATTCAAATTACCTAAACACATGAAATCAAAGGTCACCATTTTTGTTAGACTATAATATCATATTATAATTTATATGCACAAGGTATTTAGATAATATATAGCTTAATAATAATGACTTTATATAAAATATATATCTTATATAGAACCAAAATACTAAGAAACTATAATTATAAATTTCTTACACAGTCCATGAGTTAGAGAAGAATTAGGGTTTGCACATCAAGATTAAAATTATAGAACTTCCCAAATTTTCTTATTAATCTTAATAGCTAAAATTTTCATCCTTATGTGACTAGGAAGATAAAAGTATATTAGGATATGGAAGGCCTCATATCTTAAGAAAAGTCTAAAAATATATTTACAAAACTAGGACTTACATCCATATCCCATGCAAAGGATGTATGTAAAATATTTAGCCACAATAAAATTTCATAGCTAAAATAAAATATATACATGAAACATAAATTTGGAACCAAAGTTCTCACTTAACCAAAAAATTAAAGAACATGGTTATATTTATCAAGTATTGATGTGGCACTATTTAATATAGAAGATGATGGAGTGACATTTGGAGGAACTAAAATAGCCATTATTTTTCCTTATGGAATCATAACCAAACCCACTAGAGTTTTCATGATTGTAAATACTAAAAATTAGGAGCCTTGAGATGATTTGGTAAAATTAACAGTTCCTTGTGTGATAATTCAAACTCCGTATTAATGATGTCAAAATTGATCAATTAAGGTTTGAATATTTTAATTCCCTTAGCCATCAACCTTGTCTATTCAACTTATAAACTCTTAAATTTTACTCCTATAGCCTCGTATCTTTTTATCCCATACTTGGAAAAATTTAAAAATTAAAATTTTTATCATTGGTTCTATATATTATTCCCTCAATTTACTAATTGAAGTGGTTTATAGTTGATTGGAGGTGGATATTAAATTTTTTCCTATTGAATAATTCAAATCTAGGGGTAATCACATTATTGACCCTCATGTCTTTCAAAATTTCCAAGGCCTCACTCTCAATATTTGTAAAATGTTCCAATAGAGTTTTCATATGCACATGCCAATTGAGGGAAACATCCTATTTTTATTTAAATAATTGAGGCACCATGATGTATCTATGATGGAAATTAAGTTTAATTGTTTGGGGGCATAGCTTCTAAATCCCTAAACCAAGAAGTTCAATATTTTATTTAATTCCTTTAATTGGTGCCAAAGTTTAAGCACCTTTGTTCTATCTAATTTTCTTCTTGATTTGTAAAATTGAATATTATGCAAAATGTTGTAGAACTTAGTGGCTATACTATGCACATCATCAATTATCTCCCAAGGATCATGTATAGTATATCTCTACATCAATATTTTTTGTGCCTCCTTTTTTTATATGTTTCATTGATATATTCACCAATTGAGTCCATAAAAGCATATAAATATTTAGTATATTCATTACAATTATTTTGATCCTTTTTGTCTTTGTTTTCTAAGGGAAATAGATTTTTTCTATGTTCAAATTCTATTTATTCCCTTGTATCTAAATTCAATGCCTTCCTCTTTCTCACCCTTTAGATGGTTCCACTGTTATTGTCAAATTGGGTAGAGACTATAGGTAACTCTATGACAACTAAGTTTTATTTCTCATCACTTTTATTTTACATCTCTTTTTCCTATTGGGGAACAATAGATTCCCATCTTTCTATATTTGGTGGGTTTGATTCTTTAGATGTGGAAGGTGAAGTAGTCATTGGAGAGGTGTTATTAATAATGGTGGTAATAATACACTTATTTCAATTATGAATTGGAGAGATGGATAGACAATTATCTCCCATGGTGAAGGTTCTTTGGTACCTACAACTTTGAGGTACCTTTCAAAAAACCTCCCAAAAATAATTACAAATACATTTTTTTGTTTTCTTAAGGTACAATAAATCCCCATAAAAATTTTTATTGTAAAATAAACCTCTAAGTAGTTATATGCAAGGAATTACCTCTAATTTTCTTGTTGTTTGATGAAGACCTTGTGATCTAATGGGTAACAGGTCATTAATATATTATTTTTCATTTAAATACAATTGGTCTCACATAAAGTAGGGAACCACATACTTTATAACATTTAGTGTATTGAATAATGGATGAAATTGAGTTTTAGGGTACTTTTATCAAACATTATGTTCATATATTTTATGTTTCCACCATAAGAGTATGTGGAGGGGATTGAAAATAGACTTTCTTAGAAAATGAATCCATTATGTCAATCTAAACTATGTAATTTGTTTTATAAATTGTCTACTTTGTTCTTGAATGTTTATTTGAAAGTATAGGTCTCTTTGGATTCTCAAGGGTTCGGAATTATAAAGTTTTATTGATATATCGATGGATAAATGATAAGCCTTCACCTAGAATTCACATATATTTCCTAAAAAACTAATTCTTGAATGAATTCATGTGTCATAAATGAAAATAATGACATTTTTATTTTGTTCCCATCTTAATTTGAATGTACTATTCAAGTTTGGTAGGTTTGATTTCTTTTTATATGACAAATATTTCTTAACATTATGCATCTAGTCATCATGTTCTATATTATTGTCAAATTAACACTTATCCACTTCTTCTCCCCACTGCCAAAGTCATTTATGTTTACTTTCAACAAAAGTCTCTCAGATTGTGACACTTTTTGAATTTTCATTCTCTCAAGTCTTTATATTTACGTCTATACTTTATATGTTTTAGGACCATGTAATGTAACTATTCCACATGGAGCAACCTTGGGCCTACATGGATCATAGGCATTGGAACATGGGCACTTGAGCCTTTTTAGCTATGAAAATTAATGTAAATGTTATATGTAATAGTATGTTGACATGTGCAATGATTTCAAGGCCTTGGATGCATGAAGACTTAGAGACATAGGACCATTGAAAAATTGGCTTTACTTCAATCCCTTTATGGTTTTGGGTAAATAAAAAATGTGCCAAGTGTTGAATGATTAGAGATCAAAATATAAAAAACCATTATATCATGATAATTCTTCTATGGTTATGGGTTTATGATAATATGCAAAGTATTGAACCCTCATTATTTATAATATCAAGACCATTATAATTTTATTTTATTTTAAAGCTCAAGGCATTTTATGTAATGAAAAAGCACAACATAGCATGTTCTCAGGGCTTGGATACTTTAATAACTTATCATTTTATTTGAAGCATGAAATTTTCCATGTAACATGGTAATTCCACCTATCCATGTCTCAAAATTTTGGGGACTTTGAAGAATTAGAAACTTTTTGTGAAAGAAGAAGGCTCTAAGTAACATGGTTATGCCAAATGCCCTAAATTTTTGCATTAAAGGTAAGGCTCGATCATGAATGATTAACAAGTATTTATTGATAGTTTTGAGGACATTTGAAAGAAAACATGGGAATACTACGATGAAAATGTTAGTTATGTTATACTATAAATCAAAAGTGCCAAAATTTTAAAGGGAAATATGAAAACCTAAGGTTAATTTTTTTTTTAAATATTCATTCAAGCTTTTATTTTCATGATTCTAACTCTTATAACTTTAGAATTTTGAAGACAACCTTAGAATTTTCCATGAATAAATTCATATCATGAATTATTAAGGTTTATAGGACCCCAAATAGTGATTTTCAATAAGAATGGGTACCCATTTAACTTTTTAAAAATGATGTGTGTTAGGGCACAACAAATAGAAACCATAAATCTAACCCTAATTTTATTAATGGAAAAAAATTAATAAGAAATATAAAAATATGAATCATGGATCTAGGTTTAATGGGATTGTAATATATGTGGTAAATTTGGTCATAAAAGGGAAAATTGTTATAAAAATAAAAATAGAGTTTACAATACAACTTGTAAAAGTAACAAAGGGTAGAAATTGAATTAAAACCACTAGAAGAACCATAATCAAAACAACATTCAAGAATAAAATTATAATTTTATTAGTTTATATGATACGTTATTTTCTTCAAGTGAAATTGAATGGAATTTAGATAGTGGTGCATTACACCATATGATTTTTTTATCTATTATTCTATTTTACACTAGAGATATTTTTAGAAACATTTACATTGGAGATAATTCATTTTTAGAAACAACTAAGTAAATTTGTCAATGTTGTTATTAATGAAGTTTTTTAGGTGCCTATTATCATTCAAAACATGAAACCATGTATATATTATAATGTGGGGTTGATTTAATGTGGGTGAATAGCACAAGAACATGGCATGAGGCACAAAAGTTCTTAGCATGGTGGTGTGGGTGTATTTGAGCTTACTAATGCATGTGGAGTATCTTGTTTCTTGTTGAAAAAATGTGGAAATTACAAAGGTGTGGGATCCTTGTGTTACATGGGATGAACCTCAATATAAGGGTGGATTCCTTTTAATCTATGTGAATCTAGTTTAGGACCAGTATGAAAACCTATAAAGAGAAGAAAAGAAATATACTACTAATTTTAAACCTACCATTTTAAGGGGGAAACGGGGAGAGAGGGCAAGAGGTTTGTTGAAAGGAAAAATGGTGATGCTATAAGATTAAAGTGAGCACCTCAACTAATTTATGACAAAATAAAAATAATGAAAAAAGAACACATAACCTTAAAATAAGACTCCATTAGATGAGTGTTTTTCATAAAGGTATGGGAACACAATGCATCATTAGGAGGGACAAAAAATGGTCCATGGATAACACCTACATACACCAGTGTATAAATAGCATGTGACTTTAAAATAATTTTTATTCCATGTAGACGTGTGAAGGGAGGACAACAATGAGAGTGATGAACATCCATAAATAAATATCAACAATCATTAGTGCACACATAAAATAGAGCATGAAATAAAGATGATTAATTTGTCATTAATTCTAATGCCTAAGCCAATACTAAAAAATAAAATGTGTAGAGCTTTGTTATACTAAGGAGAGGTCTCCATATATAATATAAATCAAGGATTTTATAGAATTTTGTGAGACACTATGTGACTAATTCACCTATTGAGATGGTAGATAGGAAACTTGAATTTCTAGGTTGGTGTCTAAAACTCTAAGTTGATTAAGAGGAGAAAATACCCATGTAATAAACACTATGAACCATTCTAATTAGACCCAAAGTGAAAATATGAATATAGAAATAACTTGAAGGATATTCTTATATCTATGTGCCCATTAATGGAAGGAGTATACTTATACATTTATGGGATATGTGTAGTCACACTCTATCAATTATGATAACCACTTTTCTATATAATTATGTTTTGACTCAACCTCACTTGATGCCTAATATGGCCCAATCACCACCCTAGTTTATAACATCCATTTATGAATCAACCTAGATCTATCCATTAACATGAATGTTATGTCAGATTCTCTTAGATATTTTCATGTCATGTTTGTGCACATGATAGATTTTTGAGTTCATCTCTATTGAAAACTATATTCATATGAATCCATGCATGATTTAGACTTTGAAGTGTTTTACATAAGCTAATAAAGATTCTATGAAGGATTAGGGTGGACACCTTTCATAATTCCTATATCTTGGTTGACTTCTACACATGAACTTTGTATGACCAACCTCCACATTCTAAATACATGCAATTAAGCATGTGTTAACTTTTTTATTAACATGTGATTGTTCTATAGGATCTTTCCACTCTTCTTATTTGGGTCTACCTCTTGGTCTGAAAGTATCTGATGCATTCTGGGAGGATCTTATTAATAAGTTCAACAAGAAACTTGTGGGATGGAAAGGAAACCTCGTAAGTCAGGCATGAAAGTTAACTCTTCTCAAAACCTATCTTCAAAGCATACCTATTTATGCTTTAAGTCTATTTAGAATTCCTAGTAAATATGTAGAGGCTATTGAAAAAATTCAAAGAAATATCCTATGGACTGGTACTGAGGAAAAAAGAAGAATGCCTTTAATTGCTTGGGACAAAGTCTGTAAACCTTTTAGGGAAGGGGGATTAGGAATTAGGAAAATCATAAGTATGAATAAAGCTCTTTTAGCCAAATTGGGATGGAGAGTTTATCATGAAAACAAAGAGTGGAGTACTATATGGAAGCACAAGTACCTCTTCAATGCAAAATCAATTTCTGATTTCTTTTCTTATCCTGATGTAATCCATCCCTATTCCATATGGGGGTCTATTCAAGGGACCAAAAAAACATTAGAAAAAGGATGTTCCTAAAAAGTTGGTAATGGACTTAAGGTGAAATTCTGGGATGATGTATGGTTAAAGGATTATCCTTTGATGGAAGATTTCCAAGATAAGGATTTAGTTGATCGATGTAAGTAGAGATATGGTATTCTAGTGGGTCAGTATTGGCAGAATAATTCATGGGTGAACTTATATGAAGTTAGTCAAGATTTTAGCAACATCCAATTATCTCTTAATGTTATTTCTTTTTATCCCTATATGGAGGATAAGATTATTTGGCATGATGATCCTAGTGGACAATTTAAAGTCTCTACTATCTTTACTTCAAAGGAAAAGGGTAATCAACCTCTGTGGTCTCAAGCATGGATGAAGGGGCTTATCCCTAAAATAAATATCTTCTTCTAGACATTAATTCAGAATAAAATCTTGACCCTAGACAATTTATAGAAAAGAGGAATAAACGTGGTTAATAGGTGTATCTTATGCAAAAGTGGATTTGAAGATAGAGATCATATGTTTTTGAGCTGTCCCTACACTCAGCAAGTATGGATAGAGATCCTTAATTTCTGGGGAATAACATGGGTACATCAAAAAAGTGTGGATCTATCTTTTAAAAGTTGGTGTTTCCCCTCAAAAAATCTTGATGTTATGTTATTTTGGAAACTAACACTTCCTCATATATGGTGGGGGATATGGAAAGAAAGAAACAATAGAATTTTCAGAAGTAAATAACTTCCAGGATGGGTGCTTGGCTAGAATATTATTAGAGCTATAAAGGAGAATTTTAAATCACAAAGAGATTCTGATCAAATATTTCAATTTGATAACCCCTTAGGATCTGAAAGGCCTAATTTGAAAATTGATAATCCAAGATTGAATGTGAAATGGAATGTCCCCCCTAAAGGATGGATCAAAGGAAATTTTGATGGAGCAGCTAAAGGGAATTTGGGAAGAGCGGGATGTGGAGGAACTCTGAGAAATCATATGGGAAATGTGGTTGATGCCATTGCTATCCCAATTGGTAAGTTAAATAGTCATATTGCTGAAGCTACTACAGCTCTATATACTATTAGACTAGCTGTTGAATTGGGATTTTCCAAATTATGGTTGGAAGGTGACTTGTTGAATATTGTTAACATCCTTAATAATAAAAACTCAAGTTCATGGTCTATTGAAGCTAAGGTGATGGAAATTAAAGATTTAATTCTAAATTTTTAAAAAGTGACCATATCCCACACATATAGAGAAGCTAATGGAGTTGCTGATCGGATAGCTAACCATGCTGTCCAAACGGGGCAAAAGGTGAGATGGCATGATGCACTAAACAAGAATGTTGATCTCAAAGCACTTATCATTTATGATGCAATCCATTTGAAAGAGGGAAAGATCTACCAAGATTAGTAAATTAATGATTTAGAGGAATGGACATGAGGTGGATCGATTACATTCATTAAATAGGTACATTCATGAGAACGGAATGTGGAATTCACATGTGCTAGCATATAGGCGATCTCCAGTTCAGGTAAAAAATAATTGGGTCCATTGTTCTACTCGCAGTGTATGGGTGTTATTGGATTATTTTTTGTTGTGCAAAATGAAGGGTGAACCAAGGAATCAAGAGCCAAAAAATTGTAAAGAATGGAAGGATAGAAAGGATGTTTGGAAGACCCTTCAAAAAGGGAGAGTGGTAAGCTATATGGAGTGACTGCATGGATCTAAACCCCATATTATGATGGCATTCTTCAAAAACTAGGTTGATGATAGAGTAACCCTCCATGGTGTTACTGTGAAGCTCATAGAGGATTTCATCACTGAGGTTACAAGGCTCCCCATGGATGGCATTAAATTCTCAAAGCAGACTAGTATTTCAAATCTTACTTACAAAAAATTCTTGAAAACAGATGTTGAGGAGAAGCAATTGAAAAAGAGTGGAGATTTATTCAACTTGGAGTAGATAAAAGGAATCTGGAGAGACGTTCTTTCCTACATTCATGAGTATTTTATCCTAGATGGTAGAAGTAGAAGAGTTCATCAATTTCATTTTGTCTTTCTTAATCATTTTAGGCATAAAGACAGAATCTCCTTCCCTTTCTATTTATGCTTTTCACTATTTCAAAGCTTGTTTTCTCATACAAAGAAGGAAACTCGACCAATTTTGCATGAAGGACTGATTCTTATTATAGAGGGCTCCTACAAAGAAATGCTATTATATTGAATCCTTATTCTAGAAAAAAGAAGGATTCATAGGGTAAGAAGAATGGAAAGGTGAAGTGGAAAGAAAAAGTAAAACCTAGACCCTCCAGTCTTAAAAAATAGAATGTTGAAGAGGAATCTGAGTGGGAAAGTTTAGATAGTTCTGAGAAGAATGTTGTTGAGGAAGAAGGGATGAAAACTAGGGATTTTAGTTCAAATTTGGAAGGGTATCAAGAAGATGAAGATAAAAGTGAGAAAGACAATGAAGGGGAAAAAATAGAGGGTAATACAGAATATAATAATTCTAATCATGAAGATAATTAGAATGTGGTGGGGGGAAGTGTTAAAGAAACTAATAATTTACTTGATTATTTATCTTTGACAAGAGAAAAGGAACATTTGGTTCTACTTTCCAATCTAGCCATGGAGATTTGGAGAAAAAGAAAAGGATGATCATGACCAGCATAAAGACCCAGCAGAAACAAAAGAGGGAAAAATGATGGAAAGGGAGAATCAAATTGAAAAGGATGAGTCCTTTCCATAGGAGAATGCAGATGATAGGTGTGAAACTTGTTAGAGGGATAATAAGATCTCCTTCATGAATTCAGCCAAATTCAAAGCAGATGCAATTTTTCAAGTTGATTCGTGGATGCATAAGGAAATGATAGAGCTGTAAAAGAAAGTTGAAATAATGCAACATAACCAAGAAGCTGATAGGATTAAAATCAATAATTTGGAGAAGCAAATGAGTGATATTCCAATTAAAATTAAGGAATATGAGAATAATCTGAGAAGGCTCATTAAGGAAAGTACAATGAAAATGGAGGAGGTTACTACTAGCATATGTGCAATAGTAGCTAACCTTGGAAAATGAGCTAATGAAGAAATAAAATCTCTAGAGGGGCCAAGCAAGAGGACCAGATAGAGCTCAAGAAATAAAGCACAGCAAGAAGCTACTACTTTGGCTGAAATATCCATATAGGATACAGTAATGGTTGGAAATGAGACTGTGAAGATGAGCTTGGAACTAGAAGACTAAGGTCCTCTTTGTTGTTTTTATTTTTGTTCTGGTCCTATCTGCTGGATGTTTTAACTAGTTATGAAAGTTGGATATTGGTTTTATAAACTTGTTTTGAGTTTCCATGTCTCTATAAAGCCTGCGATCTTTCTTAAGGTTATAGGTTGTGGTTTTGGGTCCCTATAAAAATTGATTTTGATATTGTTTTTCAGTTTGTTTTAGGGTTTTTATTCCTATTGGGTGTCTTCATATCATCTTTCTTTCTTTGTTAAAGGGTTTCAGGGCCCCTTAAAAACTTGCTTTTACCTTAATCTAAAACAACATGTGCCTTTATAATAGGATGTATCCAATGAAAAAGGTGCACATGGAGAGTTATGTAGAAGGATGGGCATTGAAGTTTAATGGAACAATAGTGTAATGATGCAATGAATCTTTAGAAGAGGCATGGAAGCAATATTCTATAAAAGGCATAATACATTAATTCCTTTATCCCTTACTCCTATTTTTATCTCATAAATATAGACCTTATATATAGGATCCTACATTGGGATACAAAATGAGTGGTACGTAGCGTAGATCATATCATGTAAATTATGAAATTGTAGATACAGTTTTCTTAAATTGGGTTTGGAACCTTGTCATTTGAGCATGAGAGACTTACTAAAGAGGATTGTAATAGAATAGTGAATATTTGCGTGGAAAATCATAATTTTATTTTTATCTACAAAAATTACACCTTATTACTACCTGAAGTATAGGGACCATACATGTGTGACCAACATCCCTATATCTTTGTATTTCTCATGATATGCGATAATATTTACACAAGGTATAAAACAAGGATATGTTCATAGGAGTGTATATAAAATTGGATGATATGTGAGTTAGTACTAGCTACTCATTTTGGGTGCTTATGGGGAGCATATATGTACAAGATTACTTTTAAGGGGATTGATATTGAGAAAGCATGAAAATATTATCTGCAAGGCCCTATGAGATCTATGTAGGCTAGGGTGAACTAAAGGGTCAAAACAATTGGTGACGTATAGGAGCCATTTGCCTATTAAATAATAACTTAAGGGACTTTAAAGTGATCCATTGGGAACAAAGTCATTGAAGACTAAAAATTCACCTACCCTAATAGTATGATTTTTATGTGTGCAAGAGTTATACCTCATCTTCATGTGTGTGCCTCTATAGCTCTCCTTGATTGTGCACTCCTTCACACTTTATCTACATGGTATCTACTTGTCTCACCATTACATAAATTAAATTATTATAACCTACTCAAAATTAAAAAAATAAATGTAGAACAATAATTGTGTAAAAGAACTTAGAAAAAATAAAAATAACTAGACAGCCTATGAATATATACATACACACATATGCACATATGGAGATAAAGTTGTGAGCTAATTTACATAGTCTATAAACATGGGCCTTAGACAACTTAGATTTTTAAAAAAAACCTATTTAGTTCCTTCCATTTTGTGCAAGCATATTTTTGAATGAAAGGCACAAACATATAAATACTTTTTTCCTTAAGGTGGTGACATTCCCTTGAAGGGTTTTAAGGGGAAGTCCATAGAAAAAAATGGCCACTTAGAGTCCTTTTAATTGAGAAGTATGTGTGGATGATGACTACACAACTGCTCACTTGGGTTGAGGATTCCTATAAGGTAGATAGGATTTTATATCATCTTGTGATCTCATTATAAACCTTCTATAACTTATATGGCCTAGTAAAGCTTAGAACTCATCAAAGAGATTGAGTCATTGTTGTCATAGATCATTATTTTCACCTTTTGGTTCCATGAAGTTAGTCATGTCAAATTGACCTCCTTTTAGAAGGGTTGTTGGATCACTGAGATCCATAAATTCCTTGATGATGTTAAATCAATAATACCACACATCATCATCCACTTGGGGCCTTGAAATATCATCTAGAGAGATGTCCCCCTTTTCTATACAAAGGATGGTTGAGACTGATTCTTCTACAATGTCCCTTAGGTAAAACTCATAGAACCCTTTTGCCCAATCATCAAATAAATAATATGGGATCTCATTAAGAGTGGTGGAATCATGGGTAGAAGCCTTATCCCTTATGGATTGTGATCTTAGATTGGATATGATGTAGCCTCATTCCTAATGAAAGCAATAATCTTTCAAGGTTATTCTTTCATTTGAACTCATGACCCTAAAACCACTCTCTAGTCAATCTAAGAAAAGAGCTAAAATTAAGAATGTGATTTCCCTCACACTCTTATTAATTATATAATTGGATTACCAGTTTGCCTTTGACTATGTGATAGATTTTGGACCGAGATGTTTTTCATAGTCACATGATATTTTGTGATGTCAGTAGTTTTAGTGCTACACACATTGGGTGTCTTCGTATATAAGGGTTGGACATGAACTTGGGTTTTTACTTAGTAGGGATACTTATGAGGTTGATATGGCTGATAGGGTCCATTTTTATATGATGTTTACCTCTTTAGAGTCACCAAATCATTTTTGAAGTCTCTCATTAGGCACTTAAGCTCACATAGCTCATTTAAGGGAACAACAAAAGGGGTAAGTTGGTTAGTGATGAATAAAATAGGATTGAATTTTTTTTGGGTGGGTAAGGGTGTAGGAATTTTTTGAGGAGTTGTTAGTGATGTCTCTAAGGTGGCCAATGATGCTGATGAGGTGTCATGTGTGTTAAAGAGATAATGACAAAGTGTGCTTCAAAATGCTTTAGTGTTTGACTTGGTAAGGCATATGATGGATGTTATCGATGGTGTGGTATTTTTTTAGAGACTCTATGGGTTATCAAGAGTACTTGCTGTGATTATGAAAGTGTAAATAATTCATCAGAGTAGTCATATAAAAGTCTAGGTTATCCTAGTCATTTTGATAGATAAGGCTGAGTAAGCAGATTGATGTCATCATCATTCACACATATGAAGGTCTCAAGAGTAGTTTACAATATGGATGGATTACCATATGAGAGGAGATCATATGTTCCATGTTTTAGGTAATGAGTTTGTGTATATAAAAATATATCAAGATGCAAAGTTGGTTTTTTATGAAGATTTTAGTGCTTCCCATACTTAACCAAATTTACAATTTTATAGATCTATGATGAGAATTTAATCTTACATGTCAAGATCTAATGGTGGTCATTCAATATTGAATATGGAGATATTAATTTTTATAATTAAATTAGATCAAGGATATAATAGTGAGCATTTAATTGAGTAGATGAAGATCTAACATTGAGCATAAGGTCAACAAGTCAAAGGATCTTGAGAATGAATGTGATCATGACATGTGTAACAAACACTTTGAACTAGTAGTAGATCAATGGTGCACATTCATCCATGTAGAGGGAGATAAATGGTGAAAATCAAGTTAATAAGTCAATAAACACAAATTTCACATGTGGTAGCCAAGTGGAGTAAGAATAGAGACTGATAATAAAGTACACAGAGGGCACATGGGGATACTAAGTGGCACAATATCAAAAGCCTAGATAAAAGATCAATGTCCTACATTGGTAATTAAAGACAAGAAACTCCAACGAGATTGATATAGCATATTTTTTTAAAATTCTAGGGGTCACAAGATGAATACATGTATCTAAATCTTTTGCATTTAATAGTAATCATTGGAATTTGAATATTTAAAATAACAAAAGAAAAATTGGTCTGTATTATTTTTCTTATATCTTAATTATATGGAAAAAAATATTTATGGAGTAAAAAAAAAAGTCTTAATGTAATCTAGGGGATACATAGATAATTTGTTTATAAGTTTTTATTATTCATATAGTTGAAATTATTGACATCCAAAGTTGACTGTGTGTTTGACCTTTTTTTGTAAGTGACCCAAGAAGGATGATCAAGTTTGTTTTAATGGTTTTTGGATGTTTTAATGTAAATTATAAATTTTAGAGTGTTATAAACTCCATGAGAGAAATATATGTGGATTTTATAGGATTTACCAATCCATTTTTAGTATGATCAAATGCTTATAAGTTGATTGTGTGTGACCAATCTAAGTGGTCTTATTTTAGAGGTGTTCTTGAGTTCTTAAAGATTATGATAGAGTGTATAAGGAATATAGAGGTATTTTATAGGTATTTTAGGTTCCATAAATATTATTTTTCATGTTGTTATATGATAAAATTGATAGTATACCTCATAATTCTAAGACTGTGTTTTCTGTGTATGAAGCCTTAAGAGCGAGAAGTACCTAATTACTAGGTTTAAGGTGTAAGTATGAGTTATAAGTGGCATGGAACTTTAAGAAAGTGATAAAGGATCTATTATAAATATGTTTGATGTGTTAAAATCATTGGTAGAAGATTAAGGTGTACCAAGGAGTCCAAGTTGTAAAAGTGTGGGTGAGTAGGTCTAGTTTCTTTAGGTGTCACTAAGGCCTAATGGTGGTTTGGGATAATGAGGTAATGGCCAAAATATGAAGCATATGTTTCTCACATGTAATGTGTGTATGAAACTATTTTTAGTGTGATCTAAGTGCATTAAGCATTTTGGCTGACCAATATGGGTTAGACCAAGACAGTGGTATAATTGCATTGCCTTATTGGCCTATTTGAGTTAGTTGTAAGAGTGTGGAACCAAGAGAAGGAGAAAACATTTGAAAGAGAAGAAACATATCATTGAGGAAAAATAAAGTGTGAAGAGAATTATTCATGATTTTTTGATCAATTTAATGTAGGTGGACACATAAGTCATTGAACCTAATGAGCTTAGAAGAGGTAGATTGAGTGACTAAGCCTTGGAAGCGATTGAGTAAGTGTGCTTAGTGGATGGACTGAAGAGTAGAGTAGGTTTAGGATTATTTGTATGACCCACATGTCATATTTTTTTTATTTTTATATATTTTTATAGTTTTTTTGATTCTATATGTGTGAATAAGTGTAGATTGATCCAAAAGGGTGTTTTGGATGCATTGATTATGTGGGTATGCTTGTGAGATTTTAAAGGGGAAAGAGTGAAAAAATGAGGTCATCATTAGTTGAAGAGTAGAAACAAGTGTTTAATATGATATATTTTTTACATAGCTAAGTGGGTGCTTGGTTTCCAATGGGGTTGGTTCCTCCTTATAAGGTGAAACATGCAAAAAGTCTAGTTGTGTGGGTGTTCATCTAGATAGGGGTAGTAGTTCCTTGTCGGATGTGTGTATTAATAAATTTGGATCTATTTATTATAGGACTATAGTCCATCTTATAGGGTTTAGTGGGTTTTATCCCATAATAGGGTTTCCCACATATGTCATTTGTTATGATTTTATCTTTCTTGATCTTATGTGTTCATTAAAATGGCTAGGTTGTATGCTCCATGATTGTATGTATTGAATGGTTAAGGATTAAGAATTAGAATTAGAATATTTGGAATCACTAATTTACCCCCTCTTAATGATTATACCTCCAATAATTGGTATTAGAGTAGGATCTTATTTGAAAGTTTAACCACTTGAAGGTGATCCAAAGTATAATATGGCTATTTGTGAAGTTCAAAGAGATTCATCTATTTGTGATAATGAAAGTTATGATGATGAAGTTTTCATAGAATAATAAAAGTTTGCAAGACCAATGTGATTGAAGCTTTGAGGTTAGTTATAGTCCATTAAATTTTTCGTTAATAATGATGATGACGGAAATCAAGTTGAAAATGGTGTTCTACTTTTGGCTAAAGAGGAAAGTTGTTCAAAAGAAGAAGACATCATGTTAGATGAATAAGTTTGTCATGACAATGAGGAAGAATAAGTTGATTTGGATTTATACCTATAGCTCATGAGTGCCCTTGGTGATTTGAAGGATTAAAATAAGAGGAATCACAAGATGAGGTATGTGATCAATGGTCTTGAAGCACAAGTCAGGGCTATTGAAGAGTGCTTGTGTGGCAAGTCCAATAAAGATGAGGAGAAGAATCAAGATTTGATAATGTCTCTTGAAGAGTAAGCATGTATATTTAAGGATGACATGGATAAAGAATATGAGGATAAGGAGACCATCAAATATCTCAAAATTTAGTTAGAGGCTTCAAGCATGAGAGCTAAAGAAGATGAATGTGTTCAATTGAAGACTAATCTTATTTCCTTGAAGGTTTAACATGAAAAGATCATAGTCAAGATATGTAAGATTGAATAAGAACAAAAAGAAATAAGAACAAGAAAAATAGGATGATAGCATGAAAGTCAACAAGTCAGATTAGATTAGGATTATAGTGAAGACAAATTAGATTAGATAACCAAATTCCATGAGATATGCAAGTTTGAATTGATACTGTTGATAGGCTGAAGCTCGCAGGTGGACAACTGAAGGCCGCTAGCAGGTGGTAGATGGCCGAAGGCCACCTGAGGGCAGTGGATGGAAGAAGCCCGTCATGGGCGGTGAACGCCCAGTACCCGCCACAGGCGGGAAATAAAAAATGGCTGCCCGAAGGTGGAAAAAATGAAGCACCCACCACAAGTGGAAAAAAACAAAATAGCTACCTGAAGGCAGTGAAAATGGAACCCCCGCCCCCCAGCGGGAAAATAGAAAAGCCCACCCATGGTGGGGAAAATGAAATGCCCACCCCCGATGGGGAAGATAGAAAAGCCCGCCCCTTGGCGGGGAAAATGAAAACGCCGCCCATGGTAGGGAATGAAAAAACCCTCGCCCATGGTGGGAAAACAAAAAGCGTCGCCCTTAGGTGGTGAAATGAAAACCCTTACCCACGGCAGGGAAGAAGAAAGGGCCACCCATGTAGCAGACACCAAAAGGGCCGCCCACATGCAGCAGGTGGCAAATTTGCTGCCCACAATAGGCAGCGGCAAAAAAGGCCCATAAAACACAGGGAAAGACCCACCCAGCCGCTAGAGTACACCAGCATGCAAAATGAGGAGAGCAGTTGACACACAAAATGAGGCATCAAGCATGGTCTGGGCAGACTTATGACATCATCAATAGTACTTTCTCTCTTCCCAATGAAGACTAAGGCTCCCATTTCCCATATAAATACATAGACTTGGTCATTTATCTGGATCTTCTCACACTTTTGTAAAGAGCACAGCTCTGCAAATTATCCACCTGAATCAATAAAATACAATTTTTTGCCTCCATTTTGGATAGATTTGTTGTGTATGTCATGAGTATTGTTTGTGTTTAGTCATTATCTTCCATGCTTTCACAGGTAATGCCAACAAACCAGCTATCTACAAGGCACCAGTTCTAGAGCTGAAAGGAGAAGAGCAATATTTGAGAAGGGCAAAACAGAGTAAGTTACTTATAAGTGTGCATTCCATAGCACCTTGGTAAACCACTGTTATGTATTTTCCATTATAGCCTCCCTGTTAGTTTTAGCAGCCTGGTTCTTCTACCATATGTGTAGAGTATATCTGCATTTCTCTTGATTATGAGAGTGGATGTGGAAGGTTAACCTATTTTTGGTGTATCACCTCTTTAGTGTAGGTAGTTTGTTCTCATGCATTTCTTCTCCCTTTTCATCCCCCCCAGTTTATAGCTATATATCTATATATCAATTATTTTTGCAGTGCCTGAAACAAACAAGATACATCGAAGGGAGCTAGCCCTTATCTTGAGACTCTCCTCTCCTGCTTCGCCATTCCACAGGTGAGAGAGGAGTTTCCATGTTGTGGGGAGAGGGCAGGAATCTATTTTCCTACCAACTAGGTGCACTTTCTAGCGTCAACAGTTTTGGCACACCCGGTGGGACTATGTTTTATCAAGTTTTTATAACGTAGTAAGGTTTCAAGATTGATGCTGGTCCTGTTATAACAAATCAAGTTTCTTAAGCATCTAGTGACTCTGAGTAAATCCACTGGTTAAGTAGCTTGGTGCCATCAGAAATCATCCACTTCTTGCTGGAAGAGCAGTACATATATCAGCAGGAGCTGATGTATAAAGAGGAGTGCTTGTTTAGGCAAGCGCAAGTCATACAATCCATAAAGGAAGAAGTGCCAAAATGGAGAAATCCATCTTTTCAAGGAAGCCAACCTTGCATTCCCCCTTCTACCCTGAAGAAAACCCCCTCTTTTGTACCAAATCCATTTTATCAAATTGCACTTGCTCACTCCAACTCATCAAATACAGCTACTCCCAATCCCGTGCGCCTGGCCTTCCAACACCAAATGGCATCAGAGCAACCTCCCATGGCGATCGATCTTTTCAACTCCTTAGATCAGGAATCTTCCATTGAGAATAATACCACCAGTGAGCACGTCCCTCTTCTAGAGGCTCCTCCAATGCACCAATAGTGTTTTCCTTGCATTCCTCAGCCTCCCTAAGTTTCCCAGCATAGTGTGCAAATTTTGAGTTGGAGGAAGGAATGCCAAGGACCAGCTCAGAGCTTTGAAGAGGATGATGCTAGCCACCTCCAAGAAAGACTCTTCTAGGAAAACCTAGCCAGACAAATTGAAGACTTAGAGGCTAGGATGAAGCTACTTCTTGAAAAAGAGATAAAATTTTTAGACCTTGCGGAAGAGCCTCAGGGCCTTGTGGAAAATGAAGTTGCTGCCTGTTCACAGGAGTAGAATTCAAATTCAGAGATCCTAAATTGGGGGAAGGCAGTGGAATAATGGGGCAGCAAAGAGGATGAAGAAAAGCAAGGTTTTTCTCAAAACCTTGAAGAAGCTGAAGCTGTGCCTGCTTATGATGACATCGACAGCCTCCAGGAAAGGCTTTTCCAAGAAGATATGAGTAGGAGAATTGCAAAGTTGGAGTCTAGAGAGAAGTTCCTCAGCTAATGTGTGGTGGATGGTTCAGACCAAATAGCACATTCTATGTCTAAACACACCCCAATTACACATTTCCAAGAGAGTTATCAGGCCATGCCTGATATTGATGAAGTGCTGACCAAGTGGAGGGAGGAGAATCATTTGATTCTAGCTCAAGGGCTGCCCCCTCTCCCACATGTTTTCTCCACTTCGTCCCTTCTTGAAGAAGAACCTATTTTGTAAGAGGTAGGTGAGGGGCAAAGGATCCAATCTGCAAGTCTTCAGGAGGCTGTTATGAGTGACAACAAAGAAGAAATCATCATTGACGCTCCTTGTGAAGACCTTATCAGTAGTGAAGAAGATGTAGGGCTTACATATATGCAGATGTTCCAGCAATTTGAGGAGGAATAAATGCATGGTAAACCCTCTTCTCCTCTATTTGATGAACTTCTTTGCTACTTTGATGATGAGAGTGACTACATTGAAGAGCCTGAGTTAGAGGAAGATCAGGAGAATATTTCTAAAAATCTAGTGAACCTGATTAGCAAAGAGGAAAAGGAGAGGTCCATCTACTTGGAGGGATGCCTTGAAGAACTGAGCTTTAAATAGGAAAGTGAAGTCTTGTGGGATGAGCAGTCATTTTGTGAGCCCCTTTTAGACATCACCATAATCACACTTCTTCAAAAAGGCCAAGAGGAAGTAGAGGATGAGTCTGACAATGTTTAAGGTGAGGCAAAAGGAAACAAATCAGACCATGATACATTGTAGAAGAATTGTATAGAACAAGGGGCTTACGGTGATGAGCCAACAATAATTGATTTCTTGGTGAGGGGCACCAATATTAGGGACCAACATTTAACAGGCCTCCAGGGTCAATCAAAATACGTATATATTGGAGGCATATTTGATTTTGATCCCCTCAGTTTCCAGCCAACTCAGGTGACAGGGAGGAGGAGCAAGTCACTAAATCTCATTTTCTTTCAGCTACTTGCCTACCACGATAAGTCTCTTCGCCAGGAAGGGGACTTAAGAAATTTTCCTTTCGATCCAGGAGCGATGTGAACATTCCTGGTTAGCTATATAAAATAGTTTGCTTCCAGTTGTTTTCCCTATTTTCCCTAAGTGCAGTTTGCACAGTTAGTTGTTTTTAGATTTGTGTGTTTCCCTTTATTTGGGGGTAAATTCTATGTATTTGATTCTGGGATCTCAAAGGCTGTTGTGAACTCTCTTCAAAGTCACCATCTGACTCTGCACCCAATGGATATTTATAGGAAACTGGGTCCTAAGCATAGCAGGCAGACTTCCCCTATGAGTCACCAATTTGTTGACAGGTCAAAGCCCGTTGGTGGATGGTAGATGACTGAAGGCTGCCAACAGGTGACAGACAGCCAAAGGCCGCTTGAGGGTGGCAGATGGTAGAAGCCCACCACGAGTGGTGAATGCCCAACACCCGCCACAGGTACGAAATAAAAAATGGCTGCTCAAAGGTGGTGAAAATGAAGCACCTGCCACAGGCGGCAATAAACAAAATGGCCACTCGAAGGTGGCAAAAATGGAACCCCCACCCCCTAGCTAGAAAATAGAAAAACCCACCCACGGCGGGGAAAATGAAACACCCGCCCCCGGTAGGGAAGACAAAAAAGCCTGCCCCCTAGCGGGGAAAATGAAAATGCCACCCATGATGGGGAATGAAAAAACCCCCGCCCATGGCGGGAAAACAAAAAGCGTCACCCTCAGGCGGTGAAATGAAAAACCCCACCCACGGTGGGGAAGAAGAAAGGGACACCCATGTAGCAGACACTGAAAGGGCCACCCACATGCAGCAGGTGGCAAATTTGCTGCCCACAATAGGCAGCGGCAAAAAAGGCCCACAAAACACAGGGAAAGACCCGCCCAGCCACTAGAGTATACCAGCACGCAAAATGAGGAGAGTGGTTGGCATGCAAAATGAGGCATCAAGCATGGTCTTGGTAGACTTATGACATCATCAATAGTACTTTATCTCTTTCCAATGAAGGCTAAGGCTCCCATTTCCCATATAAATATGCAAACTTGGTCATTTATCTGGATCTTCTCACACTTTTGTAAAGAGCACAGCTCTACAAATTATCACCTGAATCAATAAAATACAATTTTTTGCCTCCATTTTGGATAGATTTGCTATGTATGTCATGAGTATTGTTTGTGTTTAGTCATTATCTTCCATGCTTTCACAAGTAATGGCAACAGACCAGCTATCTACAAGGCACCAATTCTACAGCTGAAAGGAGAAGAGCAATATTTGAGAAGGGCAAAATAGAGTAAGTTACTTATAAGCGTGCATTCTACAACACCTTGGTAAATTGCTGTTATGTATTTTCCATTATAGCCTCCCTGTTAGTTTTAGCAGCCTAGTTCTTCTGCTAGATGTGTAGAGTATATCTGCATTTCTCTTGATTCTGAGAGTGGATGTGGAAGGTCAACCTATTTTTAGTGTATCACCTCTTTAGTGTAGGAAGTTTTTTCTCATGCATTTCTTCTCCCTTTTCATCCCCCCCAGTTTATAGTTGTATATCTATATATCCATTATTTTTGCACTACCTGAAACAAACAAGATACATCGAAGGGAGCTAGCCCTTATCTAGAGACTCTCCTCTCCTACTTCGCCATCCCACAGGCGAGAGAGGAGTTTCCATGTTGCGGGGAGAGGGCAGGAATCCATTTTCCTGCCAATTGGGTGCACTTTCTAGCATCAACAAATACTATTACACATGTAATCAATTTAGTCATAGGGATAGAGTGTAGAATATTAGAAAAATAAATCAATGCAATGAGGTATTGATTTCAGGGTCAATGTTATGTTTGTAATCAATTTGGTCACTTGGCAAGAGAATGTAAAAAGAAAGGAAACTTGTCAAAGTGAGTTCATAGTCATCATCAAGCAAAAGGTATGAATAATGTTGTTTTTTTAGTTGTCATCATGTTGGCCACATTGAAAAATTATGTTCAAATAAGGTTTATAGGTTCTCAAGTCATAATAAAATGTATGGATCTTCTAAAATGTAAGGAAGAGGTCAAACATGGATTTAGAGACCTAAGTTTGTTAGGAGAGATCAATTTGAGACCAAAGATGGTTTGTTTTCCATGATAGACATGAAGAAAAGTCATGAGTTTTTGTTGTCTATATTTTTTTGACAATTCTAAAGCAAACAATGAAGTTAAGGATCCATTCAAAGTTAATTTGATGTTGAGGTAGGACTATATTTCAAATGAGAGTATAGGGATATAAAAGTCTCCTAAATTTTGGGAATATTAGTCTCTCTATGTCAGAAGGTTGTCTCTCTCTACTAGGCTTCAAGGAGACACTTATCATCAAGAGGAAGCATGATGAATTCTAGTTGGGTTTTGGTTGATGTTGTAGGATGAGAAAGGCTATAAGAAGGTTCAAAGATATGTAGATCATGTAGTTCTAAGTTTTCATATTAGAGTTTTGAGTGTGTATTTGAGAAGGTAGAATAGTGATGTTTTATAAGGTGTTTTTTTATGTTAAGAGATTCATTGATCTTTTAGTGACTTCATAAGGTCATGCGAGGATGTCTTATCTTATAGTGGAAGGACATGAAGATGTTTAGTGATATGAAAGTGATTACTTTCTGAGTTATTCATTGAGTCTTTTTAAAGAATATCAATTGAAGATGTGCTTGGTTAAGGGGAAGAAATGATTCTTATGAATCTGATCTATAGTGTTTTGATGGAATACTCAAAGTGTGTTCAAGGATTTTGGTCCTAAAGGCCTACAAGCAAAATATGGAGGTCTTTTAGGTGTTGAAATAAAATTGGTTAAGAAGACCTATTGAAGATGTCATGATCCAGGTGGAGCATGGAGTTAGGGGGAGTTAAATTAGATAGTTTGAAAGGATTGAAGAGCTATGCGTGATGTGAGGGGGAGCATATGTGAGATGTTCTAGTCATGGTGGAGATATGAAAAAGTCTGCTATAGATGTGAACTCAAACATGTTAATATGATGACTTGATTAAACCAAATAGGTTCTTTGATAATGCATTAAATTCTCATGTATAAACAAAGGGGGACCTTTGTAAGTGGTCAAGTCCTAGGATCATAGGACTATGTATCTGAGAGAGAAGGTATGAAGGCAATTATACTACTTTTTCATGGTTTGGAGATGGTTTGAAGGTTTTCAATGGGTGCGTAATCTTAGGTGACCTAAGGGGTGTCCATATTAATGTTTTTAAGGTGATTTCAATCAAGTTTTTGTGTTTATGTGTATTTTGTCTTCATAGAGTAGATTGTGATCAAAGAAGAGTGTGGTGTTTGAAGCATGTTTGAGAAGCTCAAAGTAAGAAGTGGTATGCATAGTGTTAGGGGGGAGTTTGTATCATATCTAAGAGATGAAATTTTATTATTTTTGTTCTTGGTGTATTTTCAGGTCCTGAAGATCAATTAGTGCCCATTTTTTCATTGTGTCAAAGGGGGAGAAAGTGCTTAAAGAGAGAGAAATAGTGTGAGCATAAGATTTGTGATTGGTTTAGACATCAATGACAAAAGGGGAGTTTATTGAGGATTTTTTAGTGATGTCTCCATGTTATATACCTAGAGATATGATATATTAATGTATATAAGTAGATGGAGTTTCTAACATGTGGTGCACATCTCGTTACTTAGCTATATGGGTCAATATATTAAGATAATGGAGTAACTTGTGGAATTAGTGCATTAGGTAATAGTTGGCCTACATTTGGATTAAGAGGTTACCCATCAATTATTAGTTAGATAGAGGGATATATAAAGGATATGATTATCATTTTAAAGGTATAAAGTAATCATTGAGTCTTCTATTGTAAGAGGATATTGGAGATTGTGCCCTTGAAAAGACATTGTGGAGTTATTCCTTCCTAAAGGAATATTGTATGGTGTTGCCCTACCTTAAATGTATTCTATTTTTGTATATATTGAATATTTAGACATCTTGATCCAAAAATATATATATTTTTTTGTTTATATGCATTATAGTTTGTATTATTTCTAAATATTATAAGTGTGGATCATAATCAGTGGTATTAGAGCTTTGATTTGGGTAATTTGTATGGAGTGAAACCCTATATTTTTGAAATAATCAATATCATTCAATCCATAGCTAATAATATTTCAAGGATGTCTCAATAAAAAAAATGATCCTTTATGATCATTTTTGAGGGAGTTATTCATATTTTAGGGTTTGTACTCATTTCATCATATCTTTTGAAATATAAAGAATTTTTTTGTGAAAATTTTAATTATGTTTTATAATAATATAGGAAAGCCATAAACTATATATATATATATATATATATATATATTTAAAGTCATTTGGAGTGATTCATTGTAAGTCTATGATTTTTCATATATCCACTCTAAATGCTGAGATTTATGGAATTTTTTCACAAAATTTCATTTGGATATAAAATATCATAAGAGGAAGATACAATAAAAATTTAGGACTATTTTTATTAGTTTTGAATGAGTTATTTACATTTTAAGGTTTCTTAAACCCTAGTTTTTTTGTGTATCATAAAGTTGCAAGTATTTTTAGGGGAGGATGATATTGATGCTAGAGAATGGTGGCTTATTTTTAAGGAGAATAATACTAAAACAATTTTGTCTTAAATTTTTTTTGTATCTTTCTATTTATAGACCTAAACAATATTGATTTAATCAGTTGAGCTTTATACAAAAGTATTCTTTATGGCAAGAAATGGAACAAATCTTCCTAGATCAATGGGATATAAAAGAAAAAGTGGGTAAAGAGGAAGAAAATAATGATGGTAATGAAGAAGAGAATGAAGAAGAAGAAAAATAATAAAAATAAATGGAAAAAATAATGACAATGAGGAAGAACATGCAAGTTATGATGATAAATAAATCAAGTGTAATGTTAATGAAGAGAGTATAGATGGTTCATAAGGAGAGGTAAAGGATCTCAAAGAAGAAAAAGAAGAATTGGATGATAAGAATTTAAATAATTTGGCCCCAAAGAAATCTAAGTCAATTTTTCAATTTTATGGATGCATTCAAAATAAGAAGTTTGTTGTGTCCATAAACCCTACCAGTAAGTATAACTTCATTAACATGAATGTGGCCAAACATCTACATGTTCAAGTAAATAATATCAAGGAGGTTTAAGGTGATGGTAAAAATATTCTAATGTTTTAATATTTGAAGCTCATTATGAAAAATATGTTTTTAATTCATATTTTTATGATTTGGATATGGATGATGTGGATATAGTTCTTGGATATCCATGGTTAGAGACTTTGGGAAAAAATAATATTAATGTTCAAAAGAATTTCATGATGTTTAGGTATAGGAAAAAGAAGGTCACTTTATAATATATCATAGTGGGAAAGACACCAATAATAGTTAAGGTAGATCATGAGTTTTAGATTGAAATGGGTGATGAAGAGCATGAGGAAGATTCAAATGACATAGATAAAGAGACACTACAATCAAAAATAAACTATTCATCTACTCAAGAGATAAATAAGGAAAAGGTGGAAGAGGTAGAAGAAAAGGTGGATAATTTCAAAGTATTACAAAAAGTTGAGGTATATAGACATCCACATCATTTAAAAGAAAATAATCATGGATCTATTTAAGGGAGTGTTATAACAACAATCATTTTAGCTATACAAGAAATCATATTTCCAATCACTATGGCTATGCATGTAATCCAAAGAAGAACTACTATGGTCAAGTATGGAATCAAAGTAATGTATCATCCTATAGAACATGGAATGAATGGGAAAATCACTATGACTATGGATGGAATAATACATACTATGGTCATGGATGGAATCAGAGTAGTGTAGCAAAATATGGAATATGGAATCAAAAGAGGAATAATTATGCATGGATACCAAAGTAGTATAGTTATGATCATGAATGGAATCATAGGAGCACAAAGGAATTTGGAAACAAGATTGGAGAGCTATCACCTACCAAGATCACATATGTATGGCTATATGATTAAGATTGGAGACAAGTATACAATGATTTGAAGCACACTCATCATTTGGTTTCTTCCTATGTTTCAGGAATGAAACATGTCAACGAGGGAAGGAATGCTATGTACCTAGGGATATGATATATTAATGTATAAAATTTGATGGATATGCTAACATGTATCACACATATCCTTAGTTAGTTATATGGGTCCAATATGTTAGGATAATGGAGTAACTTGTGGAATTAGTTCATTGGGTAATGGTTAGCCTACATTGGGATTATGAGGTTACCCATCCATTGTTAGTTAGATAGAGGTCTATATAAAGGAGATGATTATCATCATAAAGGTATAAAATAATCATTGAGTAATCTATTTTAAGAGGATATTAGAGTTTTTCACCTCGAAGAGATATTGTGGAGTTATTCCTTTCTAAAGGAGTATTGTATGGTGTTGTTCTACCTTAAGGGTATTATATTTCTACATATATTGAATATTTGGACATCTTGGTCCATCAATATCTATTGTGTTCATCTAAATTATATTCCACACTATTTTTGAATATTATAAATGTGGATCATAAAAATCTAAGATGGTCAAGAATTTTGATGAGGTGTCATGTGTGTTAAAATGACAATGACAAAGTGTGCTTCAGTGTTTGACTTGACAATGTAGATAATGGATGTTATTGATGGTGTAATATTGTTACAAAGAATCTATGGGGGTGTCAAGAGTACTTGGATTGATTTTGGAATTAAAAATAATTAATTAGAGTAGTTATATGAAGGTCTACGTTCTCCTAGTCATCTTGATAGATAAGGCTAAGTGAGTAGATTGATGGAGTCAAAATTCACATGTGTAAAGGTATCAAGATAAATTTGGTATATGGATAGATTCTCATATGAGAGGAGATCATATGGTCCAAGTTTTAGGTCATGAGTTTATGTATATAAAAATATATCAAGATGCAAAGTTTGCCTTCTAGGTAGATTGTAGTGTTTCCCATACTTGTCCAAATTTACAATATCAAAGATCTATGACAAGTATTTAATATTGAAGATAGAGATATAATTAAAATCATTCAATATTAAATATGGAGATATAACATCAAGCATTAATTAAGATCAAGGAATGAATGGTGAGCTTTCAATTGATCTGATGAAGATATAATGGTGAGCACAAGGTTAATAAGTCAAAGGATCTTGAGATTGAACATGATGCTGACATGTGTCACAAACACTATGAACTAGAAGCATATAAATGGTGCATGTTAATTCGTGTAGAGGGAGATCAATGATGCAAATCAAGTAAATAATTCAATAAACATAGATTTCATGTGGGGATACCAAGTGGAGTAAGAGTATAGATTGATAATAGAGTACAGAGAAGGCACGTGGGGCTACCAAGTGGCATAATATCGTAAGCCCAGATCAAAGATCAATGGATTATAGGTTAGAAATTTAGATATTGGATAAATTTATTCAATTCATGCACAAAATAATAAACTTGAACATACATAGTGGATTTTAATTCAACACAAATATATTATTTATTTCACATAGAACTCTCTTAATCCACTAGTAAATAATCAATACATGAGGGTACATATATACTAGAACCTTGTACCTATATTCTCTCCATTAATTTCTCTCACCTATAAAACCTCATGACCTATTTATGTGAGTTTGGTTTAACAACAAAGTCTCACATAAATAATATAACAAAAAAATACTAATCATAATATTGTTAGATAACAATATTCTAATTACTTATTAATTACTAACAACATAATAATTATTTACCTCGTGATAAATCAACCATAGTAAATACTAATTTACTATTTAATTTTTACTTTTCATTAAATATTGAAACTCACTCAATGTGAAAACTAATCCAAATATTTCTCCCCATAGTTTTTACAGGGTATAATATATATTTATTTTTGATTATAGCGTGATCCACCTCCATGTGCTCATGATATTCTTTACATACATGTGGCATCATAAATCTCTTCACACTCATCTACAATTGGTTTCTATGTTAACCAATAACATTCCAAATGGTTTTCATATGTTAACCAATAACCTTACAAACTAGTTTTCTTAGGTTTACCATTAACCTTAAAGAATGGTTTCTCAGGTTCACCACCAGCCTTATAGAATGGTTTTATTAGATTCACCACTAGCCTTACAAAATGGTTTTAAGAAGTTTACCACTAACCTTTCATCATGATTGTTACAATGGTATTTATATCAACATTTTCAAATGTAAATATAAAAAGGGTTACATGGGAATATCACAAGTGAATAGGTAGTACTTATTCACCACACATGCTAAAATAGAAACTTAACTACCACACTAAAAAAATAAAAAAATAACACATCAACATATCATCGTGTGGCCCCATCATTGGTGATTGATGAGAGGTCACTGAAAGACCTCCTTCCTTTGTATAGCCTCTAGCCTCCAATAGGTTCCCTACTTACTCAACACATGCATCATTAAAGTTCTAATGGTTCATGAATTTTTTGAGGAAAATCCCCCCCTCCCCCCACAATGCAAACATCACGTACAAGAAAAAATGTGTTCGTAAGGCAATATTTTTTTTACAATTTTTGACTCTATATGACTTGACTTTTGACAAAATGACTCTTTTAAAAAAATGAGATTTTTGGACATATAAACAGTAATTTAAAAAAATATTAACTAAATATATTTTTACAAGTGATTACATTACTTTGATACTTAAACTTTTTGATAAAATTTAACACATTTTTTTAATTTTGACATACTATTGATAAAAAGACTCTGTGACTTTAAAAATGACTCTTAATACTAAAACTTAGAAAGATACTCTAACCCAAAAAACACTTAAAATAAATTTGGACTAAACCTTAGTAAACTTGTCTAAACTCAAAATAATAAACTCCACTTTATTAGAACATATCATTTAAATAACAATAAAGACAAAACTAATAAAAGTGACTCATGACTAATTTCAAATCAAATCTGATTTATATTTTAATATAGTTACAAACTATAATTAGAAATTAAATACATTAAAACATGTATTGACACCTAATGACTCTCAACATATATATGACATAAAAATAATCTAAAAGGACCAATGTAATATACAAATAAATTAATGAATGACACACTATTAAAACATAAGAAGAATATGGTAGCTTGCTTGACAAAGAATCATAGTTTAGCATAGATTCTAAGAGGAGACGTGGTGGAAGCATGGAAAGATAAAATCCATATGGGGTGAATCTCATGAATACATGAGTGTAGGGAACTCAATGACAATGAAAATCATGTCTACAAATTAGCACGATAATGTAAATAATGTGTGGTTGTTTCCAAGTTGTCACAACAATCAAAACATGGGTCTACACATACATGTAGATTTTATTTATAGATCAAAATAAAATTAGTATCCCATAGAAGCACATTGATGGTAAATAGATATGTTATACTCTCATTCTATTTCTTTGTATGCAATTCCACTTTAAATCTACACATCGATCATTGTTTTCTCCTTTTATCAGTCTTTGTAATTTACAACGTTAGTCTGTATCACTTGTTTAGTGAAATATTCATAGACCTATAGTTGTTAATGATCAATTTTACAAAATATTCTTCCCTTATAGAATTGTGCCTCTCCTTGCTGAGTCAAAGAAAGAGTAGAATGATGGACATATTACATCATTTGACCAAGGGCACATAGAATATCTAAAGTTGAATGCTACTATCACAAAAATTAATTTATAAAATGAAGACAGACATCGTTGAGATTAGTATATTTCTACCCCTTCACAAAATAATAGTACATATTAAATAATAACCTAATTTGATACCACTGTTGAGAATTTAGAGAGTAGATATAGTGATTTAATTCATGCACAAAATAATAAAGTTGAACATACACAAAGAATTTTAATTCAACATAAATATATTATTTATTCCACATATAATTCTCTTAATTCTCTAATCAATAATCAATACATAAGGTTACATATATATAGGAACCTTGTGCCTATGTTCTCTCCATTAATTTATCTCGCCTATAAAACCTCTAGACCTATTTTCGTAGTTTGGTTTAATAACCAAATCTCACACAAACAATATAACAATAAAATACTGATCATAATATTATTATATAACAATTTTTTATTACTTACTAGTTACTAACAACCTTATACTTATTTACCTCTTGGTAAATCAACCATAGTAAATACTAATTTAGTATTTACTTTTTACCTTCCCATAAATACCAAAATTCACTCAATGTGAAAACTAATCCCTATATTACGTTGATAGTTAAATATAGGATTCTCCAAAGGAGAATGAAGAAGTGTATTTGATATTTTTTATGGGTAATGAGATGAAGACACATGTGTGAAGCTTTTACATTTAACGTGATTGCTAGAATTTGAATATTCAAATTAACAAAGAAAAGCCAATCTATTTAATTTTGATTATATCTTGAGCATATGGATGAATTTGTTGATAGAATTAAAATAAAAGTTGTAAAGGACTCCATGTTATATCCATATAAGTTTTTTATAAGGTTTGACTATCTGTATAATTGTATTTATTGAGCTCCAAATTTGACTATATGTTTGACCTTCTTCTACAAGTGACTCAAGAAGGATGATCAAGTTTGTTCTGAAGGTGTTTGAAAATTTAAAGGTGAATTATAAATTGGAGAGCATTTTATACTCCATGAGGACAATATTTGTGGATTTTTGAGTTTTGACCAATCCATCTTTAGTATGAAAAAATTAGTATATGTTAACTGTGTGTGACCAGTCTGAGTGGTCCTATTTTAGAGGTTTTCTTGAGTGATTAAATATTATGTTGGAGTTTCTAAGGTATATAGAGGTGTTTTATATGTATTTTAGGTTTCATACATATGATTTTTTCATGTGGTTATATGATAAAAGTGGTAGTATACTTTATAGGTCTAAGACTATGTTGTCTGTGTATGAAGCCTAAAGAGTGAGGAGACCTAATTACTAGGTTCAAGGTGTGAGTTTGAGTTATAGGTGGTATGGAAATTTAATGGAGTGAGAAAAGGTATATTGGATATAGGTTTTATGTGTTAAAAGTGTTGGTATAATATTAAGGTATACCAAGGATTCCAAGTTATAAAAGTGTGGGTGAGTAGGTCTAATTAATTTAGGTCTCACTAAGGCCTAATCATGGTTTGGAATAATGAGGTAATGGATAACATATGAAGCACATGGTTCCCACATGTAACATGTGTATGAACATAGTTTGAGTGTAATCCAATTGTGTTAAGCATCTTGGCTGACCAAGATGGGTTAGACTAAGAGAGTGGTATAAATATAAGGCCTAATTGGCCTATTTGATTTAATTGTAAGAGTTTGGAGCCAAGCAAAGGAGAAAACCTTTGAAAGAGAAGATACATGTCATTGAGTAAAAATAAAGAGTGAAGAGTATCAATCATACTTGTATAATTAATTTGATGTAGGTTGACACATAGGTCATTGAAACTAATGAGCCTAGAAGAGGCAGACTGAGCAAGTAAGCCTTGGAGGCTGATTGAGTGAATATGCTTAGTGGATGCATTGAAAAGTATAGTAGGTTGAGGATTGTGTGCATGAACTATAGGTCATAATTTTTATTTTTTGATATATTTATTGTAGGTTATATGATTGTGTATGTGTGAATAAGTGTAGAGTGATCTAAAATGGTGTTTTGTATGCATTGCTTGTGTGTACAAACTTGTGAGAGTGTAAATGGGATAGAGGGAAAATAAAGGAGGTCATCATCAATTTAATAATAAAAACATTTGTTCAATATGATATAAATTTTAGGTAGATAAGTGGGTGCTTGGCTTCCTAGGGGGTTGGTTCTTCCTTTCAAGGTGAAACTCACAAAAAGTCTAGTTGTGTGGGTGCTTAGTTAGATAGGGGTAGTAGCTCCTTATGGAATGGGTGTCTCACTAAATTTGGATCTTTTTATTATAGGACTATAGTACATCTTGTATGGTTTAGTGGATTTTATCCCCCAAGAGAGTTTCCCACATATGTCATATGTTATGTTCTTGATCTTGATTTATTTTTCATGTTCATTTCAATTGTTAGTTTTTATGCTTCATGATTTTATGTGTTTAGTGGTTAAGGATTTGGAATTGGAATTATAATATCCAACATCATGGATTCACTACCCTCTCATTGATTGTACCTCCAACAAAAGTGAGGGCATTGTAGGTGTAGGTGAGATATTACCAACTTAGATCAAGAAACTATCTATCTTGATGGGGATATAATAATCATTAGGTAATGTGGTTCCACTTATAAGTAGATTAGGATTGCTACATCACTATCAAGGGCCTTAAGATGAATAAAAATGTTAGATTTATAGATGGATTAACCAATTAATGGATTTGGTCTTAGGTTATCTAAGAACTCATATTGAAATATGTTAGATGATCATGGGGTGCCTACTTGATGGTGGTGAACTACTCAAAGAGGGACAAGTAATCAACCATCTCTTCAAACTATATACACAATTACTCACTGAGCTAATCCTAGATAAAAATGGAACCTTGTCTCATAATTTTATACCACCATAGGGCTATCCATTTTAATGGTGATGTTAGGTGATAAATAGTGACATTGTCTTCAACCACATCGTGAACTATTCAGATATGGGTTATGGACTTGATGTGCTCAATGGTGATGGTCTCATCCTCACCCATAAATAATTGAAGACTCATGAGAGATTCAATGGGGATATTGTCATAGTGGATTAGTATATGAGGGTTTACTTCATTAAATAACACAAATGTGTGGATCCTTTACTAGGTAGCCATGATATATATGGGAGTAAAACTCCCTCTTGATTACAACACATGGGCTTGGTCTACTGCAACCTAGAGTTGGAGTCAAAGTGGAGTCACTAAGTTATTAGATCAAATTAAAATAAAGGAAAGATCAATAATATCACCTAAATCTTAATATTTGATAATATTTAAACACTTGGACTACTTAAACTAGTACATTTGACACTTAGAGTCACCATGATGTTGAAGAAACTATCTTGAATAGAAAGATGCACTAAAAAACACACCAAAATACTTCAATGGATGATGTAAGGATCATTAAACTATGACCCACTAGGCATGCCAAACATTATTATCATTTAAAATGTGAATTTTTGGATATCTTACTATGCTTGGGTGATTAAAGATGGGTGTATGGCATAAGCACTTAGTGCATAGTGTAGAAGTGTTTAGTGTGACACATAAGTGTATTCAAACTTACCAATGTGTATGGAAGATCCTATGTATATTATTAACAATGGGAACATCCCCAAGGTGTGGGACTCTTGTGATCCTTTAGATGATCTATAGATAAGGTTGGTTTCATTTTAATCTAATTTTACTAGTTTAGGATTAGCACACATAATTATAAAGAGAAGAAAGGAAATCTATTGTTAATGTTAGACCTAGTATTTTTATGGAAAAAGGGTGATAGAGGGTAAGAGGTTTATTGAAAGTAAAAATGGTGATGCACCAAGAGTAAAGTGAGTACCTCACTCAATTAAAAACACAATAAAAATAAGTAATTAAAACACACATCCTTCAAATCTAACATCCACTACATAAGTGTTTCACATGAAGGTATGCGAACACAACACAATGCTATGAGGGATGAAAAATGGTCCAAATATAATGCCTATATAGATCCATGTATAAATAGTGTGTGAAATATATAGGATTTTGGTTCCATGTATAGGTTTTAAGTGAGGACAATAATGATGGGGATATAAATACATAGATAAGGATCAACAAGCATTAGTGCACACATAACATAGATCATGGAAGACAAATTAGTGAGTTCTCATTAATTATAAGGCCTAATCCAATATAACAAACTTGAATGGGTAGAGATTTTTTATATCTATTGATGTGGGTATTATGAAAATCCCTATATTTATTTAGGTAGCTTATAATGTTTTAGGATGCAAATGAAGGTAAACTCCACTCTAGGGCATAAGTTATAGGTATGGGTTAAACAATCTAGTGGCAGAATAACATGTTGAGCATGTAGGTTGTTAATTGGGTATACTTGTAGTTAAATTAATCATAGTAAAAAAATCAAAACCTAAGTGAGTTGTATGGATGAATGTAATCTATTCTAGAGTGGGTATCTCTTAATCAAAGAAACTTCAAAAGGAGGGAAGGGTAGACCAAAAAATAAGGTTTTATGGTTTCAATGGATCACTTCTTGGGATTGTTCCTTTGTGGACAAGTATATATATAAATAGCTATAGCCATTTTTATCTATTTAACACTCAAAAAAATAAATTTAGGTAGTATGAATGAAAATATAGTATAGGAAGCTTAAGGGTCTTGACTAAAGGTTGTTCCTTTTAGAGTAGCTATTGCACACTCTTGGTTAGGAGATTATATATTAGACTAGAAAGGTATCTAGGTAATATATGGAAGATAAATAGAAAAATATAGAATGAAGAAACACTCCTACACACATCATAATATTAATATAGTCAATCAATTACTAAGAAAAATGGTATTTATTAACTTTTCAATAAATTTTGCACATCTAAAATCATCATATATTAATGATAACAGAGGGAATTATCCATAGATATTTACCCACTATGACATTTCCCTTTGCTATCCAAATATTAAATTCCAATGATAAATAAAGTTGTGATGTCCCAACCTATAAATGGAATATCTAAAAATTACTTCACCTAGAGGTTCATATAGGTGTGAAATGTTGAACATTACCAAAGATAAGCTTCTAAATAAAAGTTTTGAAGAGCTAATTCTAAAAATCTTGGAAATTCACAAATTATGCATCTCCCAAAAACTTATTCATATGTAAGACTTTTAAAGAGTATTAATATGTTATTTAAAATAGATAAAACATATTCACTTACATTTAATAAATAGAAAAGTTAGTTGCATCACACAAATCTCTCTTGGAAGAAGAATTTCAAGATAGGCCTAGAAATTTTCATAAATATAGTGGGTACCTATTTTAAAAATGAATGGGGGTATGTTGGGTATAAAAATACCAAGGATATGGATCCATATACAATAAAAAACAATTATTTTATAGAGTTTGATAAGACCTGGGTGACTAATTTACAACTTGAGATGGTAGATAAGAAACTTGAATTTCTAGCTTGAATCCTAGAACTCTAAGTTGATTAAGAGGACCAAATCCCCATGCAAAATTATTTATGAACCATTATAATTCAATCCAAATAGATAATCCAATTATGTAAGTAGCTTGAAGGATATTCATAGATCTATGTGCTCATCAAAGGAAAGAGTATACTCATGTGTTTAGAAGAGATGTGTAGTCATGCTCTATGAATTTTAAAAGATAATTTTTATTTAATTTTATTTTGACTCAACCTCACTTGATGTCAAATTAGGCCTACCTAACACATTTTTTTATAATTTCCATCTATCTATCTACCTAGATCTATCCATTGACATCGATGTTGTGCCAAATTCTCTTGGATATTTCCATTTCATGTTTATGCATGTGATATAGTTTTGTTCACATATCTCTTAGGAACCATATGTGAACTAATCCATGCATTATTTAAAATTTAATATGTTCTATGGAAGCTATGAGAAGAGTCTACATGGGAGGAATGTATGTTCCTTTCATAATTCCTATAGCCTAACTAGCCACCACACATGAACTCTATCTATCTAACCTTTGCATTCTACGTACATGCACTAAAGTGAATGATAACTTCTCTCTTAATTGCACACATATTAATATCGGGATACATCATGTGCAAAGGCCATGCATAAAGTTCTGAGTAGAAGGAAGGGTGTTGAGGCATAATGGTGTATTGGTGTAGCAAGGATTCAAATATTTGAATGAGGTATGGGAGCCATCTTCTATGAAATGCATAAATTATTAATTCCTTATATAATTAGTTCTTTATGGTTATGTCTTAAATATTCACATTACATCTGGAAGCTTAAATTATCCTAAGATGTGATAAGTTTACAATAAATATCATAGCCTACATATTATGAAATTATAGATGTAATCTTCTACACTTGGGTGGGAGACCTTGTCATTTGGGTGTAAGAGACTTCTTAAAGAGGATTGTGCTAGAATGAAGAATATTTGGGTGTGAACTTATAATTTGATTCAAATATATAATCACCTTACTCCTTATTGTTACTTGAATTCTAAAGTCTCTATGCACATGATTTGCATGCCTATAGGTTTGCATTTCTCATGAGGAATGATAATATTTGTGTAGGGCATGTGTAATAAGGATCTATTAATAGGCATGCATAGATACTTAGATAATATGTTAATTGGTGTTAATTAAAAACTTTGGGAACTTGTAGGGAACATTTCAATTCAATATTACTTCCAAGGGGCCTAACACAATGCAAACATGAATATATTCTACACAGGGCCCTATTATCTCTACGTAGGTTTGGGTGACCTGAAAGGTCAACAATACCTAATATTAGGAATAATTTGTTATCTTTTACTCAAATTATTAATGATAAATTTATTATAAATTTTCTTAAAGATAAATGATCCATTATAATTCAATATATTTCTATGATTGTTAAAGGTGTTCAAAAGAATGGTGTAGACATTCATTCTTCTTATTTTACATTTTTTGTTTCATCACATAGTAATAATGAATCCAAATTATGCCATTAAAGATTAATAAATGTTAATTTTAAAAATTTACATGATAATTTTTGTCATAATAATGTTATTGGTTTTCCTTCTATCTTTTTTCATCATGAAACTTGTGAAGGTTGATTATGTAGTAAGCAACCTACTAATCCCTTTCATAATAATCATGATATGAATTCCTTGCATCTTATATAGTTGATTCATATATGTTGCATGTCCTATTGAAGTTTCATGTCTTAGTGGTTATTTATATGTTGTTACTTTTATTAATGATCATCTTAAGATAATCTCACCATATCTCATTAAAAGTATATATGAAGTGTTGTCTAAATTTAAAGAATTGTTTTTAAATGCTTCTTAGTTTTCTATTAAGAGATTAAGATCTGATAGTGTGGTGAATATATTAATAAAGAGTTTGATTATTTTAGAATTAGTTGTGGTATTTAAATGAAATGAACAACTCCTTATTCCCCTCAACAAAATGGTATTACTAAAAGGAAAAACTAATCATTAATATGTCTAGAACAATGTTGCATTCTACAAATCTTCCTAAGTTCTTATGGTCCAAAGCCATAAATACTATTAATGGCATATTCTAAGTGAAGTCCCTAATACATATTTGTATATTTAAAACTAAAATTTATGTATGTTCATCGCATATCATTAACCATTATTAATTTTTTTGTTATTAACTAAATTGATAGTGTCTAAACTACGTTTGTTTTTTTAGTAAAACTATTTAGTCTGTTTCTTAATAAATTATAGTTACAATTATATCATAATAGATATATTGGTCTCATATAAGAAAGTGAAGAAAATATATTAACTTTATATTTTAAATTCATATGATTTAGAATCAAAATACATTTTATTCATAATATCATGCTTAATTTAAAAAGATGATCATGTGTAATTATTGCATTTAGTAAGACGATCATGCTTAGTATGTTTGGATATTTTTTTTTTTAGTTGTTAAGATGATTTAATTTGATTACCAGGGCAAGTTCATGTTGAAATTATTAAATGATTCATTTTATAATAATATATTTTATGAAATGCATGTGTAAATTGAGTTTGTATTATTAATTGGTTCCTCATTATTTACTATACTAAGCATTTTATATATACATGTCTAAAATTATTATTTTTAGTCTCATATTTGATTGATTGGATGATTTAGTATCATTATAAAATTCTCCATATTTGATTTATGAGAGGTTCTATACCTCAATCTTGTAATAGATCCAATTTTAGATCACTTTGAAATGGAAAAAAATATATCAAGCTTACAATTTTTTATAAAGACTCAAATTGTAAAAAGATTTATTTCTTATAATACATCTAATGTTTGGATAACTTGGTATCATAGTGAAATTATTGTATGTGAATCAAATTATAGTTGGAGACACCCATGTTTTCAATATTTTATATGTCCAAGAATGAATTGCACATAATGATTTGTGTGTGTCACTAACTTAGTAATCAAAGTTGTGAACTGGTTTTCTCAAAATGTAACTTGATTATTTAAAATGTGTTTTAACAAAGATAAACATGTATTCATTTATATTAATGTATTTATTTATTTTATTTCTATAAATACTCTAATATCATAAATATACTTATAGATATATGTTTAAGTTTGTGATAGGTATTATCACTTGAAGAAACAAAAATCCATCATCTCTTCTACAAAATCAAAGTATAGAAATGTTATGGAAGCTAATAAATAAGTCATGTGGTTGTGAAGGTTTTTAAGATAAATCCATTTATATTTTTATCACATTACCACCCTTTATTTTGATAACCAAAGTTGTATAGATCTGGAGAAACATCTAGTGTATCACCAACAAACTAAGCATATTAAGGTTCATGTGCATTTTATCTTAGAGAAAGTCCTAAATGGTGATATTTATCTACAATTATGTCTTATGTATGAACAAGTGTCAAATATAGTAAAAAAACCACTTGGTTCTACCAATTTTTATCAATTT